>CM060316.1:50927761-50937761 GCA_030674155.1 Stramonita haemastoma | reverse complement strand
CACAAGAACTGCATCATCGAATGAGGAAAGGTCAGAGAAATAGCATGAGTGCTGAAAATGAGGCAAAGTAAAAGCGCAGTATTTGCCAGAAAAGATGCACATGTGATCGTTAAAAGCTGAATAGCAGCAGTGGATTCAGCTGGGTTATGTTGTAGACCTATTTGTAAAAGTAATGTCAACATTAGCTTTCATTGCCACCTGCTACGGAAAGCACATCCTACTTTATGTTCCCCCTCGTCATGATTTGTAATAAATCAAACACAAAAAAAGAAAACTATGAAAATATTTTTAAAAATAATGAAAAGGAAATAGAAAGACAATAAGACATAAAGGAGAGATATGAGAATAGAAAAAAAGGAAGGGAGAAACAAAGGGAAAACAAATGAAACAAAAGAACAGTAAAAAGAACATAAGATAGAAAGACATAACACAAGAAAGAATGCAAAGAAAAAGATTAATAAAGACAAATAAGTAAAGAAACTATTTTTTTAATTTCTGTCTTTCTTTCTATCTGAAATATCCTGGCAAAAAAAAAAACCCTAAACCAAACCCGAAACCCCAATATATACATCTAAAAGACCATTAACACTTGCACCCATAATCTACTTTTTTTCTCAAGCTCTAGCAACGTGTCTTCAGTGTCCAGCCTCCCTGCCTCCCTCTGATGCATGGCCTTTGGTTTTCCTTGCAGAGAAATGGTGGCGTAGCTAATGGTCATCACCCAGTGCTGCCATCACTGCTGTTTTATGGATGGCTTTGATTTATGGCACTGTAAGACATATTCCCAAACAGAGACATTAGATATCCGTCAGAGGCTCTGCCCTCCAGCAAGGGGATGTTATGTGGATAGTTATGAAGAATGGGTGTGATTGGGAGTGCAAGATGATCCATTAGGAATGCAGTTGATCGATTGGAAACTACTGTTTCTGTTACTGCTTGTCTGTTTGTCTGTCTGTCCACCTGTCTGTCTCTGTATTTGTCTCTGCTTGTGTACTGTCTATCTGTCTGTCGGGCTGTCTGTGTCTCTTTCTCTGTCTTTTTGTTTCTCTCTGTCTCTGTTTGACTGTCTGTTTGAATTTTTGTCTCTCTTTCATTCTCTCTGAGAGAGAGAGAGAGACAGACAGAGGCAGGCAGGCAGACAGACAGACAGACAGACAGACAGAGACAGACAGACAGATGGACATTCAAACAGACAGATAGGCAGACAGAGACTGAGAGACAGAACAGAGGGGATTGGCAACTGACTGATGTATTGCTGACATACTTAACATTTTGTTCGTCACACGTAGTCATCAGTGCGTGCATTGCACCTGAGACAGACTCTGTGTGTACTCATTGTGTACAGCATTTATCGTCGTGTTTTGCCGAACCTGACCAGACAGAGCACTATTGGCAGTATTGACCATTGTCTTCTTTTACTAGACATTTATTTCAGCGTGAATGGAGCTTGCAGTCATGTCATTATCATGACTGTGTTCTTATGAATACAGAGTTAGTCGGAATATTAACCTTATCCAGACAGATTTTCACAGAACAAACATTTACATCAGTACTATATTATTGAAGTTTCATGACATGAATCTTGTTTACAGAAAAATCCAAGTGCTTCCATATGAAATACACACATACAAAATCCATATGTTCACACATATTGATTAAAAGACAATATGAGGCACACTTCTAAATGAACCCATAACAGACATAACACACCAAACAAAGTATAATGCAACGTTAAGGGAAAAAATATATTCTAATCCAAGGAAAACCCCTAGAAAGTCAAGAAGGTGAAAGTCCAGTAAATGACATATCAGTCTCAGGGAATATTAACATTGAGGCATGATTTGAAAGAGTTGAGAAGTGATTTTGGGGCAGGACAGGGGAGTGTCATTCCAAACAGAGTTCTGGAGCAGAGGCAGAAAAAAGAGCAACAACCAAAAGCAGACTGTTTGAAGCTGAGAACACATACATGTACACGCATCAGTACACGCGGTTTTTTTATTACGCAAACTGTGCTTACATTGCTCTGTTTTTTGTAGGTGGGGGAGAATATTTCTCTGAGTTCGGGTGACGGGATTTTTCTAGGGATGTGAGGCAATACATTCACCTTGAATGATTTGAAACATGACTGGCTTTCATCATTGTGATGCTAAAAGTGAGATTCATGTGCCAAGTTTTACATTTAGATGCACACAATCTTGTAAATAAATATAGGAACAAACAGCATGAGTGCTGGAAAGGAAGCAGGAAAACAGCACAGTGTCTGTAATAAAACAGTTCCCTTGAGAATCGTAAGAAGCTGGGAAGGAACGAGAACTCCTGCTGGGTCATGTATGTTGGCTCGTTTCTATATAGATCGACATCAGCTTTTATTGCTTCACCTGCAACAAATGCACACCGATATGAATCTTCTTATCCTCTCATAATATTTGAAGTTATCTTGGAATGTTTAAACTAGTGAAAAATGTAGCTTTCATGCGTCTTTTCGAGATTACGATTCGTGTCAACGTGCCTGTCAGTATTGTAATTACCCTTCATGGGATGTTTAAAGTGTTTTTGATTTTTTTTTTTTTTTTTTTTTTTTTTTTTTTGCTGCCTCGTCTTCTGTGACGTTCCCGTACTGCTGTTCCCACGCCGCTCATTTCAATCTCCCCGCCACAGCCATACCCAGATTCGTTGTGTCTCACCCCCGTGGTCGGGAGTCCACAGGGAGCTCATCAATATTAGGCCGCCGCGGGGCCACCAGCCAGAGGGGCCCTGCACTTCTGCTGGGTCACTTTGGTGGTGTTCAGTGGCGCCTGTTCTGAGCTAACATACGCAGGACACCACCTACTAAGCCCCCTACTAACGACAGTATTAGCTCAGTCGCGGAGCCAGACTGAGTGAGTCACCCACCCAAGGTGGCGACCACCACAACGTCCCTCCAACGACCGCCTCCCCACGAACCCCCAACCCCAAAGGCTTTGACACAAATTCACCACAGGCACAGAAGCGTATGGGGAAACCGAATCTGAGGTCACCATGAGACCAGAGCAACGGAGGCCACCAAATCAGAGGCAATTTTTATTATTGCATGATGATCAATGATGATGAGGATGATGTAATGATGCTGCTGTGGAGGTGCATCCGCTTTGAGACTACTTGACAGGGTTGTTCTCTACGCTTACTATCATAATATATCCCGGCGTCAACCAGGCCCGAGAGATACAGACACCTGCAGTGTTGGTCAGGTAATTTGAGCAACACTCTCAAATTCGCATCCGTAAAGTGGATGAAGCTCGACTGTGTGGTCCCAGTCTCCCCACTGAGCCCACAGCACACTCACTCTGGGTAGGAGCCGGCCGGAGCCCGAAAAAATCCCTATGACTTATGGGATTCGAACCCGCGACCTTCCAGTCCGGAATCCACGGCGCTAACCACTGCGCCATGGCGGCTGGTAAAGTGTTTTTGATTTAAACTGACTTGATTAATATGTGATGAAGGAAAGGCAGACAAGAAAGAAAGGATAAAGGACAACAGAAAAAATAAAACAAAAGAAGTGAGAAAATAATAAAAAGGGAGAAAGACAAACAAAATACAGGAAGAACAAAATAAACAAATGAAAAAAAAACAAAGAGAAGCAGAAACTAACAAATAAACCAACAAGAAAACCGTCATACAAAAAACCTCTTCCATTATATCTTAAACGCCATTACCACTTGCACCTATATCTGTTTCCTCAAGCTCTAGCACCGTGTCTTCAGTGTTCAGCCTCCCTGCCTCCCTCTGATGCATGGCCTTTGGTTTTCCTTGCAGAGAAATGGTGGCGTAGCTAATGGTCATCACCCAGTGCTGCCATCACTGCTGCTTTATGGATTGTTGGCTTTGATTTATGGCACTGAGAGACATATTCACAAGCAAGATATTACATTATTTATCACACACTCTGCAAGATCTCCAGAGAGAGAGAGAGAGAGAGAGAGAGAGAGAGAGAGAGAGAGAGAGAGAGAGAGAGAGAGAGAGAGAGAGAGAGAGAGAGAGAGAGAAGAGAGATTGCTATGTGAATAGATTTGACGAAATTGCATGTTGGTGAGTGCAAGCGGCTCCATTAGGAATGCACTTTGTCTATACAGGACTCTTCATCTCCATCTAATGTTTCTCCTTTTGCCTCTTCCTGTCTGTTTTTTTTTCCATTTCTGCTTGTTGTCATATCTCTGTCTGTCTGTCTATTTGTATCTGTATTTCTCTCTCTCTCTCAATCATTCAAATGTCACTTCAGTTGTTCATTGTCAGCTTCTATAGTTTTATGTATAAATTGCTGATCGCTTATGTTTGTTGCTGTTTATTCTTTTGTATTTTGGGCCTGATGTAAAGAAGACTCTGGCTTTATAAATTTACCCTTAATACGGTATTGGAGATTGAGTTCTCAACATCTTTTCTATGATATAGGGATTAATGCCATGACAAATATATTTGATAGGTGTGTGTACAACGTCGACTGTCTAGGTTTTTGTTTTTTTTAAATCAATGTAATGTGAAAATGTGCAACTTTTTGTTTGTATATGGAAAACATGTGCATTTATTTAGAACTTTACCAAGTCATATCATTGATCTATGTATTTATTCATATACTCTGTCTTATTTACTTCTCTATCTATAATGAACTAACCCATGATTGATTTTCCGGTTTTTCATGAGAGCCTAGTACAAAGAATCCTCTGACATTGTCCCTTGCAAAAGTTTAATAGGCAGGTTCAAATTTAGGCCAGTTATGTATAAAAAGATACTGTCTGAAAAGTATCAATTATCATACAAGGAAAGAAGTTACACAACAAGTAAGACAGATAGTTAATTAAAAAAAAACAAACAAATATTGAGTGAAACAGTAACAGAGAAGAATGGGAGGAAAAGAAAAAAAAATGTTTTTTTCGACAGAAGAAATCTTTAGAACACACACAAACAGAAAAAAAGCAAAAGACTGGAAAAGATTACGAGCACACATAATAAGACAGCCAAGCTTCACAAATCTTTAGCAATAGAGTAACCTGTTTATCAAAACCAAAGTTACTCTGACACGCCCCAGATGCTAGCATCTGTCAAAGTTTTCTCTTCTTCCTTCTTCTTTATCTTTCAGCTTCAGTGCAGAAACATTCAGCTGATACTGACTGAGAGGGGGAGAAGGGAAGGGGTATGACATACATAGCACACTTGTTTGTTCTTGGGCTGCTTTGAAAGATTCGGTGATAATGGTTTTCTTGTCCTCCTGCATTCTTCACAACACACTGCATGTTGTTTTCCTTCTTTGATTCTTCACAGAGAAGCTTGTTCTGTGTTTATTCTTGAGTCTCAGGGTGAGAGTCTGTGTTCTGTGTTGAAGTTTGAGTTGGTGTGTGTAAGGTGTGTGGTGGGGTGGGGGGGGGTGTTGTGTGTGTGTGTGTTGATGTGTGTGGTGGCGGGTGTTGTGTGTGTGTGTGTGTCGTTGTGTGTTGTGTGTGTTGTGATGTGTGTGTGTGGTGCGACGCGTGTGTGTGTGTGTGTGTGTGTGTGTGTGTGTGTGGCGGTGTGTGTGTCAGTGGTGGTGTGGTGTATGGTGTGAGTGTGTCGTTGCGTTGATATGCATGACTCTCCCACCAGTGGCGCGCTGTTGTTGCGTGTGTGTGTGTTGTTATACTCATATCATTCCCCCCCTGCTCTGTCTGTCTGTCTGTCTGTCTGTCTTCTGTCTTGTCTGTCTGTCTCTTCTGTCCTCTCTCTCTTCTCTCTCTCCCCCTCCTCTCTCTCTCTCTCTCTCTCTCTCTCTCTCTCTCTCTCTCTTCTCTCTCTCTCTCTCTCTCTCTCTCTCTCTCTCTCTCTCCCGGCCGGCTGGCCCACTAAAAAAAAACCCCAAACAAACAAACACAAACTTTGAAGCGACCAAAGAAAAAACTCTAGTGATTGTGACAACAGCCCAGGGCAACGAAGGGGAGACAAGGACAGATTGCTTTCGATTGCTGCCAGACCTACCACAGTCTAGGGACATACAGGAACTGTTGGTTCTCAATTTTTTTTTTTTTTTTTAAGATGCTATCACAGGTTTGCGGTAATGTTGAGTTTTACATTAAGAAGGGAAGCTTGAGAGAGAGAGGAGGAGGGAAGGGGCTTTGAGGGTGAATTTTATGGGGGTGGGTGGTGGGTGGTGTGGGGTGGGTGGTGGTGGTAGTGGTGGTGTGGTTGTGTGTGTATGTGCGTGTGTGTGTTTGTGGTGTGTGTGTGTGTGTGTGTGTGTGTGTGTGTGTGTATGTGCGTGGTGTGTTTGTGTGTGTGTGGTGTGTGTGTGTGTGTGTGTGTGCGCATGTGTGTGTGTGTTTGTATGTGTGTGCGTTTCTTTTGGCGGGTCTTTTCAAATCTATAAAATAAATTCTTCTTTCATATGTATGCTATAGAAGTAACGGTGATTCTGGTAGCAGAATCAGCAGCAACAGCAACAGCAGCAGCAGCAGCAACAGTAGTAGTAGTAGTAGTAGTAGTAGTAGTAGTAGTAGTAGTAGTAGTAGTAGTAGTAGTAATAGTAGTAGTAGCAGCAGTAGTAGTAGTAGTAGTAGAAGAAGAAAAAGTGGTAGTAGAAGCAGCAGCAGCAGCAGCAGCAGTAGCAGTAGTATAGTAGTAGTAGTAGTAGTAGTAGTAGTAGTAGTAGTAGTAGTAGTAGTAGAAGCAGCAGGAGCAGCAGCAGAGTTAGTCATTATCATTGCTGTTGTTGCTTTTGTTTTTGTTGCTGTTATTGTTGTAGGTGCCGATATGATAGTCATTGCGGGAGTTGCAAATATCGTGGGATGGGACCGATGTTAAATATCCAGTGCTTTTGGTGCTAGAAATACCTTTACAATTATCATTAGCCCCCCAACCACCCCCACCCCCTCTGTAAAAGATGCCTCCTTCTCTCTTTGTCTCTGTCTCTGTCTCTCTCTGTCTCCCTCTGTCTCCCTCTGTCTCTCTCTCTCTCTCTCTGTCTGTGTGTGTGTGTCTCTCTCTTTCTTTCTTTTTCTCTCTCGTGCATGTGTGAGTGTTTGTGATATTTTTATTCGAAGTCATCTTACATTGTTTGAACAAATATGAAATGTAGCTATCTTTTGATGATGGTTCGTATCAATATGCTTGACAGTATGGTAATTGCCCTTCATGGGATAATTTAAGACTTGACTGTCTTCGGTTTTAACTTACAGTTTAAAATTAAAAAAACGTAATGCACTTTTTTTTTCAAAATACGAACATTATGATCACTAGATTCCCTCGTAACCATCATCGATATCTTGACATAACAGCGAGATAGCAGTTTCTAACAGTTTTACTGCGTGGTTGATGTCTTTCTCGCTATCTGAAGAAAAAAAGCCATGTTTGATGGTTACGTGCGAATCTTTGAAAAAGAGGCAAAAAATGCCTCTGCATCCATTTGCAATGGGCAATAAATGGAAGGAAATGGCTTCAAAACCTTTTACCCTGGTGAAAGAAAGTCTTTAATCTTGTTTTATGATTACACCAGAAGCAAATAGATACTCAGGATGCCACAGGAGAAATCCTATGACTCGAGAGAGAGGAGAGAGAGAGAGAGAGAGAGGGGGGGGGGGGGGGGGAGGGGGAGAGGAGAGAGGAGGAGAGAAGAGAAGGAGAGAATGATAGGGGGAGGAATCATTGGGGGGGGGGGGGGGGGAGGAGAATGATATGGGGGATATACTGACAAAAATCCGTTTTATGTAAAACAAATAACACTCAAACCAACGAATAAATACATGAATGATTTAGAGAATTTTCATACAAATACCAATCCATTCCAATCATGTTGTTTATGGCCTCGCTGACCACACAGGCCATATCGGGGCTGTCACCTCGTCAACTTTAAAACTCAGATGAATTAAAACTGTGCATTTATATACATATTAAAACGGGGTATAAAACCAAATAAACTGCCATTCCTGGTATATTAAAGAATACAAAGTGGCGTCGCCGACAGGATGGAAAGAACTTAGGGCTACTGATCTGAGCGTCAAATACGCTGGTCAGTACCCACTGTGCCTCGGGACGCGGCACAAAGTCAGCGGTGGTGGATGTGGCAGGGCGGTAATTAGATTACTTCCCTTGCGATCGGAACTGCCAATCGCAGCGACGTGGGTGTAACGTTTGGATCCACACCTGTGAATTGTGCGACGTTCTGTATCGTTGGGGGTGGTGGTCGAAAGCCGTTCTCTGCATGCACTTTGCCCGTAGTGGTAAACTGTAGTATTTATGCAGCCTCTTTTTAGAGGCCACATTCCCACTGTCTGACCGTGCTGTCGTTGCCGAGAAGTTGTACAGAGTCGCGGCAGATCAAATATCTGCACTCTATTACAAAGTGGCGCTGCGAGCAGGATGGAAAGAACTTGGGGCTACTGATCTGAGCGTCAAATACGCTGGTCAGTACCCACTGTGCCTCGGGACGCGGCACAAAGTCAGCGGTGGTGGATGTGGCAGGGCGGTAATTAGATTACTTCCCTTGCGATCGGAACTGTCAATCGCAGCGTCGTGGGTAAAACGTTTGGATCCACACCTGTGAATTGTGCGACGTTCTGTATCGTTGGGGGTGGTGGTCGAAAGCCGTCCTCTGCATGCACTTTGCCCGTAGCGGTAAAATGTACTATTTATGCAGCCTCTCTTTAGAGGCCACATTCCCACTGTCTGACCGTGCTGTCGTCGCCAAGAAGTTGTACAGAGAAGTTGTACAGAGTCGCGGCAGATCAAATATCTGCGCTCTGTTACACATATATATATATATATACACATATACATGTATAGATACATACATACATACATATATATATATATATATATATATATATATATTATATATCATATGTATGTGTATGTGTGTCTGTGTTTGTGTCTGTGTGTGCGTGTGTGTGTATGTGTCTGTGTCTGTGTGTCTGTGTATGCCTCTGTTTGTGTGTCTGCTTCTGTGTTGATATATGTATATCTACGTCTGTGTTTTGTATGTGTATGTAGGCCCGTTATCGTGCTATCGTGCGTGTGCACGCACGGACAAGTATGCATGTGTCTGCGGGGGGGATGGGGGATCGGTAAAGAAGACAAAAAAGCAAACAAAGGAAAAGACATGCTGTGTTATAATCACTCTTTGCTAGCTGTGGTGTAGAAACCCTGTACACATTCAGGCACAAGCAGCTGGCGCTTTCACTTCACACATGGCTGCCGACCACAGAAATGGGCCTGCCTCACCCACAGTGGGTTATGCTGAAACCTTCTTTATAAACTTCAAATGATGCTGGTGAATGTATATCAACCTATTATAATATTGCTTTCTTTTTGTTGTTATTTTGATTTGTTTTTTTTTTCCATACCACTTTCAGTCATGGTGTATTTCTATATGAGAAATTCTGCATGCCGTTACCAAGGAGAGTGCGTTGCCACAATTGCAGCGCCGCTTCTTTCTTGGTTTTTTTGTTGCTTTGTTTTTCTAAGTCGTATATGTATTTTTTTTTTTAAACTAAGTGTATTTATTTGATTTTTTTCCCAGCGACAAATTCCATGTTGTTGTTGATTGTTTTACGTGATCTAATTATGTGTTGCACACAGTTCTTTGGTTTATCATCTTAACCGAGAGACTTACACCGAGACCAACACTAAAAAAGTTAATGTATACTTACACAACCGTGGATGAAGTCAATGGCTTATGTGTCGAACTTATATTAAATTATTAATTTGGGGCTTCGTAAATTGTTTCGAAGCTCAGGTTTGAGCCACCCTTAGGTTTAAATGAATAAATTCCCTTTGAGTGAGGAAGCGAAACATGCATTGCTGAAAAAAAAGTGTATGGCAAGAAGGTATAAATGAGAGATTAAGCATGCAAGAGAATAAAGAAAGAAAGGAAAATGTGGCTGAGTGAATGTGTCATCTGAAATTCCTATTCCGTTCCTTTACAGTTCTCTCGGAGGCTATTAACCGAAGTTCCGTTGTATGGATGCATGTGTAACATTTTCAGCACACGTTAACTCCTCATCAC
>CM060316.1:50915261-50922761 GCA_030674155.1 Stramonita haemastoma | reverse complement strand
AGAGAGTATTATTTCCGCTAAATTTCCTACCTGAATGATTATGATTTAAAGAAAAATTGTCTGCCTATAAAAAATGGTTTGTTTCTACAGACTTTAGCTAGGGAAAAGTCCCACGTTGCCATAGTTCCATATACATGCACTATATGTCTCATGCACACGGGATGTCAGTTTTCCATCTCATCAGAAATACTAGCATCCAGACCCCCACCGAAAGTTCTAGAGGATGGGAAAGAAAAGAAAAAAAAAGAAACTCGGGCTCAAACTGGGATCTAACCAGCACTTACCGCTTTCTAAGCGGGTACGTGTGCTACCTGTAGACAACCATTGTCCACCACCCAAAATAGATAGATAGATAGATAGATAGATAGATAGATAGATAGATAGATAGATATAGATGCATACATACATACATACAGCATACATACATACATGCATACATCCATCCATACATACATACATACATACATACATACATACATACATACATACATACATACATACATACATACATACATACATACATACATACATACATACATAAATGAATAGATAATAAATAAATAAGACAAAAAATACAACGTCATCTATGAAGTGTAGCCTGGCCTGTCCAGCTCAAGTGACCGCACGTTGCTGCCCTGTGAGACACAGAGCTCTGGGGCTAGGCTAGGCTAGGCTGGCTCAGTGGCGGCAGTTGCCAGTGCTGACTGGATGCTGCAGAGACGTGGTCATGCTCCAGCTGCTGTCAATCCTTGTCCTGGACTGGAGGAGGAATGAAGGAATGAATGAATGGCTTGCTGCATGTACGTTCCGCTCTCTGCCTCAGACTGCTTTTGCTAATGATCCGTGTCTGTGTTTATCTGTTTTTGTTGTTGTTTTGGCTTTTTTTGATGGTTTTTATGGTTTTTTTCCACGTGTCTTTGTGGTTTTTATGTTTTTTTCCATGTGTCTTTGTATCTGTTTTTGCTTTGTGTATGTCTTGTTTCTCTGTCTTTGAGTGTCTCTGTTTATCAATATTTCGTTTTTTTATTCTTTGTCTCTCTTCCTGTCTGTCTGTCTCTCCATCTGTCTCTCTGTCTCCCAATCTTTCTCTTTCTCTCTTCCTTACACTCATGCACACACTTACACACACACACGCATACACGCTTACACACACACACACTCAAACTCAACACACATATAAACACACAAACACACACACACACACACACACACACACACACACACACACACACGCATACATTCATCCCCCACACACAAGGAGAGGATTTATGTGTATGTATGTGCGAGCGCGTGTGTGCGTGCGTGCGTGTATGTATTTGTACGCGTACGCGCTAGAGTACTGCGCGCCTGTGTCTGTTTCGTCTAAGTCTATAAATGATCATGTTCTTAGCAATATGGCCTTGCTGCCACTCTGGGCTTACAAAAACAAAACTTGGCCTTAACTCATCAATGTCTAGCTTAAACCTCTTTATGGCTGGTAAATGTTTGGTTGCCTACAGGCTGATTCCTTTGTTTGTCTGTCCTTGATCAGTTTGTGTGTGTGTGTGTGTGTGTGTGTGTGTGTGTGTGTGTGTGTGTGTGTGTTGTGTGTGTGTGTGTGTGTATGTATGTGTGTGTCTGTGTGTCTGTGTGTGTGTCTGTGTTTGTGTATGTGTGTATGTACGTGTGTGTATTGGTGTTGTTTTTTTAGCCTACATCTTTATTGTGGAAACCACTGGGTGGGTAGGCATACTGGATTGTAGATGTGCAATGGTGTGGAGATATGGATCTGTGGAAATAAAAGGAAATCAATAGTTTATACCCGTTATCCACACTTGTATTTTTTAAATTTTTATACATGTTACCAATATCTGCTAAAACAAACTATATTTTATAAATAATATCACCATATGTCCTAGTTATTCCATTTACATCAAGTTATCCACTTGATCAGATCAGTCGTGTTATGTCTCGTGTATAGTACAACTGATCCACCACCCCACCCTTTCCTTCCTTCCTTTCTTCCCTCCTACTTCATTATATCTCATAGTTCCCAGCTGGACACTTTGTATTTTGAATCAAATTATCTTGCTCAGAGTGACTGACACGGTAACTGCCAGCATAATGATGGTTTATTGAAGTGGGGTTGGGTTTGGTAGCAAATCTGTCCGTCATCGTTATTGCTGCTTCGTTAAGTGTGAATGGCATTAATGGACTGTGGGTAATCTTTGATTGGCCGTGTAAAATTGTTATAAACATGCATTTTCTCTCTGTCTCTGTCTCTCTGTGTCTCTGTCCCTCTGTGTGTCTGTTTCCTGTGTCTTTGTGTCTGCTGTCTGTCTGTCTGTCTCTGTCTGACTGTCTTTTGTCTGTCTGTCTGTCTGTCTGTCTGTCTCTCCTCTCTCTCTCCTCTCTCTCTCTCTCTCTCTCTCTCTCTCTCTGTGTGTCTGTCTGTCTGTCTCTGTCTCTGTCTCTGTCCCGTGTTGTCTCTGCTCTGTCTTCTGCTGTCTGTTATTTCTGTTTCTATCTTTCTGTCTCTCTGCCTCTGTCTCTGTCTGTATCTGTGTCTGTTTCTGTCTGTGTCTGTCTGTCTGTCTCTGTCTCTCTGTCTGTCTGTCTGTCTGTCTGTCTGTCTGTCTGTCTGTCTGTCTGTCTGTCTCTGTCTCTGTCTCTCTCTCTCTCTCTCTCTCTCTCTCTCTCTCTCTCTCTCTCTCTCTCTCTCTCTCTCTCTCTCTCTCTCTCTCTCTCTCTCTCTCTCTCTCTCTCTCTCTCTCTCTCTTAGGGAAGGGACATCGTTTGATGTAATCAGCCTACACTTCTCTTTTTATCGATACTTTAGCTAAGGTTTAAATATCATTAAATTGACGCGTTTTGTAAATGTTTGTTGCTGTTGTTGGACAACTCTTGCCAAACATATATTCAGTTCTGATGATAAAAACGCAATTAATGAACTGGTCAATAAACTGTGTATGATTTAAGCCTGAAGCTTGCGATCATTTGGAGAGATAAGGTACTTGTCAATGAAAAGCTACAGTAACAAGAGAGCCGCTGAGAGTGTGCAGAGCTTATATACTGATGTTTTCCTACTTCAACCAAAAAAAGCTTCAGAGAGCTTAAGATTGTTCAGCATTTCCATTCGCCTTGGCCACAGTCCATAATTATCAGCAATCTCAACTGAAGGTTAGTCAAGGAGGTGTAATTATGTGGCGAAAATGATGAGGAATTTTCTTTTTTATTTTAGTTCTAAAAGCTGCTGTTTGCATAAGTGAAGGGACGTGGCCGGACACTTATTCTATGTAAACTTAAAGAACTTAAGTTACGAAACAGGCCTGCAAAACCAAAGTTGTTGTAGCTGTTTACAGTTGAAACCTTCAGAAATTAAAAAGTGGCTATATTTAATTGAGCTCACTGTTAAAGTGTATGACACTTAAGTAAAATATGGATTGATAAGTCTTGTTGTGATGCCCTTTGAATCTATATTTATATATATATATATATATATATATATATATATATATATATATATATATATATATATTGTACACCTATACATATATAGAAAGAGAGAGAGAGAGGATGAGAGAGAGAGAGAGAGAGAGAGAGAGAGAGAGAGAGAGAGAGAGAGAACATGACAGAATGATGGAGAGGAGAGAGAAGGGTGGAGAGAGAGAGAAGAGGAGAAGAGAGAGATGGGAGAGAGAAGTGAAGAGTGAGAGGGAGTGAGAAGAGGAGATGAGAAGAGAGGAGAGAGAGAAGAGAGAGAGAAGAGAGAGAGAGGAACGACAAGATGATGAAACGAGAGGAGAAAGAGAAGAGCAAATGAATCATGCACATGTAGCAATGCTGAAGCAGATTACGATAGCAGTGAAAGAGAGAGAGAGAAAAAGGCACAGACAAGCAGATGAAGAAGAGAAAGCAAAGAACATAATTATATATCTCTATCATGCAACAGTTGATTTCTGCCGTGCAACAGATCGCCTATCTGAACCGATTCAATTCAGTTCTAAACAAGGCACTCTACGTAAACTATCACCATGCAAGAATGAATCTGGCTTCTTTCTATGTGGGTGCACGATTTGATGGAAAACAGGTTATCATTAAATGCTTCAGCAGTTTTATTTTCCTTCGGTCCATGTCATTCCATTCAACAATCCATCAAGAAGTGGAAGCAGAAATCGTCCTTATAGATGTTTTCTCTCTTTCTTATCTATTTCTTTCTGTTCTCTGTTGTCTGTTCGTTCTCTCTGTCTTTTTCTTCGTGTGTGCTCGTCCTTCTGCTTCCGTGGTGTGTGGTGGTGGTGGTGGTGTGTGTGCTGTGTTTGTGTTTGTGTTGTGTATGTTCACGCCCTAATGTGTATGAGTGTGTGCGTGCGTTGTGGTGTGGTGTATGTCTGTATGTATTCTGCAGCGTGCACGCGCCGCTGTGTGTGTGTGCACGCGGGCGTGTTATTCATGTCTTTCTGTGTGTGCAGACGCGCATGTGTTTGTATGCATTAATTTCTAGTGCTGTGCTGTGCGTACCCGCAGGCCCAACAGGTGCATGCATAATGAATCCAATCCTGGCATTTGATCCCTATAAACCACACCAAATCTCCACTGCATCAACAATTTTGAAGGTAAAAGTCGACGATGCGAGAAGCCGTCATATCCATCCTTGTCTGGGTTGCTGTGCTTTTAACTGTAAATCTGACTAGAGATGAAAGCGCTTATCTTCCCTCTGCCCTCGATGCCAGTCCCTGTGCGTAAGTTTGCTCTTCTTCCGTGACCGTGTAGGCTAATAAGCAAGTTCTTTCTTTTATCTTTAGGGGTCTGTGCAGGCAGACCTTGCTTGTCTGTAAGCTATGTTTTGATAGAGTAATAAAAGAGACAGAGAGCACTCACGCGAGCGTTGGGTTGAATAGTTGATGTAGCGGGTCACTGTGTGACATGGTTGTGTGTTTTGGTTTACTTTTGAAGTTGGACTTTTTATTGTTCTGTTTGTAGCATGAGAGGGTTTTTGGTGATAGTTTCTTAAGCTCGTGTCAATTATGTTTTACATGATGTATTATTATTATGTCTGTGTATGTCTGTCTGTCTGTTGTCTGTACTGTCTGTATGTTGTTGTCTGTATGTATGTATGTGTTATGTGTGTATGTGCTGAAGCGTCGTTCATGTATGTGATGTAATGTGTGTGTGCTGCGTGTGGTGGACAGAGCGGAGAGCACGAGTGTATGAGTGGCGTGAGAGGGTGTAGTGAGATGGGATGAGAGAGAGAGAGAGAGAGAGAGAGAGAGAGAGAGAGAGAGAGGGGGGGGAGGAGACAGTAAGAGACAGAGACATGAGAAAAATAAAGAGAGACCTTTTCAATGCTTTGTATTATTTATCACTAATTTTGGCTGATTTGAACCAAGTCAAACCCCGCTTCCATCAAAACTCTAAACAGCATACAAACTCCAGCCCAAACAACACGTCATGAAATCAAGCCCTATCTCCCTGCACGCTACGCCGTCAAGAAGCAACACAATCGCAATTCATTTCAGCACTAATTTGATATTTTTTTCTTACTCTGCCTGCATTAATATAAACTCTACAAGATGGAAGAAAACCAAAACTACAGCGAACAATTTCATTCTGGCTTCTCAGTTCCCTGAATTACCTTTGTTGGCTTTTTTCATCAGCTACTGAGCAGATGGTTTCGTAGTTTGATTTATTTCACATCATCACACTGGACCAGGCTTAAGCGCTGTTAGTTATTAATGAAAGCAATGGGGCCTGCTCACAAAGCCTATACTGAAATATTGATACGCTTTGAAATGTTATGTTGAGATTATCTTTATCCTTGACCAATTCTTAGCTTAGCAATTTGTAAAAGATAAAAGGAAAAGGTATTCATGTAAGCTATGCGGTCGTTGGAAAGCGAGGAGTCAGAAACCTCAGCTTCTCCAAGGGCCAGCATATTGAGGGTGGTGCCCATCTCCTCTCGCTCGCTGCTTTACCTTCCCTGTGCCTAATGAGAGCAGGTACCCATTTACAGGTGGGTCAACTGGGGGACTGTAATAAAGCCAAGGCACGAAAACGGTCACTCATCCACTTGGTAACAACACTCTGTATTACTGTGATAAAGAAGCAAAAAAACCAGCAACTAAAATCTAAGTATAGCTGCTTGTATTGCCTTCTACTTGAAAAAAAAACAACTAGACACATGCCAATTTCTCATCTAATGTGTACACTCACAATCTCAGCAACAACAACAAAAAATATATATCCGAATATCATGAATGAGACAAGAGAGCATAATTATGCCCGTGTGACCCTCAGGGTGTTAAGCTGGGGAACGGCTAACACCAACACAGCGCAGCTTGCAGCCTGTGCCCTGGGGATGGGCCTGTTGTCTCAGCACACATCATTCCGCCCCTGCTGTAGCTCTGGGGAAGAACAAAAAAGCACCAGGGGCATGAAGAATGGAAAATGTCAAACAAGAGAGAAACAACATCTCTCACCTTGCCTGTTTGCAAAATATACAAGACAGAAGACAGAAAGAGAAAGAAGGAAGGAAAGAAAAGAAAGATAGATAGATAGACAGAAAGAACGATGGATTAAAAAAAAAAGATAGGAAGATAACGAAGACGGAAAATGAAAATAAAAGAAAGAAAGATGGATAAAAAAGGAAAGAAGAGATGGAAGAAGGAAAACGAAAAAAAAGAAAGAAAGAAAGAATGGAAGAAAAAAAATCTTAACTAGAACAAAGGAATAAAGAAAGCTGCATGAAATTGCATAATGAATGAATATATGAATAATAGATTGAGATAAATAAATCAATCAAGGAAGAAATCAGTATACGAACAAGCAAACTGAATTTTGAAATGCATGAATAATAAATAAAATGCGTGAATAATGAGACAACTTGACAACTTTTTCGAAATGTAAACAAGCACAAAAAAGAAATGAGCAGTCAAGCAGGTAAACACACAAAACACCACAACACATATACAAACACACACACACACAATACAAACACAACAAAAAAAATCACACACACATACAACACACACAGAATCACAGGCACACACATACACACACACACACAAAAACACACACATACACACACACGCACACACACAAACACATCACACACAACACAACACAACACAACACAACACAACACACACATCATTCAGTCTAACAAACAAGGACATAACCGAAAACAAAACAACAGCGAAAAACAAAACAAACCAAAACAGACGTCTCTTTCCGCCGATGACAAAGAGTTTGTAAACACTCCCACATAACAACCATGTCAAACTGAGGAGGATAATTGATCATTAAGAGAGTCTCAGACAATTAGTCCCATCAACAGTCTTGTTTTGTTTCAGCTTTGTCTTTTCTTTGTTTTGTGCTTTTGTTTCCTTTTTTCTTGTTGTCTTGTTTCGTTTTCTGTGAAAGCTTGGAGTGTGTACACAGAACACGGAGGCGTATGCTCAATACGGGCTAAAGTCAGGGTAGTAAGTGACGTCACCTGTCATATTCTCATCAGTGTTTTTT
>CM060316.1:50907761-50912761 GCA_030674155.1 Stramonita haemastoma | reverse complement strand
ATACCTCACGGCACCATATACCTACCATTTTCTCGTTGCCTGTTTGGCTACCGAGTCCCTGACAAGCTTTTCCCATTTGATTTTCCCCAACTTCTTTCGCTCTTTATTTGTGCACTACAGCTATGAGCAGGAAAAAAAACCCGATTTTTATGACAAGGGCAGAAAGGAGGTGCTACTAGAAATCCTTGGAAAATGAAAATAAGTATTGACTCTCTTTTGATCTTTAAACCCAGAGTTACATGTGTGTCACCTTGACAATATCTAAGTGTGATGGGTTTTTGCAGTCACTGTCTGAACGTAATGAGTTCTGTGAGTTACCAAGGACACGGAAGTTAAAAATGGTTCATCTTTATACTGTCTGTGGCAGAAATCTACAATTTGAGAACTGTTGTGGCTGTTGTGGTTTTAAGGGAATTGTTGAGATAAATGCCATACAAATTCTTAACTTGTAAATTGGTAAGGGGATGGGGGGTGGGGGAGGAGGTGGTTACAAATCGATGTAAGAAAAAAGAGCAATCAGAAACCGCATGCATTTAACCGTAAAATGATGTATGTATGTATGTATGTTTTGTATGTAGGTATGTAGGTATGTAGGTTAGTGAGAGTAGGTAGGTAGTAGGTAGGTGTAGGTAGGTACACGCTTCTCAAACAGAGACGTATATACTGGTCGGCCATGTCATACGCATGAATGACGGACGTATCCCTACAGACCTCCCCTATGGAGAACTTGTGCAGGGAATACATCCAAAAAGCAAACCACAGCTGCGATTCAAAGACAAGTGCAAGAGGCACTTAAAACCCCTGAACATCGACCAGAACAACTGGAAAGCAACAGCCCTCAAACAGTCATCCTGGAGACAGACTGTGAAGAAAGGTCTCTCCAAGTTCGAAGAGACACTAGCCTAGCGGCACAAGGCAAAGAGAAATACAAGAAAGGCAGACAGACAGACCAGCATCACTTTTGTCTACCTGACCAAAACATGTCAAAACTATCTCCTTTTGCCCGCTAACATCGTTACGAATCAGTCACGATGAAAGTAAATACGTCATAAATGCTGTTTTCTAACATCCTTTCAAGCTTTTTACAGTAATATGCAGGTTGTCACTGGTAGGAAGGGTAGAATGGGAGGTGGAGGTGGAGGGGAGCGAGCGATGTAGGCTCTTTGTAAGATTGCTCTGTGTTGCGTTATTTTATTGTCGCGATTATGTTTTATTTTGTTGTATTTTCTTGATTAATATTGCATTGTATTTATTACATCGCACTGTTATTGTGTTGTGTTGTATTATGTTTTCATGGTTTTCTTTCCTGTTTTGAGGTCACTTGCCAGTACTGTGGTGTGGTGGTGGTGTGGTTGGTTGTGGTGTGGTGTGGTGTGGTGTGGTGTGGTGTGGTGTTGTGTGGTGTGGTGTGGTGTGGTGTGGTGTATTACCATGGTATGTTTTTGCTGTGCTGTCCTGTGCTTGGTGTGCCATGCTGTGTCATTGTGTTATTGATTACGAATGCATTGTATTGCATAAATTATAGTTTATTGTTGTGTAGTGCGCACACTTTAAATCCTGTTTAGCTTTTCCAAAGAGTAGGTCATTGTGTGTCGGTAGAAAGAGATGACAAAATTTATACCACAGCCTACAGGGACTGGATGTAAAAAAGCACACGAGAGCTTATTCCATTACCCTCGATGTAAATAAATGATAGATAAATAAATGAATAAAGTGTGTAGCGTAGTGCAGTGCAGTGCAGTGCAGTGTAGTGTAGGTAGGTAGTGTATGTAGTGTAATGTAGTGTAGTGTAGTGTAGTGTAGTTTAGTGTAGTGTAGTGCAGTGCAGTGTAGTGCAGTGCAATGCAGTGCAATGCAGTGCAGTGCAGTGCAGTTCAATGTAGTGCATGTAGTGTAGTGTAATGTAATGCATGTAGTTATGTGTAGTGTCGTGCAGTGTAGTATAGTGTAGTGTAGTGTAGTGTAGTGCTGTGCAGTGTAGTGTAGTGTAGTGCAGTGCAGTGCAGTGCAGTTTAGTGTAGTGTAGTGTAGTGAGTGTAGCGTAGTGCAATGCAGTGCAGCGCAGTGTAGTGCAATGTAGTGCAGTGCAGTAGCAGTACAGTGCAGTGTAGTGCAGTGTAGTGCAGTACAACGCAGTGTAGTGCAGTGCAGTGCAGTGTAGTGTGTGTAGTTAAGTTTAGCGTAGCATACCGAAGTGTAGGTGTAGGTGTAGTGTAGTGTCGTGCAGTGCAGTGCAGTGCAGTGCAGTGTACTGTACTGTAGTTCAAATTCAATACCTTTTCTCAGTGCTCTCTTCTAAGCTGTCTTTCTAGCGAGGCACCCCCCCCCCCCCCTTTGTCAGTCTTGCTTCTTTACCAAGGCCAACAGCTGTGTCAGTTATGGCTGTAAACCAAGTGCAGCTCAGGGATACATCAAAACAGTCATCTCCTGTAAAAGGCTACATTGACATTGTCCTCAGCCATGACTAGCTCTTAGCAAAACAAACTCCTTACTCTCCAGTACACATATATTCTTTGAAGACTGACAATGACTGTCTAAAGTTATGGCAATGTACTTTACAAAAATAGCCGAACACTCAAAACTTTCCATCTTTTGTGGGTACTTACAGTCTCGCAGCGGTTCACTGGCTAGAGTTAAGGGAAGACAAGGAGTGTATGTTCTGAGTGACCCTGGAGGTGTTAACCCGAGGAACGGCCAACAACACCAACAACAAAACATCAACAACAATAATTCCAGTTACAACCCGAGGAACAGTCAACAACAACGAACCAGCAGCACCAATAATATTCATTCTTGCTACAAGCTAGGAACATCCAACAACAACAAAACAGTAACAATAACAACAACAATAATCATTCCTGCTACAGGCCAGGAACATACAACAACAACAACAACAACAAAACAGCAACAATGACAACAACGATAAAAGCAACAACAACAAAACAGCAACAATGACAACAACGATAACAGCAACAACACTATTTCCTTCTACAAACCGATGAACGTCCAACAACAACAATAACAACAGCAACAACCCTCCTTGCTACAGGCCGAGAAACCTTCAACAACAACAAAACAACAACAACAACATCAACAATAACAAAAATCATCCTTGCTACAAGCCGATGAACCTTCAAAAACACAACAACAAAACAACAACAACAAATATCCTTCTTACAACCATCTTCACTTCGTACCAATTTAACCCCACCCCCCTCTCCCCCCTTCCCCCTCCCCACCCCCTCCCTCCCCCCTCCCAACCCCACTCACAACCTAACACCGTGTAGTCGAATCATATCAAACGATGTCTCCCCCATCAGTGCAAGGAAGAGTGACATGAGGAGGAGGCAGCTTTTGACAGGAGCAGAGCTCATCAAGCACAACTCCCCCTGTCCTCATCAGCGTGTCAATAATAGATAGTCTGCTGGACATGCCTTTCCCAGCATCCAGGGCAATCAATGGCAGTGTATGTAATCCTGATTTCTGGCCGCTCGGCCTGCCTGCCTGCCTGCTTGCCTGCTTGCCTGTCTGCCTGCTTGCCTGCCTGCCTGCCTGCTTGCCTGCTTGCCTGCTTGCCTGTCTGCCTGACAGGCATTCTGAGGCCCACCAGAGTGAACCTGATGCCCTGGTGTCTTGACATGATGATAGGGCTCTGCAGTTGATGGACGTCTTTTTTTTTGTTTGATGTGCTTCTTCTTCGTCGTCTTCTTCTTTTTCTTCTTCTTCACTTTCCAAGATAGTCTCTTTTCTTTTTTCTTTTCTTCTTGACGTGTCTTTACTATGTTTTTGTGTGTCTGTCTTGATTGATTCATTCTTGTTTTTTTTTGTTTTTGTTTCGTGTCTTTATTTATCTGTCTGTGTCTGTGTGTCTACCTCTGTTTCTGTCTGTCTGTCTGTCTATTTGTCTGTCTGTCTGTCTGTCTGTCTGTCTGTCTGCTCTTCTCTCTCTCTCTCTCTCTCTCTCTCTCTCTCTCTCTCTCTCTCTCTCTCTCTCTCTCCTCTCTCTCTCTCTCTCTCTCTCTCTCTCTCTCTCTCTCTCTCTCTCTCTCTCTCTCTCTCTCAGTGCGCGTGCACGCGCGCGCATAGGTGTGTATGTGTGTGTGTGTGTGTGTGTGTGTGTGTGTGTGTGTGTGTGTGTGTGCGCGTACATGTGTGTATGCGTGTGTGCGTGTATGCATGTGTGTATGCGTGTGTGTGCATGTGTGTGCGCGCGCCCGTACGTACGTGCGCGAGATTCCCCTTACACGCTTAAATGCGTTTGTCTTAAAAGTCATGAAAGGGAAAAAGAAGAAGAAGAAGAAGAAAAGAAGAAGAGAGATAAAACCGTGTTGAAATTAGCGCTGTAAGCTGTTTAAATTTTAATCCCGTCACCCCGAGCCGTTCAATTCCATTCCGATCACACATCATGGAAGGTTGCCGAGGAGAAGCTAACCAAACGAAGAGGCATTAGTTCAAGTCCCGTCCCCTTCTGCCTGCTTCAACAGTCAACCTGATCAGCATTAACAGCATTTAATCTCTTTCACCTCTTAGGGACGCCAAAGTGGCTTCGGGCAATGTCCAACTTGTTGAAGAAAGGAATCAGATCCTGTGAACTTCTCTTTTAAATTTCATACTTCCCTGAAAGCATCCTGTTCTTTTTTTAATTTTTCTCATAGTCCCTTTTATTGTGGAAAAGTGGGTTTATTTTGGGGAGATTTGTTGTCGAAAGGGTTGGAAGTAGTAAGTCACTTTCCTAATTGTTTAGTCTTTCTTGACTAGGTTTGGATTTGGTGGAGCACAGCTTTTAATTTTCAGGCAATATGTCTATTGGGAATTGGTTTTGACGGAGCCTGTCCCTTCTTGAAATACAGATTGCATGCTGGGCATGTTTGCGGCGCTTGTTTCACAGGTTATTGGTAGTTTTGTTTTTTAATGAAATGTTTGGTATGTTGGGGTGTAAAGTGTTATGTACGCTAAGCAACGTCTACACTATATACACTGGACATAACACTACACAAAAC
>CM060316.1:50900261-50902761 GCA_030674155.1 Stramonita haemastoma | reverse complement strand
GTCTGCTTGTTTCGTTTCTGTCTGCGTCTTATTGTTCTGTTTTTTGTTATTATTTGTGATGCGTTCTGTATCTTATCTGTTTTTCTTCTCATCTTTGTTATTTTTCTTTCGTTTCGCTGAATGTTTTCTGTTATCTTCTGTCTATTTGTCTTCTCTCTCTCTTTCTCTCACTCACTCCTCACTCTCACTCTCACTCTCTCTCGTCTCTCGTTCGTCTCTTTCTCTCTGTCTATTCTCTCTCTCTCTCTCTCTCTCTCTCTCTCTCCTCTCTCTCTCTCTCTCTCTCTCTCCTCTCTCTCTCTCTCTCTCTTCTCTCTCTCTTCTCTCTCTCTCTCTCTTTCTTTTCTCTCATCTCTCAGTGTGTGTGTGCGTGTGTGTGTATGTGCGGTGTGTGTGTGTGCGCGCGCGCGTGCGTGTGTGTGTGTGTGTGTGTGTGTGTGAGTGTGTGTGTGTGTGCGCGCGTGCGTGTGTGTGTGTGTAGGTGTAGGTGTGTGTATAGGTGTAAGTGTGTCACCACAAACGTGTACCTGGTTATGTTCTCTGAGCTCGGATTTTCCCCTTCTGAGAAACTTGAAATAACTGTAAAGCTAATAAAACGTTTGAATGAGTATTCTAATCTATTTGTCGTTGAAATTCCTTCCGATTGACCATTGAGAACTAATTGAAATCACACTTCAACAAGAACCACCTAGTAAACGCTAACTGAAAGAGGCTGATTTATATCAAGCACTGTCTACATGCGTTTGCCCCAGTAGTCAACCAGATCAACAGCAGTAGGTGTTTGCAGTTGTTTTCTTTGTCCATCATTGAGATCCCAAAGCATTTGCAGCAAACATCAGACCTGAAAGGAAAAGGAATGAGGTTGTTTTTCCCCTAAACCGTGCTTATCCCAAACCACTTGCAGTAAACGTCAGACTTTGAAGGAAAGGGACGACTTGTTCCCTAAACCGTCCTTCGAATTTCATGCTTTCCTGCAAGTTCCCTGTCCTTTTTATCTTCCCCTCCTTCTTTTTTTCCGGTGAACTGGCTCTGTAATCTCTGATTTGTGGTGGACAGGTTTGCTAGCGGCACTAAGCCATAGTCTGCTCTTTTTTTCTTCCTGATTTCTCCGTGGAGACTGTGGAGAACAGCACTTACACTTACAGGAAATGTGTTTGGGGCAATTGGAACCTGACAGCACTCCCATTCCTTTCCTGGTGGTAGAAAAAGATGCCGTGTTTGCTTTTGTAGTTCATCCCACAGGCCGTATGCTGTCTGTGTCTATTCTTTGACCAAAGTCGGACATTTTTAAGCGCTCATAAAATAGTATATATATGTCTGGTCACGTGGCCTTGGTTTTACACTTGTCCAAATAGTTTGCTGGAGAATAAAGATGGAACGTTATCAGTATCAGGGAAGTAGCCTTCTTACTTTATGTCCACAGATACTCCCAACCTATGTCCTCAGATTGCCGTAGATCACCAGTCAGTGTTCTAACCACTTAGCTGTCCTGCGCTCATAACCAGCGTAAATGAGGTGAACACACATTTAGACAGCCCATACTGCAACAGCCAGCACAAATCAGTATCAGGAATGAGCATGTTAACTTTCGATGACAGTCGGTACGATTCCAAAAGCGTCAATTTAGGTCTCAATAAAGTTTCACAGCTGCTTTTGCCTCTGGACATATACACATGTGTATGCTGATTTTTTTTCTAAATCTGCTACTAGTGTGTACAGCACAACCCAAACCCAAACAAACACAACACCCCAAACACAACACACTGTATTCATGGGGAACATTTATCTGATCAGAGCCATTCTTAGAATAATCGATTTATCGCCTTCGTCTCAGAGCCGTCTGGGAATAAGAATTTGTTATCAAGGAACAACTTCAGACTGCAGGTATTGTCTGTGATGATAGATTGGAATGGTGCAATACTAGTCCGGAACTTGATAGTTCTGTATATGATGAACCGTTCTTGCGAATCTTGCATACATACTGAGAGGTAGTCTGGGAAACTTTCCCCCATAAATCTGCTGCATTTTCTGTGTTTGTGGAAAAGATTGGTAGTTGTTGCATATGAGGTGCCCGCCTACCAAACACATACAGTACTCGGCAGATATTCTATTGAGTTTCAGAACATGACAGGATTATATGGAGAATATGTAAAGGGAAAGACAATTGTGCTCTTAGATTTTGAACTGTTTCTTTCCTGGTTTTTCTTGTTCTTTTTTGTTGTTCTTTTTCTTATTGTTCTTGTTTTTGTTTCTCTTGTTCTTCTTGTTCTTCCTCTTGTTCTTCTTGTTCGTGTTTTTTGTTCTTTTGTTCTTCTTTTTCTTGTTCTTCTTTCTCTTCTTCTTATTCAATTGTTAATCTATATCTATAAGAAGTAGAAAACACATTTTCATTGTTGATGGTGGCAGGTGCTGCATTTGTATATGGTAAAAAATATTTGACACATTAATGTAAAGTGAAAAATCTTCTTTTTTTCTGATTGCTTGTTTGTTTGTCATTTGT
>CM060316.1:50892761-50895261 GCA_030674155.1 Stramonita haemastoma | reverse complement strand
GAAATGTATTTGTGGCTACACTTAGGAATTTTAATACCTTTTTTTGACCAAGTCAAGCAAACTGGGAAGTGGTCACTAATACCAACAACTGGTACAGACATTTCTACTATATTATTCGGGTTAGTGGTATAAATGTGATCAATAAGTGTCTCTGAATTGAGTGTTTTTCTGGTAGGAGTGTCAACCATTTGGGATAGATTGTATAGTTCAAAAGTAAGTTTCCATTTGTCATGTGGCTTAAGTAGGTCAATATTAAAATCACCAAGCAGAATTATCTCAGTTGCATAATTTGATACTTCATCCATCATTAGACAAAAACGATCAAACCAGTTGACCCGTTCGCTAGGATTTCTGTACAGAAAACCAAACAGAATAGGTTTACTTCCCTTTAATTGAATCTCCAACCAGACACACTCAATATTATATTTATCAGAAAAATTCACTTGAGTATAATTAACAGACCTATGTACATATATTACCAAACCAGTTTCAAGTTTAGTTTTTGCATCTTTTCTAATGATATTGTACTCAGGAATTGATAATACACTATCAGCAACTTTATCTGATAGACGAGATTCTGAAAAGCCAAAAATGTGGAAGTGGTCATTTGAATTATATAGAATAGAAGAAATATCAGATACTTTATTTAACAGATGACATATATTCAGATAGCCAGTTCTTAATCCAAATTTGCTCAACCATTTATCAGTACTGGCATTGTTAGCCATGGCTGTTAGAGATGGAAAAATAACACCACAATCCCAAGGACCCTGTAGTTTTATACGTTAAGAATTCTTAAAGTAGTAACTATAGGACAAAAGAAAATTTGGATCAAGTATAAAACAGGCACAAACCAGTGAAAACTTACAAATAAAATTCAAAACATCCAACTGTACATATACGTGCAAAATGTAATGCACACAAAAAATTTGTATATAATTAGCAGATGACAAACAGAGATATCAAGAGGAGTAAAAAAAAAAAAAGAAAACAAAAATCAGACAAACAAACAAAAAAACAACAACGAACAAACAAACAAAACCAAAAAAACCCCAAATAAGCAATAAAGAACAAGAAAAAAAAACCCAAACCCCAACAACAAGCAAAACAAGCAAATAAACAACAAACAAGCCAAAAAAGTCTAAACAGAGGAAGGAATTAACAGTCAGCTTCAATAACCAGCAAATTCAAGGCTGCATGTAAGTTCAAAACACAAAAGCTGTTTCCAGGGGTAAAGGAGACCGTTCCTTTCCCTTACAGTCTTTTTCAGATTATTCACAATTCCTAGATGTCCCCAGTCCATGATTCTGCTGGCACAATTGATCCACCAGGTGAGAACTGTCATTGATCACATACTGTACAAAAAGACAAGGAAAACACCAAGAGCCTCAGGAAAAAACAAACATACAACTAAAATACTAATAAATGTTAAGTAACCAGAGAGTTGTCCAAAAACATGCATACAAGTAGCCAAAGGTCTTCTGCTATCATTTGGCACTTAAATAGACGTAAGACAACCATAATGATAAGGAATTAAATGAGAGCATTGAATATAAAAAGATTGCTCTCCATCTCCCACCTTTTTTACCCATCAGCGTTTAACTCTCTAACATTACACTATTGCATCAGTTGCGAGAGAGAGACAGAGAGACAGAGAGACAGAGAGACAGAGAGAGAGAGAGACAGAGACAGACAGAGACAGACAGACACACACACACACACACACACACACACAGACACACAGACACACACACACACACAGATACACAGAGCCAGAGACAGACAAACAGAGGCAGAGAGAGAGACATTGAAAAAGAGAGATATAGAGAGCGAGAAAGAGAGAAAGACAGAAATTGACAGACAGGCAGACAGACAAAGAGACAGAGAAACAGACGCAGTAAGAGAGAAACAGAGAGAGAGAATCTTGGCCCCACTTATCGCTAACAAAAGGAAACACGGTGATATTGCATTCGCTGTAGCTAGCGGCGCTACCTCCTTCATTATCAGTGTGTTGACACTGCTTTGAGAGACAGAGACAGACAGACATTCAGACTGACTGACAGACAGACGGACGGACGGACAAACAGACACACCGACAAAGACAGAGACAGAGACAGTATGGCACATAGACAGACAGAACGTCTTTCATTATTAGTTTGCTGACATTACTTTGAGAGTCAAAGACAGACAGAGACAGACAGACAGACATACAGACAGACAGACACAGACAGACAGACAGACACAGACAGACAGACAGACACACACACACACACACAGACAACACACACACACACACACACACACACACACACACACACACACACACACACACACACACACACACACACACACACACACAGAGGCAGACGGACACACACAGACACAAAAACAGAGACAGATAGGCACATAGACAGGCAGAATGACAGAAGCAGAGAGAGGTAGACAGATAGAGATAGAGGAAAGACACAGACAGACCGACACACAGACAGACAGACAGTCA
>CM060316.1:50883064-50885161 GCA_030674155.1 Stramonita haemastoma | reverse complement strand
ATCAGTTTACGAACGCATGTAAATTAAGCGTGCGCGTAAACATTCACATAGACACATACTCCTGCATGAAATACAAGCACGCATCCACCACACACAACCGCTCATGGACGCACGATGCACGTCGCACGTCCTACGCACGCGTACACGCGTGTACACACTCAGGCGCATGCACACACGCGTACACATACACACACGCTCGCGCTTGTGCGAGAATTTGACATGCCGTAGTACCAAGTTGTGCTGTGGAATACTGTTTGTGTTGTGTCATTTCGTACTCTACCGTGTCATCACACGATCATCTGGACTGGTCAAGACAGTCTTACAGGGAACAGTAAGGGGAGGGAGACGAAGAGGCAGACAGAGGAAACGATGGGAAGACAACATCCGAGAGTGGACAGGCCTTGGGTGGAACCATCTACTACGGAGGGCGGAGGACCGTGGGAGTGGAGGAAGCTGGTTGCAAAATCTACAGTTGTGCCCCCACGGTCCACGGGACTTCGGAACAGGAGAAGGTGAAGGTAAAGTGTAGGTGTCACAAAAGAGTTTTTCTTTAACATTTTTTTCCATAACGTCCAGCATCACCAGCACTATACACATATAAGAAAAGTATATTTTCGTAGAATCTGAATTACTAGTTTCTGAATCTAAACCACTAGTTTCTGAATCTGAACTACTAGTTTCTGAATCTGAACTACTAGTTTCTGAATCTGAACTACTAGTTTGTTACTTTATAGAATCTGAACTACTAATTTGTTACTCTCATATGCAGCAGAGCAGTTAAACTTTACACCAACAAAACCATCAAATAACCTGTGCACCTGTCCATTTAAACTTTACACCAGCAAATAACCTGTGCAGCTGTCCATTTAAACTTTACACCAACAAATAGCCTATGCACCTGTCCATTTAAACTTTACACCAACAAATTACCTGTCCACATTTCTGTCGCCTCCAATCCTCACCTTCTCTCGTCAGTTTGAAAAGACCTAGAAATTGAAGTCAGGAATGAAAGAATCTGGATACCGATGGGAAATTACTCTACACTCCCGGGGAAGCTTACCCTCATTTCCCTGTTCTTAGCCCCTACCCATGGAACCCATTTCCTCAGTTAAAAGATCGACTCAAGATTGCTTTTGAAAGTTGTGATGAGTTTATGCATGTCATTGTGAAGACAGCTGGCGAAAAAAAAAAGAAAGTAGAAATGAAAGAGACTGCATAGATATACACATCGTTGTCCATTGGCTTTATGAGAGGCACAGATATGGACATAGAGAACAGTGAGATGAGAAACAGACAGACAAACAGACAGACAGACAACAGAGACAGACAAATACAAAGACACAGAGACAAACAGAGGCACGTGCGCGCGCGCGCACATACACAGACACACAGACACACACAGACACACAGACACACAGTCACACAGAGACACAGACACAGACATACACACACACACACACACCACACACACACACACACACACACACACACACACACACACACACACACACACACACCACACACAAATAGTTGAGGCACAAAAATTATTATCAAAAACAAAAAGGAGAGTATCCTCTTTAAAACTTTCTCAGAACAAGCCACCTCTTATTCCAAGCTAAGAAACCCCATGCTCATTAACTAGACAAAAAATAAAAGATTCAAACATAGTAGAGCATGGCTTTAAAATGCCTCCCCCCACATTTCACAATAGCACAACAGATGTGTGTGTGTGTATGTGTATGTGTATGTGTGTGTGATTTTTTATTTTTATTTTTTATTCATTCTTTTATATCGAGGATAATGGAATAAGCACTCATGTGCTTTTTCATCTCCGTGTGTATGTAGTTATGTAAATATTGTGATCTGTTCCCATTAGCACACAATGGCCTACTCTTACAAAAAGCGGAACAGGATTTAACGTGTGTGCAAGATGTTCTGCGTGCGTTCGCACACGGGGCCTCGGTTTACAGTCTCATAAGAAAAAACTTTTGGGGAGAGTGGAGTCAGCACTGATGTTAACTCCGGGGGAAAAAATCCATTCGAACGGGAGTCGAACTCGGGTCGTCAAATTGCGAGCGCAGTGTCCTGACCATTATG
>CM060316.1:50870564-50875564 GCA_030674155.1 Stramonita haemastoma | reverse complement strand
TTTTTTTGCTTTCCTTTTGTCTACCTGTCTTTCTATCAGTCTTTTTTTTCCTTCCTTTTTCTTTGTTTCTTTTATTATGTATATCTTGTTCTATTCTAGTTTTTTTTTGTTTGAATTTGTTTGATATCTTGTTGCTTATGATTGTGGTGGTGGTGTTGGTGGTGTTGGTGATAGTTCTTTTTCAAATTCTTCTTGGTTTGCTCGTAACCGTTTTTATGTCACGAATTTTTCCACTCATCTATCTCTTTCCTCGTAGCCATTATCTGTCCTCTCTAGCTTTCTGTCGTCTTTTCATTTCTTCTCTATCTCATCCTACTTTTTCGGTCTGTCTATTTTTTTCTTTCTGCTCTATATCATGAATTTCGTTTCTTCAATCTGTCTTTTCTTTCTTTGTTGCCTTTGGTCAATCTACTCCTTCTCTCTGCCTTTACTTTCTTTCTCCTCTTTATCATTTTGCTTCTTCGCTCTGTCTTCTCTTTCTGTTTTGCCTTGAACTAATCATTCCTGTCTGTGTACTTACTTGCTTTATTTTCTCTTTTTAGAATTTTACTTCCTCGCTCTGCCTTCTGTATCTTCTTTTTCATTCTTTTATCTTTTTTACTCCTTCTCTTTTTCTTTTTCTCTTTGTCTTTTTGTTTCTTTGCTCTGTCTTATCTTTCTTTCTTGATTTTTAAAACTTCTTACTCCTTCTCCTTCTCTTTTCTTTCTTTCCACTCTTTCGCTTTTCATTCCTTCCCTCTATCTTCTCTTTCTTTACTCTCTTCATTATTTTAACTCCTTCTGTCTGTTTACTCTTTCTTTCATCTCTCTCTCTCTTTCTCTCTCTCTCTCTCTCTCTCTCTCTCTCTCTCTCTCTCTCTCTCTCTCTCTCTCTCTCTCTCTCTCTCTCTCTCTCTCTCTCTCTCTCTCTATATATATATATATATTAGAGAGAGATAGATATAGATATATATATAGAGAGAGATATATATGCCTATTCTCTCTGTCTTCTCTTTCTTTCTTTTATTCTTCTTTTCCTTCTACCTTTCTTCCTTTCTCTCTTTCTTCATACTTTCTGTCTTCTTCCTCTTCTCTAAACTGGGAACGAGCCATGGCCAAGTTGTTAATGAATGTGGCCGGCAGGTTAACGACGTGCCTCCATCCCTGGCAACCTCCGTTTTCTCCCAACTTCTTCTTGATTATGCAAAAATAGAAAAGAAGAAGGAGGGGGAAAAAAACAAAAAGAGAAAAGAGAAGAGCAGAACGAAATCAAGTCAAAAACGTTAGCTCTCTCTCTCCTTTTTACACACACATACACATGCACACACACACAAGAGAGAGAGAGAGAGAGAGAGAGAGAGAGAGGAGAGAGAGAGAGAGAGAGAGAGAGAGAGAGAGAGAGAGAGAGAGAGAGGAGAGAGAGAGAGAGAGAGAGAGAGAGAGAGAGATATACAGAGACGCGCGGGTACACACACGCACACATACACGCACACAAACACACACACATAAACACACACACACACACACACACACACACACACACACACACACACACACACACACACACACACACACACACACACACACACAACACACACACACATACGCATCAGGAAAAGATACAGAGAGAGAAACAGAGACATCGTAGAAAGATACAAAGGAGATTTAAAAGATAGTGGTAGAGAAAAAGATAAGAGAAAGAGGTAGCAACAAAGACGCAGGGAGAGGCAGATATGAAGAGAATAATAGAGACAAAGACAGAGGGACTGAGAAAGACGAAGAGAGACAAACACACACAGACAGATTGAAAGACAGACACAGACAAAGACACAGACGCAGACGCAAACACAGACACAGACGCAGACAGACAAACAGACGGACAGACAGACACAGACAGACAGATAGACGGAGAGAAAGGAGAAAGAGGAGGAGGAGAAGAAGGAGAAGAAGAGCTCATTTGAATAATTTCATACAGGAAAGGCTGTGTAAACAAAAAGAGTAAAGGCTTGTTAGATTCCCTTGTACATTAATGCTAATTTTCTGAAGAGACAGAAAATAGAGCGACAAAAGCAAAAGACATAAAAACACCAGTGGTAAAGACTTTACTGCAGAAAGGCAAAGGACAAGGAAAAAGCCTTTTTTTCCAGAACGCTCTATGAGCTTCATGGCAGCAACAATCCACACTGGTCAATGATTGATGAAGATGACAAATGCTGGACTTAGCGTCTCTGTTGCTCTACTGATAACCCGCGTTCTCCCTGGTTTTCAATGAACAGACCCCACTTCTCGCATGTTTCTGTTTATTTATTTATAAGCGCTCTCAATCTATCTCTGTCCTCTCTGTCTGTGTCTGTCTCTCTGTCTCTTTCTCTCTGTGTGTCTATTTCTCTGTTTATCTCTGTGTGTCTGTCTGTCTGTCTATCTGTCTGTCTGTCTGTCTGTCTGTCTGTCTTTCTCTGTCTCTGTCTCTGTCTCTGTCTCTCTCTATCTCTCTTTCTCTCTCTTCTCTCTCTCTCTCTCTCCTCTCTCTCTCTCTCTCTCTCCTCTCTTCTCTCTCTCTCTCTCTCTCTCTCTCTCTCTCTCTCTCTCTCTCTCTCTCTCTCTCTCTCTCTCTCTCTCTCTCTCTCTCTCTCTCTCTCTCTCTCTCTCTCTTCTCTCTCTCTCTCTCTCTGTTTCTCTGCATTTCTCTCTATCATCCCCTTCCCTCACCTTTCTCCCCTCTCTGTCTCTGTCTGAGTTTTTCTGTCTGTCTCTCTCTGTCTCTCGCTCTGTCTCTAGGTCTGTCTGTCTGTACTGTCTGTCTGTCTCTGTCTCTGTCTCTGTCTCTGTCTCTGTCTCTCTGTCTCTGTCTCTGTCTCTCTGTCTGTCTGTCTGTCTCTCTCTCTCCCTCTCTCTCTCTCTCTCTCTCTCTCTCTCTCTCTCTCTCTCTCTCTCTTCTCTCTCTCTCTCTCCTTCCCTCCCTCCCTCCCTCCCCCACTAAACTTTACAACTAACCGCTATAACCCCAAAAGACAAGAATCAACGGAGACCGTCCCACACATCCTCTCACAGTCCATTGATTTGCAGCAAGCAGAGCAGATCTTTCTACTGCAGTAAACACAGCGGAGGGATCTGGTATTGGCACCGATCGCTGATGTACCCACGTCCGAAGGAAATGAGAATGGGGCACCAGGAAATGAAAATCGGCCCTAAATTTGCCAAGAAATACCCAGGTTTCCCTTTAGTACTCCTTTTAAATAGTTATTAGCACTGGCTCGTCTCAAGGCGATCTCCCCCACCTCCCCACAATACGGTGACCATCCTGGGTTGACCCTTATGGTTGGCCAGCGGTGACCATTCTAGCTTGACCCTCATTATTGGTTAATGGTGACTATTCTGGCTTGACCCGTATTATTGGCTAGTGGTGACTATTCTGGCTTGACCCTTATTATTGGCTAGTGGTGACTATTCTGGCTTGACCCTTATTATTGGCTAGTGGTGACCATCCTGGCTTGACCCTTATTATTGGCTAGTGGTGACCATCCTGGTTTGTCCTTTATTATTGGCTAGTGGTGACCATCCTGGTTTGTCCTTTATTATTGGCTTGTGGTGACCATCCTGGCTTGACCCTTATTATTGGCTAGTGGTGACCATCCTGGTTTGTCCTTTATTATTGGCTAGTGGTGACCATCCTGGTTTGTCCCTTATTATTGGCTAGTGGTGACCAATCTGGCTTGACCCTTATTATTGGCTAGTCATGACCCTTATTGTTGACCAGCAGTGTTGATACAAGGAACGACAAAGGGGTTGGTTTTAAACCCCTGTTTTAATCTGTTCATAATTAACAGTTCCACAGTTTTAATCTGCGATTGAAAGCTCGTACAAGGTGACAGCCCTGACGTGACTTCTGTGGTCGGCAGGGCTATGAACAGTAGGACTGGATTGGATTGGACTGGATTGAAGTGATCCCAAAGTGCGTATTCTGGGTGACTCCCAGGGTGTATAGGAGGGGGACGTCCAATTACAAGACAGGGCTGACTTCAAGAGGATCGTTGATGCAGCTCTTTTTTTTTTATTCACTTTCTTTTTGTCTGTCTGTCTGTCTGTCTGTCTGTCTGTCTGTCTGTCTGTCTCTGTTTCTCTCTCTCCCCTCTCTCACTTTCTCTCTCTCTCTCCTCTCTCTCTCTCTCTCTCTCTCTCTCTCTCTCTCTCTCTCTCTCTCTCTCTCTCTCATCTCTCTCTCTCTCTCTCTCTCTCTCTCTCCTCTCTCTCTCTCTCCTCTCTCTCTCTCTCTCTCTCTCCTCTCCTCTCTCTCTCTCTCTCTCTCTCTCTCTCTCTCCCCTCTCTATCTCTCTCTCCTTCTCTCTCCCCATCTCTCACTCTCTCTCTCTCCCTCCCCCCACCCTCTCTCTCATCCCTCTCTGTGTACTCAAACATGCAACTACCTTCATAACCCACCCACCCAACCCCCAAACAAGACTCAGCAGCAAGGCCCCCTTCTGCCATCTCACAGCAGCATGTTTAGCAGCAGCAGTCTTTCCACTGCAGTGAACACGGCGATGAGCTCTGGTATTGGCACTAACCACCACTGTACTAACGTCTGAAGGAAATGAGAATGGGCCAGTAGGAAATGAAGTCTGCCCTAAATTGCCTGATGAAATACCCGTGTTGCCCCGTAGTAGTGGCATGCGCTACACCAGAATTAGTCTCGTTTTGTTTTAAAGAAGTCAGTCAATGTAGTTTAGTTGTTTTGCAGTACATGTGACCGCAGAGGGAGGGTAAATCAGGGCTACAAGCAAAAATGCAAAATAAGAACTTGTCTTTTCTATGTCATAATGTGAATTTTCTAATGTCTATAGTGAACTCTCTTTGTGTTTCTGCCCCTCCCCCTTCTGTCTTTCTCTGTCTCTGTGTGTGTCTCTTCTGTCCTTCTCTGTCTCTCTCTCTCTTTCTCTCCTTCCCTAAAAAACCTGGCCATTCCCTCCCCACTCATCTCTCTCTTTCCTCGCTCTCACTCTCTCTCCCTCCCTCACTAAAACATC
>CM060316.1:50859253-50870464 GCA_030674155.1 Stramonita haemastoma | reverse complement strand
AAAAATGGTTCATCTTTATACTGTCTGTGGCAGGAATCTACAGTTTGAGAAACTGTTGTGGCTGTTGTGGTTTTAAGGGAATTGTTGAGATAAATGCCATACAAATTCTTAACTTGTAAATGGGTAAGGGGAAGGGGGGTGGGGGGAGGAGGTGGTTACAAATCGATGTAAGAAAAAAGAGCAATCAGAAACCGCATGCATTTAACCGTAAAATGATGCATGTATGTATGTATGTATGTATGTATGTATGTATGTATGTATGTATGTATGTATGTATGTATGTATGTATGTATGTATGTATGTAGGTAGGTAGGTAGGTAGGTAGGTAGGTAGGTAGGTAGGTAGGTAGGTAGGTAGGTATGTACACGCTTCTCAAACAGAGACGTATATACTGGTCGGCCATGTCATACGCATAGATGACGGACGTATCCCTACAGACCTCCCCTATGGAGAACTTGTGCAGGGAAAACATCCCAAAGGCAGGCCACAGCTGCGATTCAAACACATGTGCAAGAGGCACTTAAAAGCCCTGAACATCGACAGGAACAACTGGGAAGCAACAGCCGTCGAACGGTCAGCCTGGAGACAGACTTTTGCAGAAAGGTGTCTCCAAGTTCGAAGAGACACTAGCCTAGCAGCACAAGGCAAAGAGAAATACAAGAAAGGCAGACAGACAAAACCAGCATCACTTTTGTCTACCTGACTAAAACATGTCAAAGCTATCTCCTTTTTGCCCGCTAACATCAGTCACGATGAAAGTAAATACGTCATAAATGCTGTTTTCTAACATCCTTTCAAGCTTTTTACAGAATATGCAAGGTTGTAACTGGCAGGAAGGGTAGAATGGGAGGGGGTGGGGAGGTGGAGGGGAGCGAGCGATGTAGGCTCTTTGTAAGATTGTTCTGTGTTGCGTTATTTTATTGTCGCGATTACGTTTTGTTTTGCTGTATTTTCTTGATTAATATTGCATTGTATTTACTGCATCGCACTGTAATGCACTGTATTGTGTTGTGTTGTATTGTATTATGTTTTTTTAGTTTTCTTTCCTGTTTTGAGGTCACTTGCCAGTAATGTGGGTGTGGTGGTGGTGTGGTGTGGTGTGGTGTGGTGTGGTGTTGTGTGGTGGTGGTGTTGGTGTGGTGTGTTGTGGTTTTGGTGTATTACCATGGTATGTTTTTGATGTGCTGTCCTGTGCTTGGTGTGCCGTGCTGTGTTATATATGTTATTCATAACAATGCGTTTCATTGCATGAAGTTATAGTTTATTGTAGCGTAGTGCGCACACGTTAAATCCTGTTTGGCTTTTCAAAAGAGTAGGCCATTGTGTGCTGGTGGAAACAGATGACAACATTTACAAAACCGCTTACGCACGGGGACTGGATGTAGAAAAAGCACACGAGAGCTTTATTCCATTACCCTCGAAATAACAGAATAAATAAATAAATAAATAGATAAATAAATAGTGCAGTGTAGTGTAGTGCAGTACAGTGCAGTGGAGTACAGTACAGTGTAGCGTAGTGTAGTGTAGTGTAGTGTAGTGTAGTGTAGTGTAGTGTAGTGTAGTGTAGTGTGTGTAGTGTAGTGTAGTGCAGTACAGTGCAGTGCAGTGCAGTGCAGTGTAGTGTAGTGTGTGTAGTGTAGTGTAGTGTAGTGTAGTGTAGTGTAGTGTGTAGTGTAGTGTAGTGTAGTGTCGTGTCGTGTAGTGTCGTGCAGTGCATTGCAGTGTAGTGTAGTGCAGTGCAGTGGAGCGTAGTGCATGCGTGCAGTGCAGTGCAGTGCAGTGAAGTACAGTACAGTGCAGTGCAGTGCAGTGCAGTGCAGTGCAGTGTAGTGTCGTATCGTGTAGTGTAGCGTAGCATAGCGAAGTGTAGGTGTAGTGTAGTGTCGTGCAGTGCAGTGCAGTGCAGTGCAGTGCAGTGTACTGTACTGTAGTTCAAATTCAATACCTTTTCTCAGTGCTCTCTTTTAAGCTGTCTTTCTAGCGAGGCAGCCCCCCTCCCCCCCTTGTCAGTCTTGCTTCTTTACCAAGGCCAACAGCTGTGTCAGTTATGGCTGTAAACCAAGTGCAGCTCAGGGATACATCACAACATTCATCTCCTGTAAAAGGCTACATTGACATTGTCCTCAGCCATGACTAGCTCTTAGCAAAACAAACTCCTTACTCTCCAGTACACAGATATTCTTTGAAGACTGACTATGACTGTCCAAAGTTATGGCAATGTACTTTACAAAAATAGCCGAACACTCAAAACTTTTCATCTTTTGTGGGTACTTACAGTCTCGCAGCGGTTCACTGGCTAGAGTTAAGGGAAGACAAGGAGTGTATGTTCTGAGTGACCCTGGAGGTGTTAACCCGAGGAACGGCCAACAACACCAACAACAAAACATCAACAACAATAATTCCAGTTACAACCCGAGGAACAGTCAACAACAACGAACCAGCAGCACCAATAACATTCATTCTTGCTTCAAGCTAGGAACATCCAACAACAACAAAACAGTAACAATAACAACAACAATAATCATTCCTGCTACAGGCCAGGAACATACAACAACAACAACAACAAAACAGCAACAATGACAACAACGATAAACAGCAACAACAACAAAACAGCAACAACGCTATTTCCTTCTACAAACCGATGAATGTCCAACAACAACAACAACAATAACAACAGCAACAACCCTCCTTGCTACAGGCCGAGAAACCTTCAACAACAACAAAACAACAACAACAACAACATCAACAATAACAAAAATCATCCTTGCTACAAGCCGATGAACCTTCAAAAACACAACAACAAAACAACAACAACAAATATCCTTCTTACAACCATCTTCACTTCGTACCAATTTAACCCCACCCCCCTCTCCCCCCTTCCCCCTCCCCACCCCCTCCCTCCCCCCTCCCAACCCCACTCACAACCTAACACCGTGTAGTCGAATCATATCAAACGATGTCTCCCCCATCAGTGCAAGGAAGAGTGACATGAGGAGGAGGCAGCTTTTGACAGGAGCAGAGCTCATCAAGCACAACTCCCCCTGTCCTCATCAGCGTGTCAATAATAGATAGTCTGCTGGACATGCCTTTCCCAGCATCCAGGGCAATCAATGGCAGTGTATGTAATCCTGATTTCTGGCCGCTCGGCCTGCCTGCCTGCCTGCCTGCCTGCCTGCCTGCCTGCCTGCCTGCCTGCCTGCTTGCCTGCTTGCCTGCTTGCCTGTCTGCCTGACAGGCATTCTGAGGCCCACCAGAGTGAACCTGATGCCCTAGTGTCTTGATGATAGGGCTCTGCAGTTGATGGACTTGTCTTTTTTTTTGTTTGATGTGCTTCTTCTTCGTCGTCTTCTTCTTTTTCTTCTTCTTCACTTTCCAAGATAGTCTCTTTTCTTTTTTCTTTTCTTCTTGACGTGTCTTTACTATGTTTTTGTGTGTCTGTCTTGATTGATTCATTCTTGTTTTTGTTGTTGTTTTTTTTTCGTGTCTTTATCTGTCTGTGTCTGTGTGTCTACCTCTGTTTCTGTCTGTCTGTCTGTCTGTCTGTCTGTCTGTCTGTCTGTCTGTCTGTCTGTCTGTCTGTCTGTCTGTCTGTCTGTCTGTCTGTCTGTCTGTCTGTCTGTCTCTCTCTCTCTCTCTCTCTCTCTCTCTCTCTCTCTCTCTCTCTCTCTCTCTCTCTCTCTCCTCTCTCTCTCTCTCTCTCTCTCTCTCTCTCTCTCTCTCTCTCTCTTTCTCAGTGCGCGTGCACGCGCGCGCATAGGTGTGTATGAGTGTGTGTGTACGTGCACATGTATGTATGCATGTGTGCGTGTATGCATATGTGTATGCGTGTGTGTGCATGTGTGTGCGCGCGCCCGTGTGCACGTGCGCGAACTTCCCCTTACACGCTTAAATGCGTTTGTCTAAAAGTCATGAAAGGGAAGAAGAAGAAGAAGAAGAAGAAGAACAAGAACAAGAACAAGAAGAAGAACAAGAGATAAAACCGTGTTGAAATTAGCGCTGTAAGCTGTTTAAATTTTAATCCCGTCACCCCGAGCCGTTCAATTCCATTCCGATCACACATCATGGAAGGTTGCCGAGGAGAAGCTAACCAAACGAAGAGGCATTAGTTCAAGTCCCGTCCCCTTCTGCCTGCTTCAACAGTCAACCTGATCAGCATTAACAGCATTTAATCTCTTTCACCTCTTAGGGACGCCAAAGTGGCTTCGGGCAATGTCCAACTTGTTCAAGAAAGGAATCAGACCCTGTGAACTTCTCTTTTAAATTTCATACTTCCCTGGAAGCATCCCGTTCTTTTTTTTATATTTCTCATAGTCCACTTTTATTCTGGAAAAGTGGGTTTATTTTGGGGAGATTTGTTGTCGAAAGAGTTGGAAGTAGTGAGTCACTTTCCTAATTGTTTAGTCTTTCTTGACTAGGTTTGGATTTGGTGGAGCACAGCTTTTAATTTTCAGGCAATATGTCTATTGGGAATTGGTTTTGACGGAGCCTGTCCCTTCTTGAAATACAGATTGCATGCTGGGCATGTTTGCGCCGCTCTGTCTACAGATTATTGGTAGTTTGTATAATTTTTTTGAAAGAAATGTTGGGTATCTTGGGGTGTAAGGTGTCATGTACACTATGCAACACTACACAAGGTAGACTGTACACAACACTACACAATACTTCAGTACGTTGCTCTACTCTGCTCTGTACTACACCACGCTACTCTACACCACACTGAACTACACTACACTACTCTACGCTACACTACACTACACTACACTACACTACACTACACTACACTACACTACACTACACTACACTACACTACACCACACCACACCACACCACACCACACCACACCACACCACACTACACTACACTACACTACACTACACTACACTACACTACACTACACTACACTACACTACACTACACTACACTACACTACACTACATTAAAAAAAAAGACAGAATGCAACACCACGGAATACAAGTCTTTAAAACAACACCTCACAACACACAACATAATGCACACAACATTCATAGAAAAGATCTACTGATCAGAGATGTGCGTAAAGTACTTGACTCGTCGCCTTTCTTCCTGGAACGTCTGGGAATATGAATTTGGTTAGCAAGGATGTTAGTACTTCTGACCTCAGGCATATTCTATGGTGATGGAATTGGAATGTTGTTAATACTAGATCCGGAACTGGCTATCTCTTGTGAGGATATGGTGGTCTCACAAATCTGATGTAGGTCATGAAAGGTAGTCTGGGAAACTTTTCATGCCATAAACATGTCGTACTTGCTGTGATTTGGGGAGGCAAAGATTCGTAATCGTGTATGGCGTGACTGATTACTAGGCATATACGGTGTTAGGTTAGCCCTGTATTCAACTACATGACGTGACAGGTTCTGTATGCATAGGAAAAAGAAATGGTAGGAGATATGCTTTCGGGTAGTCTTCTTCTTCATGTTCTTGTTCTTCTTGTTATTTGTGTTTTTGTTCTTCTTGTTTTTGTTCTTGTTCTTGTTTTATTTCTTCTTGTTCTTGTTCTTCTTGTACTTTTGTTGTTGTTGTTGTTGTTGTTCTTTCTTCTTCTTCTTCTTCTTCTTTCTTCTTCTTCTTTTCTTCTTCTTCTTCTTCTTCTCCTTCTTCTTCTTCTTCTTCTTCTTCTTCTTCTTCTTCTTCTTCTTCTTCTTCTTCTTCTTTTCTTCTTCTTCTTCTTCTTCTTCGTCTGCCACTTTTGTTAAAGATTTATGGATCACTTTCTGATCATCAGGATTTACGTTTTGGTATTTTTACTTGTGCGTTTGATTGCTTGCATATCTGTATTTTAAGATTTCCAATATTGTGTGTGCATTTTTCTTGTTATATATGTCCTGCTTATGGCATGATACTTTAAAGTATTAAATACAAAAACTTTGGCTGAATGGAATATGAATACGCCTAAATAAAACATGCAAAGCTGCATGCCTCAACTCTACACTAGACTTAGACTGAACTCAGTTTCTTCCAAAATCGATTGCCTTGATTTAACTCAGTTTCTTCCAAAATCGATTGCTTTGATTTAACTCAGTTTCTTTCAAAACAGATTGCCTTGATGCAAGAGAAACAATTCAATCTAAACACAGAGACTGTCCAGTGAAAATCGTTGGATCTGATACTCTGAATTCCTGTGGGAGTATTGCACCACAGCGAACATTTCTGCATGAGACTTCTCAGCAAAGATTCTCTTCTCAGACAAAGATCTTGTCATTCCTACCACTGTCGTCATGTCTGCCTTTAACTCTGCCACTATTCACGCCATCGCTCCCTCCCTACACACACACACACACACACACACACACACACACACACACACCCACACACACACACACACACACACACACACACACACACACACACACACCACACACACACACCACACACACACACACACACACACACACCCACACCACACACATACACACACACACACACCACACACACACTCACTCACTCACTCACTCACTCACTCACTCACTCACTCACTCACTCACTCACTCACTCACTCACTCACTCACTCACTCACTCTCTCTCTGTCTGTCTGTCTGTCTGTCTGTCTGTCTGTCTGTCTCTCGCTCTCTCTCTCACACACATACCCCCCCCCCTCCACACACACACACACACACACACACACACACACACACACACTACAACCCCCCCCCCCCCCACACACACACACACACACACACACAATACCCTACCTTGTCGAATTTTTCAATCAAGTGCTCATCTCTGGAGCCGGGAAGGAGAGCTTTTGCCACGTGGAGCCCATCTCGCCCACTGCCGTGTCTTCCCTCTCTGTGTCAATGGGTGTTCCTTTGATTTTCCCTGCAGAGATCGATGGCGGTAATGATTTCTGGCCATGTGATGGGGTGTAGGAGGAAACTGCTGTACTGTACTGCACTGCACTGTACTGGGTGACGGGGTGTCTGCAGTGTGTGGATGCTGGTCTTTGGTGTAGGGGCTACTTCTTCTCACACGGCCAGCCTAAGACATTCCTTTCTTTTCTCTTTGTCTCTGTCTCTTGTTTGCATCGTTCTTTCGGTCTTTTTTTTCTGTTGTTTTTTCTGTCTGTCTGACTTTTTTTTGTCTGTCTGTCTTTGTTTCTGTTGTTATCTTTGTCTGTGTCTGTTTGTCTGTGTCTGTTTCTTTCCATCTTTGTGTCTGTTTTGCTGAGTGTATTTCTGTATATCTGTCTGTCTATTTGTCTGTCTCTCTCTCTTTCTCTCACTCACTCACTCACTCTCACTCTCTCTCTCTCTCTCTCTCTCTCTCTCTCTCTCTCTCTCTCTCTCTCTCTCTCTCTCTCTCTCTCTCTCTCTCTCTCTCTCTCTCTCTCTCTCTTCTCTTTCTCTCTCTCTCTCTCTCATCTCTCATCTCTCATGTGTGTGTGTGTGTGTGTGTGTGTGTGTGTGTGTGTGTGTGTGTTGTGCGTGTGTGTGTGTGTGTGTGTGTGTGTTGTGTGTGTGTGTGTGTGTGTGTGTGTGTGAGTGTGAGTGTGCGCGCGTGTGTGTGTGTTTTAGGTGTAGGTGTGTGTATAGGTGTAAGTGTGTCACCACAAACGTGTGCTTGATTATGTTCTCTGAGCTCGGATTTTTCCTTTCTGAGAATCTTGAAATAACTGTAAAGCTAATAAAACGTTTGAATGAGTATTCTAACCTATTTGTCGTAGAAATTCCTTCCGATTACCCATTGATAACAAATTGAAATCACACTTGATCAAGAATCACCCAGTAAACGCTAACTGAACGAGGCTGATTTATATCAAGCACTGTCTACATGCGTTTGCTCCAGTAGTCAACCAGATCAACAGCAGTAGGTGTTTGCAGTTGTTTTCTTTGTCCATCATTGAGATCCCAAAACATTTTGCAGCAAACGTCAGACCTGAAAGGAAAAGGAATGAGGTTGTTTTTCCCCTAAACCGTGCTTATCCCAAACCACTTGCAGCAAACGTCAGACTTTGAAGGAAAGGGACGACTTGTTCCCTAAACCGTTCTTCGAATTTCATGCTTTCCTGCAAGTTCCCTGTCCTTTTTATCTTCCCCTACTTCTTTTTTTCCGATGAACTGGCTCTGTAATCTGTGATTTGTGGTGGACAGGTTTGCTAGCGGCACTAAGCCATAGTCTGCTCTCTTTTTTTCTTCCTGATTTCTCCGTGGAGACTGTGGAGAACAGCACTTACACTTACAGGAAATGTGTTTGGGGCAATTGGAACCTGACAGCACTCCCATTCCTTTCCTGGTGGTAGAAAAGATGCCGAGTTTGCTTTTGTCATTCATCGCACAGGCCGTATGCTGTCTGTGTCTATTCGTTAACCAAAGTTGGCATTTTTAAGTGCTCATAAAATAGTATAAAGGTGTCTGGTCACGTGGCCTTGGTTTTACACTTATCCAAATAGTTTGCAGGAGAATAACGGTGGAACATTATCAGTTTCAGGGAAGTAGCCTTCTTACGTTATGTCCACAGATACTCCCAACCTATGTCCTCAGATTGCCGTAGATCACCAGTCAGTGTTCTAACCACTTAGCTGTCCTGCGCTCATAACCAGCGTAAATGAGGTGAACACACATTTAGACAGCCCATACTGCAACAGCCAGCACAACTCAGTATCAGGCATGAGGATGTTAACTTTCGATGACAGTCGGTACGATTCCAAAAGCGTAGGTCTCAATAAATTTTCACGGCTGCTTTTGCCACTTGACTTTATCGACATATACACATGTATATGCTTAGTTTGTTTTCTAAATCTGCTACTAGTATGTAAAACACAACCCGAACAAACACAACACTACAATACAACACACGGCATTCATGCGGAACATTTATCTGATCAGAGACATTCTCAGAATAATCGATTTATCGCATTCGTCTCAGAGCCGTCTGGGAATAAGAATTTGTTTTCAAGGAACAACTTCAGACTGCAGGTATTGTCTGTGATGATAGATTGGAATGGTGCAATACTAGTCCGGAACTTGATAGCTCTGTATATGATGAACCGTTCTTGCGAATCTTGCATACATACTGAGAGGTAGTCTGGGAAACTTTCCCCCATAAATCTGCTGCATTTTCTGTGTTTGTGGAAAAGATTGGTAGTTGTCGTATATGAGGTGCCCGCCTACCAAACACATACAGCACTCGACAGATATTCTATTGAGTTTCAGAACATGACAGGATTATATGGAGAATATGTAAAGGGAAAGACAATTGTGCTCTTAGATTTTGAACTGTTTCTTTCCTGGTTTTTCTTGTTCTTTTTTGTTGTTCTTTTTCTTATTGTTCTTGTTTTTGTTTCTCTTGTTCTTCTTGTTCTTCCTCTTGTTCTTCTTGTTCTTGTTCTTGTTTTTTGTTCTTTTGTTCTTCTTTTTCTTGTTCTTGTTTCTCTTCTTCTTATTCAATTGTTAATCTATATCTATAAAAAGTAGAAAACACATTTTCATTGTTGATGGTGGCAGGTGCTGTATTTGTATATGGTAAAAATATTTGACACATTAATGTAAAGTGAAAAAATTCTTTTTTTCTGATTGCTTGTTTGTTTGTCATTTGTTTGCCTGTTTATTTGTTATTGTTTTAATCACATTTTTGCCTTGAGACGCTAATCTTATTTTAATGCAGCGTCTGTAATATTTGGTTTATTATTTAGTTCTTTTTGTTTAACTGTTTTTATCGTCATTTATCAAATAAGTCTTTTGCTTGCTGTACATTTTTCTAACAGTTTATATCTACACTGCAATGTTTGTTTTGTAGAGACTTTCAATGAAGGGCATTGTTTTGGCGCGTAACCCTATAATCATAGTTAAGGAAGATTGACACGTGATCTTGTTTTTTGGTTTAAAAAAAAAAAAGTAACTCTATTTTGCTTGTGTTGTAGCCATCCTGTTTGTATATTTTTTAAATGAGTAGGTAAAAAAATAAAATATTTAAATACAAGAAGTCTAGACAACGTTGCCTACGGAAGTATAGCAGTTTTTCTAAGGGTGTCTGAGGGCCTTCTAATTAAATTCTATGTAAAAAAATTATCAAACTAAGTCAGACAACGTTCATTATGTACGTGCTTTTGCATTTGCTTCATAGTTTTGTAGATGATGATATCAAAGCACAGTAGTGAAAACAACCACAAAACAACAACAAAATAATACAACTGACACTGAATCGACGTTTTGTTCCTGTTTGCATGTTACTGTTATTAGTGTGCTTTACAAGGGTGTGATGTAACATGGGTTAGCATTACATTCTAGAGAGAGCTTCTGCTCATTGTGTGTGAACTTAGCCAGTTCGGGGATGACATTTATGCAGACTTTTTATGCACAAAAACTGATGCTCTCAACAATGATACTTACAACTGTTTCAAAGTATTTAAACTCACGATTTAAAAAAAACAACAACAACAGGTTCTATTCAGTTTCGATATCTGACTATGAGGAAACGGCCTTCAACGAAACAAAGACGTAGACTCGAATGCTTGAAACATAGGTACAGATTAAGGCGTTTTTGACTGTTTCTAATTTGATCTTTGTTGCTACAGTCGCTACTATTGACATTGTTGTTGCTATTGTTGTTGTACTTGTTGTTGTTGTAATTGTCCCTCTTACATTTGGTGTTGTTATATTGTCTGAAAGCAGCGGAGTAGCTCAGTGGTCAGACCACTTGTTCTCCCCGTTAAGCTACGAAGAGTGTGGTCATCTCTTAAATGGGCGACCGTTCATGAGCTTTGGCTTCAGTATATAGTCCCCAAGTTCACCCATCTGCAAATAGGTTTCTTCCCTTTTAGAGGACAGGTAAGGTAAAGCAGAGAAGAAAAGGAAATGGGCAGAGCCCTTAATATGTTGGCCGCTAGAGAAGTTGAAGTATGAAACCTCGCTGCCCAACAACCGCATAGATCATAGTAGCACCTTTGCTGTTATCATATTATTTGTATCATCTATTGTAGGGATATTTTACAGTAAAGCCACACGTTTTCAGCGTTTCTTCCAACCTTGCATGCATGCACGTACGCACGCACGCACGCACTCACTCGCGCAGAGAGAGAGAGAGAGAGAGAGAGAGAGAGAGAGAGAGAGAGAGAGAGAGAGAGAGAGAGAGAGAGAGAGAGAGAGAGAGAGAGAGAGAGAGAGAGAGAGGAGAGAGAGACAGACAGACAGACAGACAGACAGACAGACAGACAGACAGACAGACAGACAGACA
>CM060316.1:50836753-50851753 GCA_030674155.1 Stramonita haemastoma | reverse complement strand
TAATATCATTTCCTTTCATACCACTTTATGTCACAGCAGATTTTTCTACGTAAAATTCGGGCTGCTCTCCCCAGGGTGAGTGCGTCGCCACAAGTGCAGCGATACCCATTATTTTTTTTCCTGTCTGCAACTGTTTTGTTTTTCAACATAATTTTTCCAGGGGCAACCCTCTTGTTGCCGTGGGTTCTTTTACGTGCGCTAAATAATGTGTAACACACGGTACCTCGGTTTATCATCTCACCCGAAAGACTAGTACCAAGACCACCGCTCACAGTCTAATAGATGAGGGAAAAGTTTTGGGCCCAAACGGTATGCGAACCACCACACACTCCGACCCAGACTTTTCGCTTTTCTTGTCAGTCGCGTTACCTCTAAAACCACCAATGCACGGGCATTTCTAAAGTTGAAAATACTGATGAAGCCGCTGTGTATAATGCTGGCTTGACTACATGGAGGCAAAACGGTGGTTCGATATTTCCCTAATAGTATGGTATGCACCCATTCTTCTCCTTCAAGCAAGCTGGAAAAGATGCGAATGTCAATAGCAGGCTGCCATACAGGTAGTGGAAAACGATGTTCCAAATCCTTTCTTAGAGGGAAATGTGGCTGCTAAAAGTGCAAATCATTCACGACCTTTCACTACTAAATCTCTGTCATATGCTGATTATGAGGGAGTGTTGGGTTCTTGTTGTTGTTTTTTGCCTTAGTTTCTTGAAGTGCAGTTAGGGCTTAAGGAGCATGAAAGGTTGTTTTGAAAAAAGGAAAGGAAAGGAAACGGTAAAAAAATAAAATCGGTAGGGTGGATTCACTAACAGCTTAATCTTGTTTTTTTAATTTATTTGCAATGTTACTAAAAGAGTTATCTTTTAAATAAAGTCTTTATCATTTTGGTTGTTTTCTCAAATTGCCAAGTAACTATGTAGACTATGTGGTTTCTCTGTGTGTGTGTGTGTGTGTGTGTGTGTGTGTGTGTGTGTGTGTGTGTGTGTGTGTGTGTGTTTGCATGTGTGTACGTGTGCGTGTGTGTGTGTGTTTTGCGTGTGTGTGTGTGTGTGTGTGTGTGTGTGTGTGTGTGTGTGTGTGTGTGTGTGTGTGTGTGTGTGTGTATGTGTGTGTGTGTGTGTGTGTGTGCGTGTGTGTGTATGTGTGTTGTCTTGTCTTCTCTCTCTCTTCTCTCTCTCTCTCTCTCTCTCTCTCTCTCTCTCTCTCTCTCTCTCTCTCTCTCTCTCTCTCTCTCTCTCTCTCTCTCTGTCTCTTTTCTCTATCTCTCTGTGTCCCTCTCTCCCTATCTCTCTCTCTGAGCACCCAAATGCATTTTCTTATTTAGCAGACAAGTAAGTTGACCAAATGTTGTAAAGCAATCACTGCCTGAAAAAAAAATCAGACAGGTTATTTGACAAATAGGCAAGGAGGCAAAAATACGTCCAATGCCCCATCGACACCGTAATATCTCCAGGGAAAAGTCAAAAAGAAGTCCAGACAAAATCAATGGGCCTTCAGCAGAATTTTAATTGAAATGATCTAATCTTAATCTTTAGCATAGATAGAAGAACTCCAGGCATTTTTCTGCCTGAACAAAGAGTCAACAAAGATTGAACTTGTGCAGGAAATCAGTTGACAAGATCCGATCAGGGGTAGTTGGGCGTTCTCCAGCTTTAGTACCCGGGAGGTTTCTAAGACTCTCTTCCACTCATTACAGTCATCCAAGAATTGCTCTGAGAGCACCCGCTGGGTCCAGGTTATCAAATCCCTTGCTATAAATTCCTACTTCACATGTTTGTTTTTCCTGTTTTAAAGGACGAAACAGGCTGTTGAGACAGTAGTCTATCAAAGATTAGACAATTTATACATATCGTTACAAAGCATAAATTAAGTTTGGTGTGTGGTCTTTGGCTTATTTGCTTGTAGTTTGAGCCAACTGTCATGATTCATTTTTAACGATAAAAGTAACTTGTACAACCGTAGCAATCCAATATCTATCTGTCTATCTATCTATCTATCTATCTATCTATCTATCTATCTATCTATCTATCTATCTATCTATCTATCTATCTATCTATCTATCTATCTATCTATCTATCTATCTATCTATCCTTTACTCTGGAGACCGTGGGTGCACCCCCGAAGACTTGACAGCCAGTTTTGATGGAAGGAGTTTATATTATTCATTAAGTGTGTAAAAAAAAAAACGCGAGAAAGCTCTCTTAAAACAAAGACAGAAACATATATGAGGAGGAGATGAGGAGGAGGAGGGAGACAGACAGACAGACAGACAGAGACAGAGACAGAGACAGAGACAGAGAGAGAGAGAGAGAGAGAGGAGAGAGAGAGAGAGAGAGAGAGAGAGAGAGAGAGAGATAATGTGTGTGTGAGAGATAGAGAGAGGGGGGGGGGGTTGTTCTTTATATGAAAACATTCACGATCTCTGTGTTTCCCAACGTAAGGCAATCAGCCAGTCAAGCTTGCGTGCATCAGCGAGTCAGTCAGTCAATGAATCAATCAATCGATCAATCAATCAATCAATCAACCGATCAACCAATCAACCAATTATACAGTAGTAGGCACCCATCAGTCTCGGAAGACTAGAGAGTTGCGCTCTAGTCTTTAGAGCGCAAAGCCTGGGTAAGTATGGAGGGCAAGCTGTTACCCATGCAGCAGACACCCTCCCCCCCTTCTCCACGCCACTGGAATGATCCATTGGAAAGGCAATGACCGATATGAATGGTTCCAATACCGTCGCAGGAGCCACCAGAACGTTGCCATATACAGCACCGAGTCGCCCTGGGACTCCAACTCCCCGATTTTTCCTCAGGGACGGTGTCTAAACACGACACCTGTGTGCACGCAGGGTTTTTAAAAAAAAAATTGTCATCCGCTCCTACCGGCATATGATGGCCTGTTCTTTCCAAAGGCGGAACGGGGTTGAACGTGTGCGCAAGATGTTCTGCGTGCGTTCGCACACGGGGACTCGGTTTATAGTCTCATCCGAATCTAACAATTAATCAATTAACCAATTAATCAATCAATCTATCAATCTGCCATAAGACCCTTTAAAAATCCACTCACCAATAATATCAAGAAAAGGCATTCGCTTTTCGTTGTGTCACATCAAAACGAGCATTGTTTAGGGGGATTTTTTGTGTTTTGGTGGTGTTGTTGTTTTGGGTTGTTTTGTTTTTGGTTTTGGTTTTTTTTTGGGGGGAAGGCTGCAAAATATATTCTGAAAGCATATCAAACGAGTGAACACTAAAAAGGCTGAAAAGTAAAAGCTGACAATGAGCATCAAGGAATAAACCAGATTAACGTCAGCTGACCCCCAGAAGAGAGAGAGAGAGAGCAGTGACCAGCTAGCCGTGCCAGGACTTGTGGCTGGAAGATTGGCCAGACAGTTAATAGCTCTTTACGACCCTGGGATTCCAAGCATTGATGAATAATAGATTAATTAACGATCGCCGCAAACGCATTCCATCGCACGCTATGTAATCTTTCCTAAACAGAATTACGAGTTTTCTCCGCCCTTGAACCTGCTAGGATCAAGTTAATTGGCCATTGATGAAAACCCTGAAGTCTTTATAGCTATCCGATTGCACTCTCTCGGAGGAGAGAAGTAATTAGTAGATTTACCGCCCCTTTATTGACCATTGCCATGTGATCTCTTCGGTTGGTGGTCAGCTTTTTCCACATATAGTAGGGGTTTTTATTATTTGTGGATGGTCTGCAATATGACGAGAGAGAGAGAGGGGGGGGGGAGAGAGAGGGGAGAGAGAGAGAGAGAGACTCAAGACTCAAGACTCAAGACTCAAGAATTTAATTGTATAGGCCATACAACCCGTTACAATTCCATGGGCAATCAGTGTGAATGGATGCGGCATTGTGGTATACACATTATGAATGAAACATTATCAGTGACACCAAGAAAACATACTGAATTTCAAAATGATATCAGCAGCATTTGTTGGCATAACACCTAACAAGATCTTGGACCCACTTGCTGTCTTGCATTTAACTTTAAAAAAAAAAAAAAAAAAAAAAAAAAAAAAAAAAAAAAAAAAAAAAAAAAAAAAAAAAAAAAAAAAAAAAAAAAAGTTAGCGGAAAATACATGCTACATGACACCATACATACGTCCAACATACAGATAATACATACTAGATCTATACGTTTATAGAATACATTTTTGTCATAGTCACTTAGAACATTGCAATGAAAATATAGTTTTGATTCTACAGCATTGTGACAAATAAACGCTGATGATCATGCTATCTCAAAGAAGAAAAAATAAGCATTCAACCAAAATGTCGCCAATATTTTGTTAGGTACCAAGTTAAAGTACATTTCCATAATGCATCATGACACAATGAGCATGTGTTTTGAATCAATAGGTTCTTAGAGTACATATAGGTGAGGCTAAACGGAGAGAAGGTGAAAATGGAAAATGATATACATCACAGTTTTCAGTAAGAGAGGTAAATGTAGTGGAATCATTTTTGTCACCTTCAGTAGAGCTATTTAGTATACATACAGATCAAAACTACCACAAACCTCGCAAAATTTCCTACAACCGTATAAACTGTAATATTGCAACCTCGAAGTAGAGCAATAGGTGGATCTGCAATGAATTGTGTCACACAGTAAGGGTTTCATCTAGCTCAAAGAAAAAAGAATCTCCATCAGAACACAATGGCTGTTTGCTTGCTGTTCTTGCATTTAGGTAGCGTCATCACTGCCTTCAATAGTACTGAATTAAGCACACAACACTCAAACATTCGGATACCCTATGTGAAACCACCGTTATCATAAGATAGGCTGTCACTTTAATTTCTGAAAAGAACAAGTTTGTAAGTTAAAGTATGTTCATGTTTTGATAAGCTGTTGAGATGTCTTTGACAAAATGCGTTAACTCATGAGATGCACACATTCCTCTCTTTCAAGGATGATTGTTCCTCTACTATTTCTTACATGTTTTGAAATTGTCTCTGATGTTGAATGAAAATGCATAGATCTATTCAAAGAAAATGTGCTTGAGAAAAAAAAAAATCTTTTCTAAAGGTTTCAAACACAAATTATGACACAATGGACAGGAATGAACTATCTTCCAGTGTGGATCCTAAGCCTTCCACTTCCTAGACTAGTGTGTGTGCACTGATGTGAGTGTGAGTTGCACTGTTCCGGTTTTTCTTGGGGTCATGATTTTGACGTCATTTCTTTTCCTTTGAGACGCTGGGCTTTGAAGTTTGCTTCTGGATTCTTCGCTGAGCCGTTGTCCAGTTTGATGGCAGTCTTGCCTGCGTTCTACGTGTCCGTCTGTCTGAAGCGGCTTGTTGTGATATGTCCTCGCTGACAGTCCCTGCAGCATTGCTTTCATTGCTTCCAGTATTCGGTACAGGTGGACTGCTCTCAATCTGATGCTGTTGACCTGGAGAATCCCCGGAATGCTGCTCTGCATTTTGCGGTGTGACCGTATTCGATTCTGTCTTTCCGTCTTTGTTAGTTTTACTTGGGCTGGCTGGGGAGGGATGGGGGGTTGCCAGCATTCCCTGTGTGGAGGGAGGAAGGGAGGAAATTGCTGTCGCTGCCAATGGTGTATTGTCTTCCTGTTCTTCCAAAGCATATTTCTCGTCCGATGTCACATCTTTTTCACTTTCCTCTCCTTTCTTTGATGCTGAAGACAGAACAGGTTCAGGGCCAGCAGGATCCAGCACAGCAGGGCAGGGCTGAGCACTGAGCTCCTCACACACTGCTTCATGGAGCGGAGGGCTAACCAGTTCTGCTTCTCTTGGCAACAGACTCGGCCTCTGATCACTGGCAGTTTCCTCAACGTTCTTCCAGGTGGGGGAAAGACATGGGTCTGGCTCTTCCACAGTCCTTTCAGAGGCACTAGGATCATTTGCCAACTTCTCACTGTAAAGACCTGAACCAGGAGTGATGGGTAACGCCGCAGGGTGTGGTCCCGGAGTTTGCAGAGAGAGGGATCCTGAAGTCTGGTAAGAGTGAGACTTCAAGAAAGTGTCACGTCTTCTGTGGGCTTCTGTCTGCCTCCAGTTTCTCCTTTCACCTCGGAGGGATGAACAGCGTTCTTCCTCCCTGTGTTTGCCTCTGAGTGGAGCTGACTCTTCAGGGAAGCCATATTCATCTCTCTGACGTCTTGAGTTTGTTTCCTGTTGGTTCTCGTGGTGGTAAGTGCGATGATCCTTCTGGCGGTTTCCGTTGTACGTAGCAGGCCGTTGATGTCGATCTTCCACTTGTAGTCGGCCTGCTCTGAAGTAGGCAGTTTTGCCCTGCTGGCGATAGTGCTCCACTTCCTCACGTTGCCGAGCAGTCAGATCTGCAGAGATCCGGATGTTTTCTTGCCGGAGGAGGTCTCTCAGGTCCTTGTTGGTGAGGATTTCCATTTTGTCACTCCATCTGTGCATGTGGACAATCAATGGTCGAGGATGATTTCTGTGTGCTCGGCGAGTTCCCACACGGTAGCATCTTTCGATGTCAGATTCGTGCCATGTGCGTGATGACGAGAACTTGTTGAGCAGATGGACAACTATCTTGGAACTCTTCTGCACATTTTCATAATCTTGTTCTCTGACACCAAAAAGTTTCAAGGTGCACCGTCGGGAGTCCTTCTGCAGTTCCTCTAGTTCCCGTTCCATTTGCTTCATCCGTTCGTAAAAGTGGCCTTGGTTTTTCTTCATTTCGTAGATGTCGTCCCTGTCTTCTAGGATTCGTTCTTGCAGAGAGCTCAGGTCTGAAGCTAAACGATCAAAAGAACTTTCCAGCTTTGCCAGCTTTTCATCCACTTTATGGCAAACTTCTTCAGCTTGGGTGTAAAGAAAATTTGTAAAGTGAGAAAATTTGTTGTCCAATAACATTTGAACTTGTTGCGTAAAGTTGGTGAAGTAGTTACGGTCATTGTAGGTTGTTTCGTGCGTGTCATCTCTGGGTCCAGGGTTCAGTTCAATATCTCCACTCACCAAGAGCAGGAGAAAGAACAGAGAGTAAAGTGCAGAGACAGTCGTAGCAGCGCACCAGCCTGCCACTTCTGTTGTCACTGAACATGACTTGGCCAGTGACTTGTCTCTAGGTTGTTGTTTTCTTTCTTCTGCAGATATTTCCACAGCAAGGCTATAGAATTGCCCAATTTTTTGCCTGTGGGTTACTGCTGTTGTTGGCATCTTGGTGGTACCATCAAACAGTCTCTGGTCATTACCAATCCTGCTTAATTAACAAAAACTTCATTAAAAGCAGAGAGCGTGCAGAAAACACGTCTTGCTGCGACTGTGAACACGAGTTCAGTCCAGAGAGAGAGAGAGAGAGAGAGAGAGAGAGAGAGAGAGAGAGAGAGAGAGAGAGAGAGAGAGAGAGAGAGGCACTTTATTTAAATACAGTAGGATGTGATGGTAGCCACGGTCAATTTAGCTCCACAGAAAGCAAGCAGAAAATGGAACCTATTAAACGCTTTTCCCTTAGTCACCGCAAGCTTTCTCTGTTCTCAACATATACTTTAGAGCAAATAAAAAACAGAAAAAACGTACTATTTGTTCTGAAATTATAAGTACCATTATCATGCCTTTAAAAAAAATCGTTATAAAGAGATAAACGTTTGTCATCAGATTACATTTTCAGTGCAGGGCTGCTTCTTTGTTTGTTTATCTGGTTGTTTGCTTGATTTGCTTTTTGCTGGCTTGATTAACTCGATCGTTGACTGAGTCAAAGATTGGTTGTATCTTTCTCTCTGTTTTTGTCTGTCATCCTCTCTCTCTCTCTCTCTCTCTCTCTCTCTCTCTCTCTCTCTCTCTCTCTCTCTCTCTCTCTCTCTCTCTCTCTCTCTCGCTCTGTCTGTCTGTCTGTCTGTCTGTCTGTCTGTCTGTCTGTCTGTCTCTCTCTCTCTGTCTCTCTGTCTCTCTGTCTCTCTCTCTCTCTGTCTCTCTCTCTCTCTGTCTCTCTCTCTCTCTGTCTGTCTCTCTCTCTGTCTCTCTCTCTGTCTCTCTCTGTCTCTGTCTCTCTGTCTCTGTCTCTCTCTCTGTCTCTCTCTCTATATATATATCCCCTCTCTCCTCCCTCTCTCTCTCTTTCTTTTTTAACTTTTCTTTCTTTCTTTTTTTCTTTCTGTCTTAATAGGGTGTTTATCACTGCCAAACCAAACTTATACCAAAGACACCTAGTGAATAAAGTAAAGCAAACCCAAGCAAACAACCAAGGAACAAAAGAAAAAGGCGAAACAAACACGAACAATAAGACAAACAACAACAAAAATAGAACATAAACGTCCTACTTTTCCCCCCAATTCTTCTTTGCTTTCGTTACATGAAGACAGAAGTAACTTGCTTATGATCCCGATGCAGGTCCTCTTAGCTTCTCTTGAGCGTAAGAAGTGAAAGGTCGAAACATACTGTTAGAAGAGAGCTTTTTTTTCTGAAGGCTTTTTCTTTTTATCCTTCTCCAGTTCTCCTTAAGAGTTTTTTCTCCCTAGACAGAAGGAACTCGAGATACAGACTGATCTCCCAAGGGCTACAGACGGGCTTCTACTTGATATTACACCTGAAAAAAAAATGAGACTTTGCCGCTGTATATTGTCTGTGTGAAGTGCTTACTGGCGTGATTTCCTGGCCTACGGGGTTATCATTCTGTTTCTTGGATTGCGGAAATCTGATCATATATATCGCTCCTTTTGGTATGAGAGAGACAGACAGACAGAGAGGGAGAAAGAGGGAGAGGGAGAGGGAGAGAGAGTGAGAGATAGAGAGAGAGAGAGAGGGGGGGGGGAGGGAGGGAGGGAGGAGAGGAGAGAGAGAGAGAGAGAGAGAGAGAGAGAGAGAGAGAGAGAGAGAGAGAGAGAGAGAGAGAGAGAGAGAGAGAGAGAGAGTTAGAAACAAGGACAGAAGCACAGACAGGTAGTCAGGATACATGAAGAGAAAAGGAATATAGGGAAAAGATAAAAAAAAGACAAAAAACACCCCTAAACTGAATGACAAATAGACCAAGAGAAAGATAAACAGATATACAGAAAGACATGCCTGATATCCAAAATGCTTTTACATTTACATGTCTTACTTTTTAGCTTTACGTCAAACACATACTAGCAAAAGCATGCGTGTCTTTGTAAAACCAAATCAAATCAAATTTGAAAAACAAACCAAAAAAAAAGAAAAAGAAAAACATTTACGAAAATATTAGAAAAGAGAAGAAAAAAAAAACTAAGCAATAAAACAAACACAAAAATGAGAAAGAAAGCTCCACAAAACGTGTGCTGAATATATGTTCTTTCAAGTTTACACTGATAAAAATCAATACATTGGAATAAACCATTACAACAAAAACTGACAGAGCTGCGTTCCAATTTGTGGAGTAAAGTAAACATCGCCGATCTTTTAGCCTAAAAAAGGATCACAAAAAATGATGGAACTGTTTCTCCAGTTGCAAGCCTTACTCAGCATCTGTGAAATATAGCGAGTATATGAGCAAACGAAAGAAAGAAATTAAGAAAGAAAGAAAGAAAGAAAGAGAGAGAGAGAGAGACAGAGACAGAGAGAGACAGAGAGAGACAGACAGACAGACAGACAGACAGACATACAGAAAGAGACAGACAGACAGACAATGACAATGACAATGACAAATAGTTTAATGTGTTAGGCTTTGGGCCCATTCACATGGGGGAGGGGGATCGAAATCTCCGATAATTACATATCAAACCGAGCAATGTACATTCATAGGATCTTCGCGAATGGATGTCCGATCGCGGTAAATATTCACAAGTCATGTTACAACGATAATGTTTTGGGGTTTTTTTTCATCTTTTTTTTTCATTGTCGCTGTCATCACTGCCTGAAGAGGAAGTGAAGCTTGTCCAAGTCTTGTCTCTATCGGTGTGGCCACGTTGTCTGCTGTTTTCTGGGTGGTGCAGGCAGGTTTCCATTTTCGCCATTTGCTGGACTGAGTCTATCTTCTCTTGAACGGAAGGTTTTAATCTCTTCCATGTCCCTTTGTATCTCTTGGATACACTCAATGATTTGTCTGCATTCCTCACTAGACAGTTTGTTGCTTTCTTTTGACTTGCTTAAGGGAGACAACGCATCTTCCACATCACATCCTCTCTCTGTGGCTGTTTCCTTGTCTTCATCCTCAGCTTCCCCTGCTGTGTGTTCTGTCAGTGTCTGTGGCATTGTCATCGCCTCCTCAGAAAACTCTTCTGTTTCGTCACTCCAGTTATCACCCTTCTCTCCATCATCACTGTCATTTACACTCCCATCCACGTGTTGTGTTTTCACTGGCAGGGAATTTTCCGCCTCATACACTGAATCACGAGACTGGTTGTCCTGCCGTGCTGCACATGCACATTCAGCCACACATGGAGCCGTGTTGTGTGTGTCTGTGGCATAGAAAGTGTCATGTGCAGTGCCGTTCTGTGTCGTGTAGAAAAGACTTGGCGGCGTAGGGAGAAAAAGACCCGAGGGAGGTGAAGAATAACTTGCCTGCATTCGTTGCTGTGTCCTTAATGTCCTGTGTGCCTCCGCCCTCCTTCTGTCCCTAGCAACTTCAGCTGGACACTTTCTACGATACACCGCACTGTCAGTTGTGTGTGCAACAGGTTGGCCAGTTGGTGTCAGACGCAACACAATAACTGTTTGATCGTCCTTACTCTCTATTTTAAACGACTTTATGGACATTTCCTGCAAAAAGGTGTTCATAACACACTCTAAGCGGGAAGGCAACCCTGTCACTGGCATATTGAACGTTTTTGATGCAAAATATCACCACAATTACTCACTGCGTTTCAAAAATCCTTCCTGCTGGTAGCCAAGCAAGGGAAGCCACCGACAGACAGACAGAGACAGACAGAGAGACGGACAGAAAAAAGACGGACAGACAGAGAGACAGACAGAAAGAAAGACAGGCAGGCAGACAGACAGACAGTGATATTTGGTTTGTTATTTCTTGTTTAACAGAACAGAGGCAATCACATAGAACCATCCTAGCCATTGGCTACAGACGTGTTTTTGTGTGAGTGGTTTTCAGCTATATTGGTGTCTCTAAACCAGAGAGAGAGACAGAGACAGAGGCAGAGACGGACAGACAGACAGACAGACACACACAGACACACAGACAAAGGTATTAAGTAAAACCATAAACAAAATGCAGAGACTAGGAAACACCCCCAACAGACAGACACACGGGCAGACAGACCAGCAGAGGAGACAGAAGGAAAGACACATAATCACAAACAGTAACAGAGAATGCAAGCGGTTCCGTCATAATGTCAAAGTGTAAACAGAATATCGCAGCGATTGCTTTATAGGCTAAATTAATGAATAAATAACTGAAGAAGTAAATGAGAGATAATAAATCCAAGAAATAAGATAGAAACGCATCAAGGTGCAGTGTCATCAGAAATGAAAGCCGTATAGCTAAGGGGATAGAAAATCAGAGATAAACTAGATATCACTGGTTTATATTTTTATTTCACGCCAGAGGGAAATGTTTGGCGAAGAGATCGAGCTGATACACTGTAAAGATGTGTGCTTGTCAATGAATGTTCCTTTGAACCTGATTTGCTGTGGGTTTACGAGCATGTCATCGGGCAACATTCTCATTCATCTTTACAGTTGGTAGACGTCACTTTACTCATTTTTTTGTTAATTTTTCTATTTCTTATCTTCTTTTTTCCCCTTCTTTCGTTCTTTCTTTTTGTCTTTCTGTCTGTCTGTCTGTCTGTCTGTCTGTCTGTCTTTCTTTCTGTCTGTCTGTTTTGTATGTCTGTCTTTCTTTCTGTCAGTCTGTCTGTCTGTCTGCCTGTCTGTCTTTCTTTCTTTCTTTCTTTCTTTCTTTCTTCCTTTCCTTCTTTTGTTCTATTCTAGCAGCTTAGCTTGATGCTGAAAATTGAATTGCAACCTTCTTCTCCATGTCCTTCATCTTCACTGTTGAAGGCACAGACAACAGCTATTGTTGTCTTTCATATAAGGGAAAATGCGTTACGGTACCGTTACGCGCCCAACAAACACGTCAGGCACAGTAAACACGGCTTCGGAGTGGGAGAAAATTGTTCTTTTCAGTTTTTTTTTCCGGAAAAAAGCTGTAGAATGGGTCAGGATGGCATAAAAGAAGAAAAGACGGCGGTAACAGAAGAAATGCAACAAAGCAGAAACTAAGAGAGGGATAGGAATGATGGAATTCCTAGCACAGAATTTCTAGAAGGTGGTAATGCTATTTATGCAGAGAATGCCCTGGTATCACCACGGGGGAGAAATCGTTTAATGGCTGTCTGTCTGTCTATCTACCTTTCTCAGTTCTTGTCTGTCTTGTAAATGTCCCTGTTTGTGTGTCTGTCTGTCTGTCTGTCTGTGTCAGAGTTTGTTCATATCTTTATGTATAAAGCAAAACAAAACAGACTCTGATTTGGGATTTCAACATTTAGGGGCCGGGGAAAATCTTTTAGTTCTACAGACATTTATTTTAGCAGACCACTTTATGCGTTTGTACTTAACTTAACGACATGGTAGTATACATTATTTGCCCCCCCCCAAATCCCGAAAAAGTATTAAACTGAAAAGCAACGAGAGGATAACGGTAAACTATATAACTCATGCAAGTGCAAGATAAGGGCGAAGCTTACTTAGAACCGTGGCCATGCCTTTGTCATGAGTATGAAATCCTATGTAATGGTCTACTGTTATTGAAAATCCCCTTACGAACACTTTCCTAGACACTTTCTTTTATAAACCGTTAAGCGTTTATGTCGACTTTTTTGCAATATTCCTAAGATGGGGTAATTTATTTCTAAAAACTCTAACCGGTTATTTCGTCTTAAAACGTTTTACTTAAGGTGATTATGTTTCGGTCAGGTCAAGAGAATCGGAATTTATTTTGATATATTTTTTTAAATCGCCAAAAGCGGAGGACATAGGTGGGATATCAGACACTGTTGGGAACATTTCCATTACAGTTATCTTACCTTTACGTTGTGTTGGGTAGTTTAGGTTTTTGAAAGCCTATGGCGAAAGCGTCAAGTTATCAGTTTGCTTGGATATGACAAATGACTTCCTAGCACTGTGACTTTATGGGTGCAGTTTTAGTGAGCGATGTCGTTGTGATAGATATCCACTACATCAACTGTCACTGGGTTCTACTAAATGACCTGTAATAGTATTTTAATGTAATGAATATGGTCATTTTCTGACATTTTATATCTAGTGATAATTGTCCATGAAGAAATAAATAAATCTTTTATTACATGTCTCTTCACAAATGTCGGACGGGGAAAAAATGAAAGTAATAATAACTAACAATCCCAATGTGTAGAAAAGAAATTATTTCCAAAATCTATGCTCCAACTTCATTTCTATCCCATATTTTATTTGTTTTTTTTATGTCGTTTATTAGTCGTTTCAATTTGGGAACAAGTTGTTTGATTTTATCAAATCATTTACTGATGCCAGAAACATTTTGAATAGCAACGATGCTAAACTTGTTGATATCAAAAGAATGATAACAGCATCGGTTCCCGTGGGTATGCCAAAGAGTTTTTCAGAATGAATAGCATTCTCAATTTCTGGAAATTCTGTGCTGAAGATTCCCCCTTTTCTGTCCTTCCTTTTGTTTCTGCCTTTTCTTTTACCTCTCTATCACCCATCCCTCTTGACTAGTTTCTCTCAACGCGGTTCATCCAGCCATACTTTTTATGTGTTTATTATTATTATTATTATTATTATTATTATTATTATTATTATTATTATTATTATTATTATTATCATCATTATTATTATTATTATTGTTGTTGTTATTATTATTATTATTATCATTATCATTATCATTTATTATCATTATTATTATTTTTTTTTTTTTAAATTAATTACCATTATAACCAATGTATGTGCATGTAAGTGTTGTTATTGCCCTTTATGGGATGATTAAAGTAATTTGATTTTGACTTTCACTTCTCCTGCATTTTTTCAAACAAACCTCTCGCAGTGTTATAAGCTCAAGGGAAGACCAGGCTCTACACGCTCTACCCAAAATGGCACATGGTTATACTTGTATCATCAGTTGACATACTTTTAGAGTGTAATCTTCCCTAGTAAAAAGGGAAACTGGAGGCCAGCAAATGCTATGAAGGATGTACTTTGAGCAAGTAGTTTGACTTAAGATGCTGCAAATTCTGTTTAATTTCGGCAGTCGTTCTGTTGTTCTCCGTTATAAAGTTATTATTGCTGGTGGTAGTGGTGGTATGATGTACGTGTGTGTGTGTGTGTGTGTGTGTGTGTGTGTGTGTGTGTGTGTGTGTGTGTGTGTGTGTGTGTGTGTGTGTGCTCTGTGTGTGTGTGTGGTGTTTGTGTGTGTGTGTGTGTGAGTGTGTGTGTGTGCGTATGTGTGTGTGTGTCTGTCTGTCTGTCTGTGTGTCTGCGTGCCTGCCTGCCTGCCTGCCTGTCTGTCTGTCTTTCTGTCGTTCTATCTATCTTTCTTTCTTTCTTCTTTCTAATTTTTTTTGGTCAAACCTTGCCTCAAGTGATCCTAATGTCTTGTGATTGTAGCACCTGATACGTCTTCAATGATCCCCCTTGATGACGCAATTCACATTCGAGGAGATGAAAGTAAAGATGTCCTTCTTTTATGACGTGATTCATGTCGTCACGCTTTGATTCCTTAATTATTGCCATTTCGTCCTAGATTTCTATCATTATGAGCCTTGGCATATCATTGCCGCACAAACAGGCTTAATCATATGAAGGCAAGACGTTTCAGGTTTCCTGGCATTGGTTACAAAATAACCGTGATTTATTTCTGAAGCTGTGTGTTGGGTTACATGCATCAATGCCTGCGCATGCACTCAGGCAGGCTCGAAATGATTTTCGAAGCTGCAACAACATGCATTAAATGTGCGAGCACTCGAGTGCATGCATGCACAGATGCAAAGGAAGAGAGATAGAGGGTGGGGAAGAGTGGTAAAGAGTAGCTTAAAAGAGAGAGAAAAGAGAGAGAGAGAGAGAGAGAGAGAGAGAGAGAGAGAGAGAGAGAGA
>CM060316.1:50826753-50829253 GCA_030674155.1 Stramonita haemastoma | reverse complement strand
ACCACCACTAACGTCTAGTGGATGGGAAAAAAGTTTCGGGACAAACGGGGATCGAACCATCAGCACTTTGAACCCAGACGTTTTGCTTTCTAGACCATCCAATATAAGACACTGTTTACGCAGTGCTTGTATTCAATGAAATAGTGAAAATGGTTCTAGAATTAATAGAAAAGCTGGTATTAACATTGCATTTAAAGATGGGGTTCACATGCTTTAAATTATTGGAAAGAAAATTATGTTCTCGTATGAACACGCTTTCTACTTGCCAATTTAGTTTGAATGTTTTCTATGCTAGGGCATGTTTTGTGCTGTTAGCTTATTATCTTTATTATCTTTCATAATATGAATCTTTAAAAAAATATAATGTACGTTTTATCTGAATAATACCATTTCAGGCTAAATTATTTGGCATTGCACAAAATCTCTTCATTTTACAGATGATAAATGTCTGTTAACAAAATACACAAAGTGTTTTTTTTAATGCTAACGAGCTGCTGTTTGAAAAATAAAGAAATGACAGTGTGTGCATTTTTCCAGAATTGTATTGTTTTGAAATAAATTCCTCAACTGGAGCAAAACTGATAAACGGCAACACTAACAACAATACAGAAAACCAACAGCCAAGACAGAAAATCCATATCACATGAAAATATACAAAAAAGCAAGCAAATCAGAACCACGCAATCAAAACACAACATAAGCATAACAAAACAGAAAAGAGATGATAAAAACAGACAAGAAAAAATACACCCAACTCCACTTCTCAGAAGACAGGAAACAAACAAACGGAAAAAACAAACAAATAAATCCACTTTATACAGATTACTAAAAACACGTACAACTTTGTTCTCAATATATAAGCTTAGAACAAATGTACTTTCCACCAAAAAAACAAAAAACAATATGAATAGATGCGTTCCTTTCTTCAGAAAATGGTACCGAAAATATATAAACCCTTATAACACAAAAAGCATCTTGAATCATCGCAACTTTGATATAACGCAGATGGCAGTAGGAACAGACCCACTCATTTACCACATGCACAAAATAATAAAACAAACTCAACGAGCTTAGAAATCCTTACACTAGACTACCTGTCTTGTAACTTTCTTTCCTTGCATTTTGTTCATTCCAGTTACATGTTTACTTAATACACACAGAAAATTCCTTTGCTGCGCTTCTTTATTTTCTTTGTTCTGAGGTTGCTGCAAGCCTTTGTTTGCTGTTCCTGTCCCTATCTCACGTTTGATGTGGCGGGAGACACCTATGGCCTTGTTGTTTTCGTTATAGACTTCAGGTGGGCCCGAAGCGCACGTGCTTGGTGTAAGCTTGTGTTGATACTCGGCTTTTTGAATCACGTCAATAAACAAAGCCAGTCTTTATGTATTTGTCTTGATTTTGGGGCCTGATTTTTTGTCTGTCAGTCTCTTTCTTCTCTTCTTCTGTCTGTCTGTCTGTCTGTCTGTCTCTGACGCTGTCTGTCTATCTGTCTGTTGTGTTGTGTTGTGTGTCTGTGTGTGTTGTCTGTGTGTTGTGTGTTGTGCTGTTGTCTGTCTGTCTGTCTGTCTGTCTGTCTGTCTGTCTGTCTGTCTGTCTGTCTGTCTGTCTGTGTTCTCTCTCTCTCTCTCTCTCTCTTCTCTCTCTCTCTCTCTCTCCTTCTCTCTCTCTCTCTCTCTCTTCTCTCTCTCTGTCTCTTCTTGTCTCTCTTCTGTCATGTACTCGTCTGTCTCTCGTCATCTTCCTCACTCTTTCTTTCTTCTTCTCTGTCTCTGTTCGTCTGTCTGTCTTCCCTGTCTCTCTGTCTCTCCTCTCTCTCTCTCTCTCTCTCTCTTCTCTCTCTCTCTCTCTCTCTCTCTCTCTCCTCTCTCTCTCTCTCTCTCTCTCTCTCTCTCTCTCTCTCTCTCTCTCCTCTCTCTCTCTCTCTCTCTCTCTCTCTCCCTCCTCCCTCTTTCTCTCCTCTCTCCCTCTCTTAATTTCAAACAGGAAATTACCTCAAAAGTTGAATACTGTTTTGAATTAAAAGCCACAACACTCAAACCACTAAAAGAAAATCCCCTACAAGAAAACCTCAAGGAAAAAAAAAAGCAGAAAGTGTGATAATGAGAATTTGAGCAAAAACGGAGTTCTGAGTGACCCCCAGTCCAGAAAAAATCACGCGCGTTCATGCATAGTTGTATTTATTTAATATATGTTTTTTATTCTGTGTTGATTTGACTTCTTTATATATATATTTCTAGTTTTTGTTCTATATTAGACTGCCTTTGGGACTGTCAGGCTGTGACACAAACATAGGGTTGGAAAGTGATATAGTTGCATATATTGTTAATATTGTTTGACATCAGCGCACAGAAACATGTACAATTTATTTTATTTGTTATGCAGTCAAGCCTGCACATTCGTAAGCATACGCGTACTTGAAAGAGTGCAAACGCACGCCACATACATAATAACAACAACAAAAACGCACATACAACCAAAACACACACACACACATACACAC
>CM060316.1:50806753-50821753 GCA_030674155.1 Stramonita haemastoma | reverse complement strand
ATACAGCTGGGTGGACTAGGGAAACTGTACTGAAGCCAAGGCGAGCAAACGGTCACCCATCCAATTAATAACCAAGCTCGATGCTGCTTAACCTTAGCTTGGGGAAAGCGAGTGCTCTGACCACTGAGCTATCACGTCCCCACCAATTGTTACAGAGCTGTTCTAATTCCCCATCACCATTCTGCACTGTATCTCAGAATCTATGGTGATGAAACCTTAATTAAAAAAAAAATGATATAATATTCTAACGTGTGTCTTTTTAAAGCACAGGGAGAGGGGTAGGAAGGGGGGGGGGGAGCGCGTGTCCATGCGTAAACACATGATACTGTGTGTAGTTTGGTGTGTGCGTGTGCGCGCGCGCGTGCGTGCGTGCGTGCGTGTTGTGTGTGTGTGTGTGTGTGTGTCGTTTAGTGTGTGTATATATGTATGTGTGTGTGCGTGCTTGTTTGTGTGTGTCTCACTATGTATACATGCGTGCGTGCACGTGTGCGTGCTTGTGTGTGTTGTGTGTGTGTGTGTGTGTGCATGACTATGTATGTATTTTTATGTGTAATTTTGTGTGTGTGTTTCTTGTGTAGCGTGTGTGTATGTGTGTGTGTTCTGGTGTGTGTGTGTGTGTGTGGTGTGTGTGTGTGTGTGTGTGTGTGTGTGTGTGTGTGTGTGTGTGGTGTGTGTGTGTGTGTGTATGTGTGTGTGTGTGTATGTGTGTGTGTGTGTGTGTGTTCATATCTCTGTCTGTTCCCCTGTCTGTGTGTGTCTGTGTGTAACACTTTACTTCCTTTTTTCTTTCAGTTTTTTTTTCATTTCCCTACTTGTTTTCTGCTGATTGAAAAATCTCCTGACAGAATAAGTGGCTCTGAGGAAGTTGGACCTGGTTTCTGTCAAAGTGTGAATTTATTTGTCTGTTTGTTTTTGTTTTTTATCATTTTGTCCTTGTCTGCTTTTTAATCCTTTCGTTTGAAAAAATTAATTGTGGCATCTTTTATCCAGTCACGCCAAATGACCTTGTGTTCCGTACTGATTTGTATTTTTGTTTTTGCTCCTCCATTTTACAGTGTTTGGACGGGTGACTGCAACCCATGTCAATGTTTTTACCATAATTGTTAGACATTATTTGTTCAATGATTGTGTTAAATGTTCCCCCAAATTTGACCTTTTCCAGTTTCTCACCCCCCCCCCCCCCTCGCCCCCTTTCTAATGCTCTCCTCCCAGCTCCTGAAAATGTCTTCAAACTGAGAAACCTAATTCTGGCAGGTTAAAAGAACATGCCACTCTGCATTGATCTCAAATTTCTTCCTCTGTTGATCAGAAAACGTGTGCACTGACTGAACTAGGACACAGGTTTCCAGTGCCGCCACCAAGACATTTCTGTGGAACAGCCTTTGGAACTGTAGTGAACTGAAAAGAGAAGAGAAGAGAAGGGGGATTTCTCATAGAGCCGTTCTAATTCACTTACGCCATTCTAAACTGCATCTCAGAATCTACACTGACAGCTTAAATCACTGGATGAATCTTAAAAGAATATGAAAGGATATTTATTCTTGTGTGTGTGTCTTATGTTGTAGGGAGGGAGGGTAGGTAGACGTGTGCGCACGATGTTTGGTGTGGTTTGGCATGTGTGTGTATGTGTGCATGTTGTTTGGTGTGGTTTGGCATGTGTGTGTATGTGTGTGTGTCTATCTATCTGTCTGTCTTTCTGCTTGTCTGTCTCCCTGCCTGTGTGTCTGTATGTCACAGTTTACTTCCTTTTTTCTTTGAGTTTTTTTTTTCCCCTACGTATTTGTTGCTGATTGAAAAATCTCCTGACAGAATAAGTGGCTCTGAGGAAGTTGGACCTGGTTTCTTTCAAAGTGTGAATTGTTTTTTCTGTTTGTTTCTGATAATTGTTTTTAGTTCTTAGCTTGTCTACCTTTTAATCCCTTTTTTTCACTAAAAACGGTGATGGCATCATTTATGTTGTGACACCAAACAATCTTGTGTTTAATGCTTATTAGTCCTTTTCTAGTTTTGCTTTCCATGTTACAGTTCCTGGACTAGTAACTGTGACCCATATCAATACTTATTACCATTTAAACTTCCTTTTCCATAATTATGTTCAACCACCTGTCACCTGTCTCCTTCGTCGCTATCGATGGAAGGAGCTCCACACATTTTCCCCAGGGTTCATCCTCTTTTCTCTTTTTCTGTATAGTTCTACAACCACCTGTAGCCCTCCCAGACCACTGATCTCAGTGATGTTGGCAATGTAGGATGTTGGTGGTTTGCTTTTGTTCCTTCTCGCCTCTGCTTTGTTTTTAGAGCCTTTGAAATGTTCTCTGTTGTAAAGTTTACCTGTTCTAGGTAAAGCAAACAATAGCCATACGTGCAAAACAAAATGCACTTACATTAGAAAACACAAAAAACCTTAACCGAACAAACGAAAAAGAAACAAGAAAACGTGGCAAGTGCTAGCGTAACGACACCCACACGCCCACACCCACAGGCATCCACCCACTCCCACCTCCTCACACACATCACACGCGCGTGCACACACACACACACACACACACACACACAACACACACACACACACACACACACACACACACACACACACACACACACACACACACACACAAATACACACACACACCGGAATGCATCATTTCCCGTTTCATTCAGGTTTCATCTCATAGATTGTAAAATCATCCAATAGTCTTTTAAAGTATGTAATAATAGTATATTAGAACTAGGCCAGTTCCGAAAGTAGCTATCTTTTCTTTCAGTTTTTTAAAGATATTTTCTCTGAAGTTGGACAGATCAGACGGCCTTATACGTGTTTCCTTGATTTGGCAGAAACATGTACCATAGTTCATAAAGTGCACTCGTTCTAAATCAGCAGAAGCAGACTTTTAGATCAAATTAGAGAATGAAAAACCGTTCTTTTAATGCTGTTGACTTTTCTGTTTTTATCTTGTTGGGTTTTCTCTGTGGGCTTTTCCTAAGGGAAGAGTTGGGGGCAAAAAGAGACAAAATGAGGGCAAAAAGGGACTATTTTGGGGAGGGACTGTAAGAGAAGTTGGAAGTAGGGTAATTTGTGCATGGTCTATGATACGAAAGACACCTCCCCACCTAAACAAACAAATTAAAATGCTACCGAGTTAAGTCAAGAACTATTTCAAATTCTAAAGCTTTGTGATGCATACAGAAAGAAGTACCAAAACAGCACAAGAGCCAGCAAACATGCAAACAAGCCAGGAACTAAACAAGCAAACCCACAAAACACAGAAAACAAATCATTAGGAGAGATCAAACAATCCATCTTACTTTCTTAAAAAAATATTCAATATAGAAATTCTTCAGACATAAGAGCAAATAATGCATGGAAATGAAAAGCTTAAAAGAGAGAAAAAGAAAGAATTCCACACTCACATAATTATTCCTATCAACATCTGCAACACACAGACACTCAGACACACACAGACACACACAAACACACACACATACACACACATATTCTTTTATAAAAGAAATAAATATAAAAGAATAAATAAATAAATAAATAAATAAATAAATAACACATACACACAAAAACACACATACACACACACACACACACGCATACACACATACACTCATACATACAAATACACATACACACAAACACACACACACACACAAACACATACACACAAACACATACACACGTGCATGCGCAAGTACGCACGCATGCATGCACGCACACGCACACACACACAAACACACACACGTGCGTGAACTTACAAACGCACGCACCTAATTATGCAATAACGCACGCGCAGAGAGAGAGAGAGAGAGAGACAGACAGACAGACAGACAGACAGAGATGCAGATACAGACAACGGAACAGAGACAGACAGACAGACAGAGAGATACAACCGACAGAGATAGAAAAGAGCTGGGAGGAGGGCCGAAATGTGTGATTTCCTCTGCTTTCAACTGCCTCTCCAGTCATTGTGATGCTGTCAGTACAGAGGCTGACAGGACAGTTCACGATAGTCTGTGAGAATCAGAGCAGGCCTGTGTGAGAGAAGGAGATGCTTTTCTCTCTTCTCTTCTTTACAGTCTGACACATTTCGCGTGTTAGCCACCTGGCGCCGGACACTTTTGAGTCAAAGTTCGAAGAGTTCACTAGTTCTGCTTAATGTTAATGGAAAGTAGCGTAGAGTGCGAACATCAATTTGAAAATTGACATGTACTTTTAAACCTTGTTGGCTTCCTTGTTTATTTGTCTCTTTCATTCTGTCTGTCTCTGTCTCTCTGTCTCTGTCTCTCTGTTTCTCTCTCTCTGTCTCTCTCTCTGTCTCTCTCTCTACCTCTCGCTCTGTCTCTCTTTCTCTGTCCCTGTTTGTAACTATGTCTCTTTCTTTCTCTAAGATCTCTCTCTCTGACTCTCTCTCTCTCTGTGACTCTCTCTCTCTCTGTCTCAGTCTCTCTTTCTCTTTCTCTTTCTCTTTCTCTCTGTCTGTCTGTCTGTCTGTCTGTCTGTCTGTCTGTCTGTCTTTCTGTCTGTCTGTCTGTCTGTCTCTCTCTCTCTCTCTGTCTCTCTCTCTCTCTCTCTCTCTCTCTCTGTCTCTCTCTCTCTCTCTCTCTCTCTCTCTCTCTCTCTCTCTCTCTCTCTCTCTCTGTGTCTGTATGTCTCTCCGACTCTGTCTTTGTCTATCTATGTGTCTTTCTTCATTTCTGTCTGTCTATTTGTCTGCCTGTATGTCTGGCTGTCTATCTGTCTGGCTGTCTGTCTGTCTCTCTCTCTCTCTTTCTGTCTCTCTCTCTGTCTCTGTCTCTCTCTCTCTCTCTCTCTCTCTCTCTCTCTCTCTCCTCTCTCTCTCTCTTTTCTCTCTCTCTCTCTCTCTCTCTCTCTCTTTTCTCTCTTCTCTCTCGTGCGCGACCGCATTAATTTTGATCAAACAGCCACAGATCTCTCACATTCATTAGCGTTGCAACCATTAGCGTTCAAGTATTCAATGGACACAGTTTGCCTGTATAAGAGGGAGGAGAGGCATAGAGATAGACAGACAGATGGGGAGACAGAGAGACAAGTGTACCGAGACGACAAATAAGCTTCCTCTTAGAAATCAAAAGTTCCTTTGATTTCTTTTGCCGGTATGTTGTTTACAGTTCTAGAGACAGACTGGGTGAGCATGAGAAGTTTGTGTGTATCACATTAAAAAAAACATTTCGTCATATAGGTAGCTATACTCCGACTAAAAGATCTCATATTCTTCAAAGGTGAGTGCAAGGTTTTTAGTTTATAAGCTTTTCAAGGCTGAAAAAAACAATGTCAACACTTTAAAGCAACATTATTCACCTTCGCCTATCCTGTAGTCATGTAGAACTTCGGGATACCACTAAAGATTTTTGCAACCAGCTTCCTCCACTCCGCACAGTTTTCAGACTTCTGTAGCAATTCGTTTCATTCCAGGCTAGTGAACTCTCTGATGTTGTCTTCCCTACAGCATTTTCATGTAGGCTTTGGCACTTAACTGACTGCAATAATTCAAACTTTTTTTTTTTGGGGGGGGGGTTGGGAGGAGAGGGGAGCTGGGGCAGCAGTTGTAAGGTGAACGTGACCAGACATGTAAGGCTACATGGATTGTACACTGACACACCCGTGTGTGCGAGTGACTGTATGAATTAAAATATATTTACACGTCTTATTGCTGATAATATGAATATGCATGCCCCCTCACAGACACACGTGCGCGTGCGTGCTCACACATGCACACTAATGTGCGCGCGCGCACACACACACACACGCACATGCCCACATACCCACATGCCTATAGAAACACATTAAAACGACACACAAACACACACACACATACACACACACACACTTACACATAAACACATGCAAACATACACAGTGGTCTAGGTGGTCACGCGCCTTGCCTAGAAAGCAAAAAGTCCGGGTCGGAATGTGCGGGGTTCGTACCCCGTTTGGACCCAAAATGTTTCCCCCATCCATTAGACCATGAGTGGTGGTCTGGGCGCTAGTCTTTCGGATGAGACGATAAACCGAGGTCCCGTGTGTTACACATCACTATTTAGCGCACGTAAAAGAACCCACGGCAACAAGGGGGTTGTCCCTGGCAAAATTCTGTAGAAAAAAGCCACTCTGATAGGGAAACAAATACACTTGCATGCAGGAAAAAGAAGAAAAAAATGGGTAGGCGCTACACATGTGGCGACGCGCTCTCCCCGGGGAGAGCAGCCCGAATTTCACGCAGGGAAATCTGCCGTGACATAAAGTGGTACAAAATACAAACAAAAAAAAATACACGCACACACACACACACACACACACACACACACACACACACACACACACACACACACACACACACACACACACACACACACACACACACACACACACACACACACACAGCAGGACGGAGCCAAAACAGACAAGAAAAATAGGTATACTGAATGTTTCACCTTGAACGTCTATATGGAAGCAAAAATGCTTTAAGCACAGATACAGCGCAGAACTGTTATGACAAACAAATGGCCCTTTATCCATCAAAGTTGATTATTATTTTTCTTTCTTTCTCTGTCTAGTCTGTCTTACATCAGTTCCCTTTCCGCCATCAAATACACGAGGCGTTAATTTTCTCTCAACTCTGCGTCCTGATTGTGGGATGTGTTCTGGATAGTGTGATGCTCTGATCGCTGGTATCGGCGCAAAATACAGACGTTGAAAGATAAATTCTAACATTATAAAGACACACTAACAACACTTGTGCATGTATACAAACACACACATGCAGACACGCGCTCACACACACACACACACACACACACACACCACACACACACACACCACCACCACCACCACCACCACCACCACAACACACACACATATGCACACACATACACACATACAACACAACACACCACTCAACACAAGACAACACAACACAGCAGAACACAAGACAAGACACAGATACACACACACACATACACACATACACACACACGCACACATACACATTTCTAGGCAACATTCGCATACTTATTTGAGGGGAAAAACTATCAAAAATCCCCCCAACAATAATAAAAGTATCTAAAAGAAACATATCGCCATAAAACAAACAAACACAGATTCGAGAACACACAGAGAAACCTTACTACAGACAAGCTAACGAAACAGCACCAAAAAAATCAAGTAGATAGAGATGAAACGACAGAGACTCGATGCTAAAAGAGAGAGAGGTTCACCTTGTTCGTCGACTTGGAACAAAAATGCTTTTAGCAAAGATACACTCTAGCAATGTTTTGACAGACAAATGCCTGTATTGCCACCACAGCTGGTTCTGTGTCTGGTCTCTCTTACATCACTTGAGTGCTCACTGTCAAATAGATTACGAGGTTTGATTTTTTTTTGGTTTTAGGGGGATTTTTTGGGGTCTTGCATCTCTGTGAAACATGTACTGATATCTGAATATTACGACACTCACAGCGCAGTTATGGGCGCAAATATAATGCGCGAAAATATTCATACTAATAGGGAGAACACACACAAACCCGCAAGCCCGCACGCACATAAACACACAGACATATACATAAAACCACACGCGCACACACACTTTGCACGTATTGGTTTCAGTGGTCCCCCAGTTCAGACAGCTGTCTAAATGGGTACTTGTCCTCTTTAGGGTCAGGGAAGATAAAACAGCGAGAGAGAGGGGATGGGCGCCGCCCTCAATATTCTGGTCTCTAGAGAAGCTGAGGTCTCTGACGCTTCGCTCTATTTCTCATGCTTAGCCATGCAAACCTGAGCCAAAATGACAATACTTTTTTCTATGATGCTCCGCGCTATACCATACCGTGACATGTCAGGCGTGATGGCACTCTACACTATCCTGATGACAACATTTACAAGATCCCAATGACAAAACTTGCAAAAATCGTATGCATAAGTGGGGTGAATTTTAAATAAACAACCCAACAACAAATGCGTGCGTATTCCTCATTCCGTTACCCGAGAAAAATAAGACAATAACTCCTATACTATTCTATGCCAGGTCTTAAACAACGTCCACCCTACTCTAATCCAAGCTACTCTATATACTAAACCCACACTATGATTGGCAGGATAGCTCAGCAGTCAGAGCGCTCGTTTAAACCCCCCAGCCAATGTTAAGCAGCGTCGAGCGTGGTACCAAGTGGATGGGTGACCGTTTGCGCGCCTTGGCACAGCACAGCACAGTTCCCCCCCCCCCCCCAGTTCACCTAGCTGTAAATGGGTACCTGACCTCTTCAGGCTCAGGGAAGGTAAAGCAGCGACGGAGAGGAGATGGGCGCCGCCCGCCCTCAACATGCTGGCCCCTAGTGAAGCCTCTGAGGTCTCTGACGCCTCGCTCCCCTACGGCCACACAGGTTATGGGACACTGTCACTTTTACCTTACGCTATAATGATCTCTTCCCCTTATGGTTTCTTGCAGGTATATCGCCATCGTCTACCCGCTCAGACCTCGACTTACAGGCCGCATTGTGGTGACCATCATCGTGGGCATCTGGGCAGCCTCCATCCTGCTGGCCCTGCCCAATATCCTCTATGCCGAGGTGTACACCTTTGTGAATAACCGGACGGTCTGCTACCTGCACTGGCCCGACATCCAGCTCACCTTCACGAGTGACCAGGACCTTATGTGAGTAAAAGAACGTTCATTTGTGAGAGTGTAGGTATGTGTGTGTGTATGTGTGTGTATGTTGTTGTTGTTGTTTTCAATTTTACGTCTGTTCACTCTTAGTGATATTAGACGAATGTGTGTATGTGTGTTTGTGTGTGTTTGTGTGTGTAGGTGTGTGTGTTTGTGTGTGTAGGTTGGTGTGAGGGTGTGGGTGTGTGTATTTGTGTGTGTGTGTGTGTACGTGTGTGTGTACATGTGTGTGTGCGTGTGTGTGTGTCGGTATGTGTGTGTGCTTGCGTGCGTGTGTGTGTATGGGGTGTGTTTGTCATGGCACATCACACAGAGAGACAGAGAGACAGAGAGAGAGAGAGTGCACGTTTCTGGTTGAGTTTGCTTATTTGTGTGTGTATGTGTGTGTGCGTGCATGTGTACGTGCGTGTGTGTATAAGTGTGTGTATGTGTGAGTGTGTGTGTGTGTGTGTGTGTGTGTGCGTGCGTGCTTGCTCGCTTTTGTATGAAATGGCGTGTGCGCGCATGTGTTTATATGTATTTGTGATTTGGCGTGTGGTTTTGTGAGGTTTTGTTTTGGTTGGTTGTTTATTCGTTTATCTGTTACACAAATTGGGGAAGAAAGATAGACACAGAGACAAAGATTGAGGAGGGCTGAGAGAGAGAGAGAGAAAGAGAGAGAGAGAGAGAGAGAGAGAGAGAAAGAGAGACAGACAGACAGACAATCAGACAGAGACAGACAGACTGACAGACAGACAGAGAAACAGAGAAAGAGAGAGAAATAGAGAGAGAAAGACAGACAGAGAAAAACTCAGAGAGAGAAGCAGGCAGGCAGGCAGGCAGGTAGGCAGGCAGGCAGGCAGGCAGGCAGGCAGGCAGGCAGGCAGGCAGGCAGGCAGGCAGGCAGGCACACACACACACACACACACACACACACACACACACACACACACACACACACACACACACACAAAGACACCGAGAGACACAAACAGCAACACAGAAACGATAAAAAAATAGAAACACACACACTCGAAAAAGATTCACACACCTAGGTAACAGACACAGACACAGAAAAATTCCCTAACCATAATTTTAACCACCACCAACCCACCACAACCCTACACCATCGAAACTAGCGACAAAAAACCCCCCAGACCACTAAGAAAACCATGATGATGGATGATTGATGCTGCCTGTTTGCACACAGCTACAGCACGGTGCTGATGGTGCTGAACTACTTTCTGCCCATCATCACCCTGGCTGCTACCTATGCCCGCATCTCCTGGGAGCTGTGGATCGGACGGACTATCGGGGAGGCTGTGCCCATGCAGGCCGAACGCATCCGCAGCAAGCGTAAGGTCAGTGCAGTCAGCATGCACAGGCATGGGACTAACTATGTGTTGTATGATTATATGATGGGTTAGCTAGCTAGCTGTGTGGACTTGGATTTGAACTTGGACTTGTCTTGACGTGACTTGACTTGATTTGAAGTAAAGTGGCGTGTGTGTGACTTGATGGATAACTTAATTTTGATTTGACTTTATTCGACTGGTTGTTAATTTATTTCGTGAAGCAGTTATTGTATGTTTGTGGTGTCGTTAGTTATATGGATTATTATTCCCGAGGCCGGAATGTGGCTATCTTAATGTTGGGCAAGAACAGTCGCATTCGTAAAAATCTTACTTGAACGTCGGAGCTCTAACCGAAGAACGATGAATAAAAAGAGATTCTTTTGTCGCTCACTGGATTAAGACGTTTAACTGTGTAACCTCGGTTAAAAGGTAACTTGATTTTATTTGTAAACTGCTCAATACATCGTTTTCTATAAACGCACATGAAGTCATGATCCAACATAATGGCTGCAAAAAGGTGTTGCATAAATGAAAGCTCAGTCGGGACTGTGAACGTAGAACCAGTTCTTCCTAAAGTTCATAGAGAAAATTCTGTTTTTTATCTGATTGGCACACTCACAAAGACAACAGGAATGGTCAGTTTGGGAATCGTTTGTTTCGCGATTTGCAGTCTGTGCATTGGCAGCCACCAGGTGAAGGAAAGGAGAAGGAGTTTATTTTCCGCAGGAGTTAAAACCCAGGAAGGAGTTGTTTTTTTTAATCTCCGGTGAGCCTGTCCACTTTACGACAATAATAATTTCTTTGTGACACAACACACGGTGCTAAAGTGTTCAGTAAGTTGGTGTCTCGCATAAAAAAATGGAACCTGCCCGGCCGAATCTATCCCTCTCCAAGTTGTAGATTTCATACTGGCTATGTTTATGCCATCTGTAATACCGGTCACAGCCAGTCCCCTTATCCAGTTTCCGTTGATAAAGTTAAATTGTTTGCGCAACATACCGCGTGTTTGTTTTTGCAAGAGGCCTCCGCCCGTTTCTAGTTCTTGGGTGTTCTCCAGAATAGCACCCTAGCGGTTATCTATAGTCTGCCATCTGTCTCACTCATCACGCCAACCTGGGAATCACTGTGAGAGCACAGACACTCGTATGCTGGGCGAGAAGCTTGCGTGTATGGCCAAGACAGTCCTCCAGGGAACAGTACAGGGAGGGAGACCAAAGAGCAGGCAGAGAAAAGGATAGGAAGACATCAGAGAGTGGAATGGCCTTGAGTGGAATGACTTGCTACAGAAAGCTGAACACCGCAAGTAGGAGGAAGCTGGTTGCAAAATCTTCAATGGCGCCCCAACGGCCTACTAGACTTCGGGATAGGTGGAGGTGATGGAGAGAAGAGAGAATTTTAGGTTTCTGTATTTCAACTTCAGAAGACCCATTTATAGCCTCACCCAAGGACTTGTAGGGACATGATTTAGAAACAGTGCAATGTCCGTAAGGGGTGGGTGTCGAGTCTTCAAAGTGACAGCCTATGAAGACTGAAACCGCGCCATGGGATAACCGTTAGATTCTAAAATGAACAGTTTAATTACCGCGCCGCTTTTCCGTCCACCTTAGTTGGATGGGTCAGTAAATAATGAATAATTGGATAGTTGATACATTGATGGTGAATGAACGTAAATGGACGCATAGGCAAATTCAAAGTGATGCAGATGGATGGATGGATGGATGGATGGATGGATGGATGGATGGATGGATGGATGGATGGATGGATGGGTGTATGGGTGGATAGATGGATAACTTTGCTGCAGTGTGAGTATATGCACATGTGTGTGTATTTTTGCGCGCGTGCGTGCGTGCATTTTTGTGTATACGCGCGCGCGTGTGTGTGTGTGTGTGTGTTCTGTGTGTCTGTGTGTGTCTGTGTGTGTCTGTGTCTGTGTGTGTCTGTGTCTGTGTCTATGTGTCGCTGTTGGACAATTGCATAATGATCATGCTTGCCTGTATGCTTGCAAACCTGTGTACGCGTTTCTATCCACTAGTCCGTGCACGTGCTTCTGAACAAATCGCGCACACATTTCCATTCCATCATACCCTGCCTTTATCCTTTCTTTACATCCATATATACTTGTTTGCATAGTTATAAAACAAGTTACTTATCCACGCCCTTATTGCTTGCATAACCAACTTCGTTATCTAAACATAGAAAGCAGAGAGAATGGTATTTTCATGACAAAACAACAAACCGATATTCACATTTCCATACCTTTATCACATCCCCATAGATTTATAAGTCAAAGGCCCTGTGACGACTGTCTAGGAGTTAGGTCTGTTTATAGAAATGAAAATTATGCAGATAGGAGTTGATACGCGGACGGAGATCATTCTTTTAAAACTCTTCAGGACAGTGTGGGACTGTGTGGGTGATCTACATCATCAAAGAAATTATTTTATTCATACGGAAAAGAACTTCTTGATCATTTCTTAGCTTCCAGCCGTACTAATTTACTTACTTTATCATTTACTTACTTACTTACTTACTTACTTACTTACTTATTACCTACCTACCTACCTACCTACCTACCTACCTACCTACCTACCTACCTACCACCCACCCACCACCCACCCACCCACCCACCTACCTACCACCTACCTACCTACCTACCTACCTACCTACCTACCTACTACTACCTACCTACCTATCTACCTACCTACCTACCTACCTACCTACCTACCTACCTACCTACCTACCTACCTACCTACCTACCTACCTACTGACCTATTCATCTGTCTGTCTGTTGTTGCCAATCCTGTCTGTCAACCATTCATCATTCTCAATGGAGACATCTCCCTTGTGGAGTCGTTGGTCCGTATTGGATATTTTCTATCAGGTTATCTATGGGTCTGTGGTTTTGCTGCTTGGGTTCTGTATTGTCTGTATTTGCTTTCTTTTGGACGGCATTTTCATACAGATGGAATGTGCGTAATGGTGGTATTGTTATTGGAAAGGTGTGTGTGTGTGTGTGTGTGTGTGTGTGTGTGTGTGTGTGTGTGTGTGTGGTGTGTGTGTGTGTGTGTGTGTGTGTGAGAGAGAGAGAGAGAGAGAGAGAGAGAGAGAGAGAGAGAGAGAGAGAGAGAGAGAGAGAGAGAGAGAGAGAGAGAGAGAGAATGAGACATGCATACAGGCAGACCGGCAGACCGGCAGACAGAGACAGAGAGAGACCGACAGAATAATATATATATATATAGATATAGATATAGATAGATAGATAGATAGATAGATAGATAGATAGATAGATAGATAGATAGATAGATAGATAGATAGATAGATAGATAGATAGATAGATATCGACAGACAGACAGAGACATAAAGACAGAAGAGACGTAGACAAAGACCGTACCGAGACAGAGATAGAGATAGAGATAAACAGAGGCATGAACAAACAGGAATGGTCATGTGTCCATTTGACAGTAAGTTCGACTATGTTTGCTAATTAAACAGAACAAGGGAAGCAAGCATCCCCCACATCATAGCTCTATCACAAAATAGAAAAATTCCGGACCCAGATTCTGTGTTTCCTGAAACGACTTGCATGCACGATACAGACCCGTGAATTTTGATAGTAAGTACAGCCAGCTGGGTACGTGTGTGACAAACGTTGCCTCTAGTGCCCTACAAAGGTTACCAGACCAATGACCAAGTCACTCTCCAAACAGTTTTGTCCTTCAACTTGTTGCCCAGATACCATTTTATTTTGTGCTCAATTGGGGTTTTACAAGCAATGTGGTTTTTTGGACATGTTCTTTTCTACTAATTTTTCTGATTAGAATTCCCGAAGAATTATCCAGATATGATGAGTTAGAGTTAATTGTTATAGATATTGATGATAGTTTTATCACTTACTCGATTTGACTGACATCCGACTTGATTAGTTATTTATCTGCTCTTCGGTACGCAGCTAGAGATTCAATGTTCCCCGATGGTGAGATTTTACGCATGCGACCGTTTACCCAACATGAAGGTAGCCGCATTGCGACTTCGGTGATGATAGGTAAATGCGACACTACTGCTACTATTGCTACTACTATTGCTGCTGCTGTTGCTGCTACTCCTACTACTCATACTCCTACGACTACTTCTGCTGCTGCTGCTACTACTACTTCTACTACTTCTACCACTACTACTACTATTGCTACTACTGCTGCTGCTGTTGCTGCTGCTGCTACTACATTAATTCTACCGCCGCTGCCACGATGGCTAGTAGTAATAAATAAATATAGACAAGCATCAGGGGTCTGTCAGGCAGGTGGCCTACATCACTCCACACGGGCAGGTTTCCCTGTCCTGAAGCTGCACTATGAAAACTGATGCTCTCTTTAACAGCGCACTAAGCCACCAGCCCTCAACACACATTCCTAATGGAATGGAGGGATTTTGTTCTCTGTCTGTCTGTCTGTCTGTCTGTCTGTCTGTCTGTCTGTCTGTTTCTCTGTCTCTGTCTTTCTGTCTCTGTCTCTCTCTAGTTTGCATCTCTCTGCTCTCTTTCTCTGTCTCTCTCTTTGGTCTCTGTCTCTGCGTCTGTCTCTCTGTCTCTCTGTCTCTCTCTGACTCTGTCTGTGTGTGTGTGTGTGTGTGTGTGTGTGTGTGTGTGTGTGTGTGTGTGTGTGTGTGTGTCTCTGTGTTTCTCTGTGTCTCTCTCTGTGCCTCTCTGTGTCTCTCTGTCTCTGTGTCTCTCTCTGTGTCTCTTTGTCTCTGTCTCTGTCTATGTCTCTCTGTCTCTCTGTCTCTCTCTGTCTCTGTCTCTGTCTCTCTCTCTCTGTCTCTCGTCTCTGTCTCTGTCTCTCTCTGTCTCTCTCTCTCTCTCTCTCTCTCTCTCTCTCTCTCTCTCTCTCTCTCTCTCTCTCTCTCTCTCTCTCCATCTGTCTGGTCACTGACAGGAGCATAATGAGTATCATTTACAGTGTGGCAACAAATCACACGGACCCCAA
>CM060316.1:50789253-50794253 GCA_030674155.1 Stramonita haemastoma | reverse complement strand
CTTTTCACCCATCCATTAGACCGTGAGTGGTGGTTTGGGTGCTAATCTGTCGGATGAGACGATAAACCGAGGTCCAGGGTCTTACACATCATTATTTACCGATACGCACAAGAACCCACGGCAACAAGAGGGTTGTCCCTGGCAAAATTCTGTAGGAAAAAGCCGCTCTGATAGGGAAACATATACAGTTGCAGACAGGAAAAAGGAAAAAAAAAAGGTGGCACTGCACTTGTGGCAACACGCTCTCCCCGGGAAGAGCAGCCCAAATTTCACGCGGAGAAATCTACTATGACATAAAGTGGTGTGAAAATAATGAATAAAACAAAACGAATAAAAGAGCCAGGTAGCTAGCAAGACCATATCTATCGTTTCTGGCATCCAGTTAATTTGGAAACTTCTGGAAAAACGATTCCAAATATAAAATGGGATTCATATCAAGCCAGATTAAGCATAGAATACAAAAATAATGTACACAGTGACATGAGATAACACATGTGCTGCGAAGTTTGGGCTGAGAAAATGATGGTTTAGTCAGGTGTTTTTCTTATTATTAGGAGGGGGTGGGGGGAGGGGGGTATAGATCTTCAATGAACAAAGATAAGAGGATCCATCCTGACTTTGCGTTTACCACTTTGTATCTTTGTTACTTTCGCTGTAAATCATTCTTCACTCTTGTTGAGAAGCATGTAAATCATAGACTCATTGTTGTGTGCCTGTTCTTTCTTATTCTAATAGGTGTGTATGTATGTATGTATATATATATATATATATAATATATATATATATATATATATATATATATATATATATATATATATATATATATATATATATATTATGTGTGTGTGTGTGTGTGTGTGTGAGTGTGTGTGTGTGTCTGTGTCTTTGTTTGTGTATATGTGTGTCTGTTTGTGTGTATGTGTGTGTGCGTGCGTGTGTACGTGTGTATGCGTTTGTTTGTCTGTCTGTCTATGCATAGAGATTCTGACGTAAATAGGAGATCAGAAAGAAAGATTCTCAGTTTTAATCAGAAACTTTCTTTTAAAACAAAAAGATTCACGCCTCAAGGCGCTGCATATTGTGTTATTTATTTACTCGGCAAACAGATCATGAAAAGGACTGGAGAAGTGATGGCAAAGCTACCCTATTTAGCGACCAGAGGGAAACGAAAAGGCAGCTCGGTAGCAAATGTAAATGTTGTCAACTTTTTATTTGTTTCCCAGCAGCACTTTTTATTTATCAGCATACTGGATGACTGAGTGTTGTAAAAAGGGAAAAGTGGACTAGAATAAGTTATCATTTGTTAGGATGAAAAAGAATGGAACTGTTTTGTTTACAATGACATGAAGTTAAGCAACATTTGGACAGTTTTGTTTTCTTTATCTATGTTTGAAATTCTTTTATATCTCTTATTTTCCCCCTCTATTCTTTCAGGGATGCTAGAAGCCGCTTCACTATAAACAGGTTTTCCACTTTCTGGCAGCGTTTTGAGAAAGATCATCATTTTATTTCTTCTTTGTGTCTGTCTTTTTATCTCATTTCTCTCTTGTCATAATTTTAATCCCCATCCACCCCCCATCCCTGGTAAATTAGTCTGTTTTTAAAGTGATCTTTAACCCTTTCCTTCCTACAGTTTACGGCATGTCCTCTGCACTGATTTTTTTGCTTCGAAATATTGATTAGGCACAGGAAATGCACTCAGATGTATTAGTTGTTTAAATTACCTTTCTTATCAACATCTATTCTTCTTCTTCTTCTCATTGGTTTAATGTCCGTTCACTACAAGGTGATTTAGACAATGGTACATTCACGTTAGCCTAAGGATGCACTGAAAAGGGGATGTGGGGAAAAGGTGAAAGGATATAGAATGTAATGAAAGATGATAAGTTTATACAATTTCATTTATAGTAACTGACCTACTGGTGACTGGCAAATACTTTCTGCAACTGATACTAGGACATACGACTCGGAATCGTACAGGACACTTTGGATATTTCCATATTTTTTTCTTAAATCTATCCCTTTGCTTTTATACGAGGCATTAAGCACGGGGCAATCAAACAATATATGATGGACTGATATAATAGCAGAACAAGTGCAGAAAACATTTTTTAAATATTTAGTTTTCCAAGCATTTAGACGTAATTTATGAATTATAATTTCTATATTTCGTGGGCAACATAAACGATTTAAGTGAAATCTAAAAAACTTTGAATAAGTAGAGTTTGCAAGAATTGAAATAATCTCAAATGAAGATAAACGTAGATCTATACTATTAATCATTATGTCACTTGTACATTCTGAAGCACCGCGTTTTGCCAGAGAATCTGCCAATTCGTTCCAGTAAAGACCGCAATGTGATGGTACCCAGCAAAATTTTATCCCAATACCTTTAGAAACAAGAGAATGCACAAGGAACTTGATTTAAAAAATAACATCATTTCTCAGTTTAGAGTCCCAATGTTTTAAAGCCAGTAACACTGATTTTGAATCAACACAAAAAACGACATTGTAAATCGCAAGAGAAATATTTGAAAGATAATTTAGTGCCATAAAAATTGCGAACAATTCAGAAGTGAATATTGTAAAACCTTTTCCAATACAAAAAGATCTTTTTACTTTTAAGTCGGGTATAACGAATGCAGCCCCGCACATGCCCGATTCTAATACAGATCCGTCCGTGTATACTTTCAAGTGGTTTAAATACTGACAATTTATATGATTTTGAACCTCAATTTTGAGTAGGTTTTGATTAGTGTCCTTTTTTGCTTCTGTGTAGTCAATATCAAAATTTGCATATTTATGTTCCCATGGTGGAATCTGGGGAACTACTGGTAAAACTGGGACGTTTGATATATCGATATTATTTTCCTTCATAAGGTCTTCAGTATAATTTCTTATGGGCTGCAAAAAAGAGATGTTCCTAGCTCTTTTTGGATAATCCTTTTGATCAATAAATATTTCATCGTGAACAGAATTTGAAATAGCAAGACTTCGAATGACATATTTAGAGACAGATAACATTCTTTGCTCAGAAAGTGGAAGTAAATGAGCTTCTGTATAAGTTTTTAGTGTACTGGCATGAATCGGCACTCCTAAGGCTATTTTGATTGCTTTGCTATCCACACTTTGCAGCTTTTTTAAGAGATAATATGGAGCAGAAAAATACACTTCTTGACCAGAAATGAGTTTAGACCGAATTAAAGAAACAGCAAGGTGCATAAGTGTTTTTGTATCCTGACTCCACGGCTGAGCACTCACAATCTTTAAGAAATTTAATCGTTTCCTGGCTTTCAAAATCAAGTTTTCAATATGCATTTTCCAGTTTAACTTGCTAGTTAAATGGACTCCCAAGAATTTGGCGTCTTGTTTGTATTGAAGTGTGGCCCCATCAAGTGTTAATGACGGTAGTGTTTGGGGGGTTTTCCCATTGTTAAAAAGAACTAGACAAGTTTTTTCTCCAGATAATTCCAATCCATTCTCTTTCATGTAATTACTAAGATTATTCAGTTCAACCTGGTAAATCTTTTGAACACATTTTATCACTCTACTTTTCGTATTCTTTTTAAGAGAAGTGTTGATCCACATGGCAATGTCATCTGCATATTGAACAATAGTCGTATTTTTTGACAACGCCTGTGGAAGATCATGAATTAAAATAGAGAATAATATTGGTGCCAGAATTGCTCCCTGTGGTATCCCCATATCAACAGATTTAAAATCTGAATATACACCATTCACTTTGGTACAGATTGATCTTTCAGATAGAAAATCCTTTAAGTATTGAAACATCATGCCACTAACGCCGATACTTTTCAATTTGTATAATAACCTCGTATGCCAAACCCTGTCGTATGCTTTCCTTACATCAAAAAAAGTAGCTAGTGTACAACATACAACATCTAGCAATTTAACCTGTTATCTTTTTTGCACTCGCTGGTAATCTGGGAATGAGAAATTGATCCACCAAACCGGCTGGCAACAATTGCACAGCTTGCCCTGCTAATGCCAGATTCTGTTCTTTTTAAGTTGTCAGGGTTCAGTATTTGAGAAAATCGAAACTAGTGACGTGATACGCTGTAGAGAATAACGATACATTTCAATTTAATCCGTTCATGTCTACATGGTGAATGCCCTGTTGGGCTGTGGTTGTAAAGAAAAAAATAAGTTCAACTTTTCCTGCTTTCGAACAAAACATCGGTTACGTAGAAGAAATACCAGAGGTTAATATACCAGACTGAGCAAATCCATTCTGTTAGGGACGTCAGCGGTAGTAGATTGCTTAGGCGAGTTTTGGAGAGGTTGCATCAGTTATAAAGCGGGGTCCATGCCAGGAGAAATTAATTGTGTGCGCGAGATGCACTGCAGACACAGAGGTCAGGCTCGTGCTGCTCGGAACGATGAACTGTGCAGGCATTAGAGGGAGTGTGCGGGTTCGCTTTTTGTTGCCTTCAAAATAAAGCCGGCTGTTATCTAAATGTTTATAACTGCCTCTTTCTATCGTTCTGTGATTCTGTTTTGCCGTGGCTGTTTTGTCTTGTTTTGGTTTCTTTTCGTTTTTTTTGTTTTTGGTTGTTTGTTTTGTTTTTGTTGTGTTTTTTTTTTGGGGGGTAGCTGTTTCTGTAATTTTGTCCATATGTCTGCTATTTGGGTTGCGTTTTTTTTTCTTTATTTGATTAATTGTTGTTTTTTTCTCGCTATTGTTGTCTCTTTCCTGTCTATGGGAGCGGATGACAAAATTATAACAAACCAGCATGCACACAGGTGTCGTGTTTAGACACCATCCCTGAAGAAAAATCGGGGAGTTGGAGTTGGGGATCTTTGCGCCTGGTGGCAGCATGATCTGTGGCTCTGTAGGTCAAATGCAAGCGCTTTGATTTGTCTTTACAAGAGATAGCGCTATACAAATTCCATGTATTAATTAATTAATTAATATGTTTCTTTGTCACTTTGTTTCTATGCCACTGTCTGTCTCTTTTCTGTCTGTTTCTGTGTCTGTC
>CM060316.1:50769253-50784253 GCA_030674155.1 Stramonita haemastoma | reverse complement strand
CAGAAGTCACAATAAAAGATTTTGATAATGAAAGAATAGAAAAGTGTTAATAGGTAAAGAGCAAACAAGAGAAGAGAATAAACAACTGAAAACATCAATCCACCACCGTCTGTCAAAAATTATACATGTGACATAAATCATACATTTGGATAGAAGGGGGAAAATTAAAAAAAAAAACTAATATCCTTATTGGAGGGGGGGGGGAGATACTGCCAATAAAAATATAAATAAAATCAACAATTATAATGATCCAAATACCAAAAGTAAGGAACCATACCAAGTATCAAACAACAGGCAAGAATTAACACAGAGATACAATATTAAGGTAATGTTATAAAGTCACTGATTCAGAAACGAAAATGAGAAGTAAGAATCAATGATGGTTTTGAGTTGAATAAAGAGAGCAAGAAAAACAAAGAAAAAACAAAAACAAAACAAAGAAAAGGCGCAATAATTAAGAGTAAACATGAAAATATGATGAGGTTAAATGACTGAAAGCATCAATCTACCACCAACTAACATCAAATAAGTCCCATAAAACAAGATTTTGATAAAGGGGAGAAAGAACAACAACAACAGGTAAGGAATACGACAGAGATACAATATTAAGGTAATGTTATAAAAAGGCACTCATTCAGAAACAAAATATGGAGTAAGAATCAATGATTATTTTGATTTGGATGATAAAACATAAACAAAACAAAAAAAAACAAATAAACAAACAAAAACAACACAAAGCACAAAAAAAAGGCGCAATGATTAAAGAGCAAACATGAGAACATGATGAGGTTGAATGACTGAAAACATCAATCCACCACCATCTGTCATCAAAATAGTCCCATACAACATAAGTTTGATAAAAGGGGGGAAAGAACAACAACAACAAACCCAACTCACACACACACACTCACACACACACACACACACACACACACACACACACACACACACACACACACACACACACACACACACACACACACACACACACACACACACACACACACACACACACACACAAAAGGGCGCAATAATTAAAGAGCAAACAGAGAATATGATGAGGCTAATGACTGAAAACATCAATCCACCACCATCTAGCATCAAAATAGTCTATAAAACATAAGTTTTGATTAAAGGGGAGAAGACAACAACAACAAAAAAACCCAACTCACACACACACACACACACACTCTCACACTCTCTCTCTCTCTCTCTCTCTCTCTCTCTCTCTCTCTCTCTCTCTCTCTCTCTCTCTCTCTCTCTCTCTCTCTTCTCTCTCTCTCTCTCTCTCTCTCTCTCTCATCTCCTCACACACACACACACACACACACACACACACACACCACACACACACACACACACACACACACACACACACACACACACACACACACACACACACACCACACACACACACACACACACACACACACACACACACACACACACACACACGCACACAGAGGGAGGGAGGAGGAGAAGGGGGAGAAGGAGAAGGGGATATAATTGGTTTATTATTTTTGGTGCATCAAGTGGATTAGAAGGTGATTTTTGAAGGTTGTCAATGATTGATGCTCTTTAATTGAATCGGGAAGGGAGTTCCACAGCACAGGGCCTGAGTATAGTAAACTAGATTTAAACAAGTCTATTCTTGGGATTGGGACACTTGGCTTTTCAGTATTTCTGGAATGATTCATTGCGAACTTATCTCTTAAGGATGTGGGGACAGCTCCTGCCATTATCTTAAACATAAAAATGTCTTTGTTATATTTTAGTCTTTGTTGTAGGGGGAGCATATTTAACTGGGTATAATCCACTTCAAATAAAGTTGTTTTCTTCAGGAGGATAAGTTTGAGAGCACGTTTATACAGACTTAGTAACGGTTTCATAGTGTTTGCACTGGCAGAATCCCATAGGGTTGAGGCATAGTCTATTGAGGATTGTATGTAAGCTTGGAAGAATAATTTCCTTGAATTGTGGTCAAGGAAATGTTTAATTTTAGTCAACTGGTATACTCTTTGGGACAAATATTTGCATAGATGAGATATGTGGTAGAACCAGCTGAGATTTTCATCGATTGTTACTCCTAGAACTTTGTGATGAGAGGTTTGTTCAATTGCTTCCTTTCTTATATGGATTGGAAACTGTTTATGAGGTAAATTTTGTCGCTTTTGTCTGGTGGTGATAAGCATGCATTTTGTTTTTTGGGGGTGAATAGACATATGGTTCAGTTCTGTCCATTTGACAAGATCATTGCAGCTTTGTTGTAATATGGTTGCAAGAGAGTCAATGTCGTTATGGCTTGTATGTATGGTTGTATCATCAGCAAATAGTTCACATTTAGATTTGATAAGTAGAGGAAGGTCATTTATGTATAAGGAAAAGAGAATAGGTCCTAGTATAGATCCCTGTGGTACTCCATAATGAATGGGTTTTAGATTGGATGTGGATGTAGTTGTTGAGACACACTGTTGTCTATTTTTAAGATAAGAAGCAAGTAGTTCTAGACTATCTGATGATAGATTGTACAGTTCTAGCTTTCTGATGAGGAGTGTGTGGTCAATTGTATCAAATGCTTTTTTGAAATCTACAAATAATACTCCACAAAATTTGTTTTCATTAATGTTTGATAGCCAATTGTCTATGAGACTAGTCAGTGCAGTATGACATGAGTGATTTTGTCTGAATCCTGATTGATTAGGGTGAAGAAGGTCGTTAGTGTCTATATGACGGACTAAGTGTTTATTTATATGTTTTTCCAGGGGTTTTGAAAGGAGGGATATAATAGAGATTGGCCTATAATTTGAGGGATCTGAAGTGTCACCAGATTTGTGGATGGGGATTACTTTAGCAGTTTTGAAGGCATTGGGGAAATAGTTCTTTTCAAGACATTGGTTATATACATATGTTAGGGTGTCTGTGATAACTGGAGCTGACAGTTTCAGAATTCTGCTGTCTATTCCATCAAGACCTCGTGTCCTTGATTGTTTGAGGTGAATTAAATAATTATAGACCTCAAAAACTGAAATGAATGGTATGTGAAGTTTTGACGGAATATGCTTGTCTTGGCAGTATTGTCTTAATGGTTTGAGGTTATTGGATTTTGAATCATCATTGTTAACAACGTTAGTAGAGACGTTTATGAAATGATTGTTGAGTTGTTCAGCAGTAACATCTTTGATTACATTTGATTTGGAAGATGATTGTTTATTTGTTATTTGATTTATGGCCCTCCAAATAGTTTTTGAGTTTTGTTTGGAAGACAGTAAATCTTGGAAATATTTCTTTTTTTCTTGACGTTTCTGTGAGTTTATGGCGTTTCGTAATCTATTTGACTCTTCATGATATTTATGTTTTTTTAATAAATCTCTAAGATAACATGCTTCTTCTAGTTCTTTTCTAATCCAAGGCGGTTTGGGGACATGTTTGACCCTTATGGTTTTAAGTGGAGCATGTTTGTTGTAGATTTCAGTGAAGGTTTTTATCCAGAATTCAATGGCCCTGTCTGGATCAGTAATGTTTAATGTTTCTGAGAGCATAGAGTTACTTAGATCAAGAAGGAAAAGCTGTTCATTAAATTTTGCAAAAGAACGATATGTTATGGTTTTATGTCCAGGTTTGGGAATTTTTGCTCCTTTTTTTGACCATGTAGTACAGACTGGGTAGTGATCGCTGCAGTTATAGACAGGGACACATGTTTCTATGATGTTTTTGGGATTTGATACGTAGATGTGATCAATTATTGTGTTTGAATTTGGTGTGACTCTCGTGGGTAAACTAACTAGTTGGTGAAGGTTGAATGAATTAGTAATTTGCGTCCATATATTATTTACTTTTGTTAAATCAATATTAAAATCACCTAGTAGTATTACTTCCCTGGATTCTAATAGAACTACATTCATCATTTCGTCAAACTTGTCTATCCAATTTTTTCTTTCTGCTGGATTCCTATAGCAGAATCCCATTGCAATAGGTGGTGAACCTTTCATGGAGATTTCAAACCAGACAGATTCTACATCACAATGTTCAAGATGAATGAGACGCTTGAATGTTATAGATTCACTAATGTATATGAAGAAGAAGAGAGAGAGAGAGAGAGAGAGAGAGAGAGAGAGAGAGAGAGAGAGAGAGAGAGAGAGAGAGAGAAGACAGACAGACAGACAGACAGACAGACAGACAGACAGACAGACAGACAGACAGACAGACAGACAGAGTGAGAGAGAGACATGGAGAGAGACACAGACAGACAGACAGACAGACAGAGACAGAGACAGAAAGGAGAAGAAGAGGAAGGAGAAAGAAGAAGAAAGAAGAAGAAGAAGAAGAAGAAGAAGAAGAAGAAGAAGAAGAAGAAGAAAACGAAGAAGAAGAAGAAGAAGAAGAAGAAGAAGAAGAAGAAGAAGAAGAAGAAAACAAGAACAAGAAGAACAAGAAGAAGAAGAAGAAGAAGAAGAAGAAAACGAAAAAGAAGAACAAGAAGAAGAAGAACAAGAAGAAGAAGAAAAAGAACAAGGAGAAGGAAAGGAGAAGAAGAAGGAAAAGGAGAAGGAGAAGAAGAAGAAGAAGAAGAAGAAGAAGAAGAAGAAGAAGAAAGGAAGAACAGCAACAACAACAACAACAGTAATAATAATAATAATAAATAATAATAATAATAATATAATAATAATAATAATAATAATAATTATAATAATAATAATAATATAATGATGATGATGATGATGATGATGATGATGATAATAAACAAAACAACACAACAAAAGGAGCAACAAACAAAAAAAGCAGTTGAACAGGAGAGAGGAGAATATCGAAACGAGTAGCAAAAAAAAAAAAAGCAGGTTCTGGTATTCCCCGACAAAGGAACAATATTGTCGTAAATGCATCCGACCGAACGGATGCCTATGACTATCCATTCCAGGGAACTAATCTATCGTATAATGGCACTACGCAAAAGATTAGAACAGTCTATAAGATAAGTTACCTGAGTATTTCCCGAACTCCCGACTGCACAGGCCTAAGTTTTTTTCCGAAATAATCCTGACCAACGAATATGTATATCATTAGACTGATATTCTCTCTCTGTGTCTCTGTCTCTGTCTCTGTCTCTCTTTCTGTCTGTCTGTCTCTCTCTCTCCATGATTCTTTTTTTTTTAGTCTCTCTTTCCCCTCTCCTCCCCCCCCCCCCCCCTGTCTCTCTCACCATCTTCTCTCGCTTTCCTTTTCTGTTTCCAAAGTACAGCATTTTTTTTCAGTGAAGAAAAGAGAGACAGAGAGAGACAGAGATAGACAGAGAGAGAGACAGAGATAGACAGAGCGGAGAGAGAGAGAGAGAGAGAGAGAGAGAGAGAGAGAGAGAGAGAGAGAGAGGGGAGAAGAGAGAGAGAGAGAGAGAGAGAGAGAGAGAGAGAGAGAGAGAGAGAGGAGAGAGAGAGAGAGAGAGAGAGAGAGAGAGAGAGAGAGAGAGAGAGAGAGAGAGAGACAGAAGACAGAGAACAGAGACAAAACAGAGACAGACAGAGACAGGGAAATCTTTTCCAGCTCACGACCTCTAACTCACATACGTACACAGCACAATGAATGACATGACTAAAATGTGAGGACAGCCCAGTGGAAATAGGCGCCAGTAGGAGTCCGGCGACATGCTGGTGTTCCTTTCACGGCATTCTCCATTCTCCATTCTCCATCATGTAGAATGAATTAGGTGTACCGAGAGACCTGCCACAGTGTGCACAGTTACAAGGGAGAATTCAATAGTGATGTCGCCGTGATGTCCCTGCGTTGTTCCTTAATGTCCCATGATTCTCCTGCCTGTCTGTCTTTAAGCTATTTTCCGTTTTTGTTTGTTGTTGTTATCTGTTTGTTTGTTTGTTGTTTTTCGTGTCCCTCCGACAGAACTCTGAGGTTCACCATCAATTGTAATGTTTTGCGTATGCTACCGTTTTTACCCACCATAAAGGTAGCCATTTTCTGACTTCGAGGAAGCAATTTGTTTGAATCGGCTTGAATAGAATTCCTAGACTTATGCATTTTTCTGTACTTGTTTGATTTGAGTGCAAGTGGATCATTTCGATATTGTATATTTTTCTTAGTTTTGTTTGACTATAAATGAATGTACTAGATCCTGTGGATCAGGGATCTACAGGTGGTGCATCTCCTTGTCTAAATAGCGAGGAGTTTGGGTTCGATCCCCGTTTAGGTACAACAGTCTCCAAAATCCACTCGACCTTGTGTGGTGGTCTCAGCGCTGATTTTTAAAATGAGAATATAAATTTATACACGCACTAGGCACACGTAAAAGAACCCACAGCAAAAAGAGAGCTGTCCCTAACAAAACTCTTCTGAAACGAGCTCTGTGGATAGGCGAAAAGTATTCATGCATACATTTTTACTGGCAATTGCTGCACTTATGGCAACTCGATTTCCCCAGATAAAGCAATTCAAATTTTACGCAGAGAAATCTGCCATGACTGAAAGTGCTATGCAATGAACACAGTACAATACATTACTATAGTCAGAGCCAAACTGGCATTACTATTTAAAAGTCATAAATCTAAAAATTGTGAAGGTAATATGTGTTATCTTATGATAGAACACGAAGACATACTGTAGAAAAGTATAAGATATTAAACAAAATTGTCTTTTGTAGCGCAAATGCTGGTAAAACAATGACTGAAGATTACTTGATTTTGCAAAATTAACTCCACTTTCTCCTCCCTTTCCTCCTTATTCTCCTCCTCTTCTTCTTCCTCCTCCACCTCCTCCTCCTCTTTCTTTATCTTTTTCTGTTTATCCTCTTCGTCCTCTCTGCCTGGGTTCATTCGGTCATTGCCCTGAAAGGATCTTTATCAGATTCACTGATTTATTTCCTTCATACACCAAAGCCTGGCCCTGTGCGGACCATTTACTTTCCATTATGCAATGCTTTGGAGTCCTCCGGTTTGTTTGTGTTGTTGCTGGCTGTTTTATCTATGCTTGTTTTATTTTTGGCTTGTTTTTCCTTCATTTTCTTCTATATTCTTTTGCTTAATGGTCAATAAATATTGTTTTGCTAGTGCAAAACATATCCCTTGTAGATCCATGTTGTGAATATAAACACACACACACACACACACGCACGCACACACACACGCACGCACGCACGCAAACACATACGCACAAAACAGAAAAAAACAGAAAAGCAGAAGAGCAGAATTACATACAAAGTTATAGGCATACTCCCAGACTATATTACTTTATTGAGAGAGACAGACAGAGACAGACACAGAGACACAGAGACGGAGACAGACAGAGGTCGACAGATAGACAAAAGGAAGTACTTAATGCAGACCGATAGCAGGACAAACAGAAAAGCAGAAAAGCAAACCCAGACAAGAAATGGAGGGCATCTTTCATCAAGATTCGGAAAATCACAAGCCTTCCCTAAAGACAGCGCGTGCTGTCGCATCAAACTGGACTGGGCATTTATCTCCAGCTCATGGGGGAGACCCCATACCCCGCCACCTGAAGTGATGGAGTACACCCACTGGCCTAATAGCAGTCCACAATAGTAGGATTCCCTGATTTTGTATGTGGTTGGCGGCTGGTGTTAGGTACTCCAGGCTGTACAATTTAGTGCAAGACTTCTTTGTACTTGACAAATACTCCTTAAAAATCGATAGTTTTTTTAAATAGCTTTTAGATATCAATTTAGGTCAGTATTTTTATTCCTTACATAAGCGTTTTCGCGTGAGTTTCAGTAGAATAGTACTGTAAACGACTTTTGAGATTGACAGGGTTCTCTCTGGTACATGTTATTGTAATGCATTCTGTTACGTCCAAGTGTGGTTTGTGCGTGTCCTAATTTAGTCAGTAAAGGCGGTATGTCTGTAAACTATTTCTTTTTAACGTTTCAGTTTGATTGATGTTTATAAATGCTTTGAAAGGCAGAAGCTTTTGTAAAATCCGACATCAGTTTAATATAAAAACAATGTCAGGGTGTGTATGTGTTTGTGTGTGTGTGTGTGTGTGTGTGTGTGTGTGTGTGTGTGTGTGTGTGTGTGTTTGTGTGTGTGTTTGTGTGCGTGTGTGTGTGTGTGTTCAAATTCATTTAACGTCTTTTCACAAATTGTATGTGTGTGTATTTGTGAGTGTGTGTGTGTATGTGTGAGTGTGTGTGTATTATGCACGTACATGCGCATGCTGACTGCACGCCCACAATGTCTTTACAGACTGAAATGTCAAGTCTGTCTGTGGCACAGTACAATGAATGCAGGATCCCTCTCCTGTCTACATATCCATTACATAGCTGGGGTGAGAGCTCATGCACTTGAGGATGACAGCTCAAAGTTCAGAGGCATGTCAGAGTTCTATGGATGTACCGTGCATAATCAAAGACGTTTAGGAGATATAGGTCTAAGCCAAAGGCATCTTAGTGAATCACTTGGTGCATCACAATTCTTTGCTTACCGAAAAAAACTCAATTCGTTGCCCTATGTACACTCAGTTATCATTCATGTTTGTGTATATATATATATATGTATGTATGTATGTATGTATGTATGTATGTATGTATGTATGTATGTATGTATGTATGTATGTATGTGTGTATGTATACACATATGTATATATATGGATATAATTATGTATATCCATTCTCTCTCTCGATCTCTGTCTCTCTGTCTCTCTCTGTCGCTGTCTATGTCTGTCTATGTGTCTGTCTATCTGTTTGTCTGTCTGTCTGTTTATATGTCTGTCTGTCTGTCTGTTTCTGTCTGTCTGTCGTCTGTCTGTCTGTCTGTCTGTCTTCTGTCTGTCTCTCTCTCTCTCTCTCTCTCTCTCTCTCTCTCTCTCTCTCTCTCTCTCTCTCCTCTCTCTCTCTCTCTCTCTCTCTCTCTCTCTCTCTCTCTCTCTCTCCTCTCTCTCTCTCTCCTCCCTCTCTCTCTCTCTCTCTCTCCCCTCTCTCTCTCTCTCACTCTTTTCTTTCTCTTCACGACCGTACGGCGCTAGGTCACATCAGACTCCACATTCCATTGAACGAAAGTTCCTCTGAGTACAAGACACAAAACAGCACTACAGTGATGAGAGAATTTCATTTCTTTAATGGAAACTCCAAGATCATTTTCCTCACAGCTGATGTAGTGCTTTGGAGTGCGACTGTCAGTCTTTGTCCGAGAGCCAGAGGAAAATACAGACGTTTCTTTTTGTGTAACACTGAAGCTGGAAGTCTGGCTGGTTCAAGCTAGCTGTTTCTTGTGTAGTGTACTTCCACGCAAATTGTATAATTTGGTAACACATTGATTAGTTGGGATGTTTTTTCTTTGATTTCAAATATGATCAGTTTATGTTTTAGCACACAGCATAACACTTCAGCATCTTGAACAGATGCAGAGGGGAAGAGAGGGAGAGGGAGAGAGACGCAGACGCAGACGCAGACGCAGATAGTTTATTCATATAGGCCTTAGCCCCTTATGAAGGGGAATGTGAACAACACAAGACATGGTATGATAAATATAGTGAAAAAATCATTTGATCATTAAGCACACTGACTTATGAAGTGACTATTTCTCTAAGTTTGAAAGCCTTGTACAAAAATAGAGAAAAGTTATGTATAACTTCAGGATGTGTACAAGACATTAACAAATTCAATTTAAACAAACAAGGTTCCCTATAATACTTTGGTTGAATAAATTTTACTCTAAGGTTATGTAATTGTTGGCAGCAAAGAACAAAGTGGACTTCATCTTCCTTTGACACATTGCATAATGGACATAACAAATCCAGATCATATGGGTTCTATATCTTAAACGATGTACATTCAAATCAGATATACCAAGTCTAAATTTTGCTGTGATGTGTTTCAATTGTCGATTCATATCAAGTTCTAAATAGCATTTTAAATCATGACCATTACAATATGTTCTATAAAAGTCAAACCTTTGGCTATTGTTAATATGATAGTTCCAGTTCTGCCACCTGCAGTCAATCAATCGTTGACGAAAGACTTTAATGAACACATGAACATCACCCACACCTTGATTCAACCACACATCTCCGAACCCATTTTCATTTAAACAGATACGCACACTTGATACCCAATTTTTCTTACCTATTACATCTAAATTATACAACATTTTGTATGCCTTATATGGTAATCTGAGATCTTCCATTTGTAGCAACTTAATCCAATAACGAATACAATTAACTGCAGAATTAATTAGAGAGGGAGAGAGAGAGAGGGAGAGAGAGAGAGAGTGTGTGTGTGTGTGTGTGTATATGCATGCACTCGTGTATAAATATAAGTATAAATATAATATATATATATATATATATATCTGTGTGTGTGTGTGTGTGTGTGTGTGTGTGTGTGTGTGTGTGTGTGTGTGTGTGTGTGTGTGTGTGTGTGCCCGTGCACGCGTGTCACATATGCATGTTCATACACATTTGATTTCGTATAAGTGTACATGTATGTTCATGGCGCGCGCGTGTGTGTGTGGGTATAAGTGTGTGTATGTTCCTGTCTGTCAGTCTGCCTGTCTGTCTGTCTGTCTAATCTGAAAATCACTATCCCTATCTACGGCCTTCTGGGTGTGTTTATCTCTGAATGTCTGTGTCTACGAGCATGCACAGTCAAGCACTTGCTTAGAGTGCTGTCAGGGCCTGTGGTGATGTGAATGTCACGACTGTCAGTGAAGACAGCAGGCAAAGTGCAGCAGCTCTATCTCGTCTGCATATCCGTCACACTGATGCAACGGACATGTGCTAAGGCACCTCTCACAATGGAGATAGATGAGGGAGATTTGCAAGGAAAATAAAGCAGAATATACCGAAACTACATTGCGATTGCCCTTCAGGGATGATTAAAGTGTTTTTGACTTGACTTGACTTGATGTATAGCGTGTTTTTTTCCTACCTACCACACGGTTTGATTTTTGTTGATGTGTGATTGACCAGCTGTCAGTTCTGAGTCGTCTGGTTGTGTGTCAGGGGTTTTTTCCCTGTCCTTTTTGTTCAAATTGAACCCTCTCTGTCTCTTGCCTTTTTATCTGTCTGTTTGTTTGTCTGTCTGTCTGTCTGTCTGTCTGTCTGTCTGTCTTCTCTCTTTCTCTGTCTGTCTGTCTGTCTGTCTGTCTGTCTGTCTGTCTGTCTCTGTCTCTCTCTGTCTCTCTCTGTTCTTCTGTCTGTCTGTCTGTCTGTCTGTCTGTCTGTCTGTCTCTCTCTCTCTCTCTCTCTCTCTCTCTCCCCTCTCTCTCTCTCTCTCTCTCTCTCTCTCTCCTCTCTCTCTCTCTCTCTCCTCTCTCTCGCACTCAGAGTAAGAGAGAGAGAGAGAGTTAGATGTAGTATATGTAGAAGAAGAAGAAGATGAAGAAGAAGAAGAAGAAAAAAAAAAAAAGTAGCAGTAGCAGTAGTAGTAGTAGTAGTAGTAGTAGTAGTAGTAGTAGTAGTAGTAGTAGTAGTAGTAGTAGAAGAAGAAGAAGAAGAAGAAGAAGAAGAAGAAGAAGACCACAACCACCACCACAACCACCACAAAAATACGGCAAAAAGCTCTCAATTGACAAAAGACAGTAATAACGAAAAGCTAAGATCAACTTCGACATTCACAAAAAAAATCCTGATTCATTCATTCTTCCCTCACCACTGTACGTGAGGCCCCAACACACTCTACTAGGCAATGAACCCAAAGCTCCTCTTGACTGACAGACGCAAAACACCACTACAGTGATGAGAGAATTTCATTTCTTTAATGGAAAGACCCAGATCGCTCTCTTCACAGCTTTGGCAAGGGGTTTGGAGTGCACCACACTACTGTCCATCCTTTTTTTTCTTTAGAAAGCAGTAAAATGTCCAGCTATTCCTTTAGTAGGGGGGATTTAGTGGAAGGACTTTGCTGACCAAAGTGGAGGGGAGTTCTTCCCACGTCAATGGCCTGGGTCTAGTGGCTGAGGAAGAAAGAGAATGTCGATCTGTTTGCTTTTCACTTTCAGTCCCTAAATTGGATCAGTGTGCTGGGACTTAAGTTCAACCAGCCTAACTTCACTTTGGTCAGATAGTAGAGAGCTGCGATATATTTGACTATTTGTATCGTATGATTATACTTTGTTCAAAATGCAACAGATATCTTGACATTTATTGAGAACATCGTTGAAAAATAACCAATGAGTTCTTGGAGCGGAGTTGACTTGGATATCATAAAATGTTTACTGTGAAGTGTGTGTGTGCCTATGTATGTATGTATGTATGTGTATGTATGTGTGTGTGTGTGTGTGTGTGTGTGTGTGTGTGTGTGTGTGTGTGTGTGTGTGTGTGTGTGTGTGTATCTATATGTTTGGGCCTTCCTGCCTCTGTCTATATCTATGTATAAATCTATCTGTAAGTGGATCTATATTCATGTCTAAATATATCTGTAAGTAGATGTTTACGCGCTGAAGCAAAAACGCGCATAACTTGTGCACTACATCTGCCCATCTGAATGTCAGAGCTAACAAGTAAAAGAAAAATGCTGTGCCAAAGTGCAGCGACCCTCTGTATATCCATCACCTCAAAGTTTGGGATTTTAGTGCTTAGGAGGGCCACTCGCAAGGCAGTAGACACATAAGGGAGTTCCACTGGTATTTTAAAGAGATTTCAGACCGCTGATGCCCTGCTCGTTTCTCTGAATGATGCAGTCACTCGACGTAACGTGTTATTTGCTCAGCTGTGCACTCTCTGTGCCTCTGTCTGTTGGGGGTTTATTTTTCTTGTATGTCTTTATTCCCCTTTGCCCTTGCTCTCTTTCTGAGACAGAGGTAGCGATAAAGATGCAAAGGTTAAAGTTACAATGCTCAGAGAGAGAGAGAGAGAGAGAGAGAGAGAGAGAGAGAGAGAGAGAGAGAGAGAGAGAGAGAGAGAGAGACACACACACAGAGACAGAGAGACAGAGAGACAGAGAGAGAGAGAGAGAGGTCAGAGAAGGAAAAATATTTGAAAAAGAGAGAAAGATAGGCAGTCAGACATACAGACAGAGAGACAGACAGACTGACAGAAATAAACACATAGATACATACATTGATTATCTGACTATTTTGTTTCTGTATGGAGTAAATGAGTATCAAGATATCTTTTTTTTTTCATTCAGCTCATGCTTCGAACAAGTATCATAATATCAAAAATATTGGAGAGAGACAGAGACAGATAGACAGACAGACAGATAGATAGAGAGACAGACAGAAAGACAGAAAGACAGACAGACAGACAGACAGACAGACAGAGGGAGGGAGGGAGGGAGAAAGATATATAGAGAGAAAGACCGAGAGAGAGAGAAAGAGACAGAGAGAAAGAGAGACAGAGAGAATCATGACTAAACATGAATTCTCTGAATTCAGATTTAATCAGAACCCACAGTAACTGAGCATGAGACCAATAATTATTATTTTCATCGACAATTAAAGCTTGAAAACAGAGAGAAAGTGGCTACTCAAACACAAGAGAGAAGATGAAAGGAGGAAAGAGGAGAGATCAGCCCACAGACATGGAGAAAGAAAGAGAGGAAGGAGAAAGAGGAAAAAACCCCATTCACCAAGGTTCTTAATTCCTCCTCCCTTCACGGGCCGCATGCGCCGTCACATCAAGCTCATCTGGACATTAAAGCAAAGTTCATTGGAGTCTGCGGCTTGTCTCTTTCTGTCTCTCTTCTTCCTGTCCGTCCATATGGGTTTCTTTCTTTCTTTTTCTTTCTTTCTTCTCTTGCTTCCTGCTTTTTTTCTGTTTTTTTTCTTTCGTTCGTTCGTTCTTTTCTTTCTCTCTCTCTCTTCTTCTTTCTTTTCTTTCTTTCTTCTTTCTTTCTTTCTTCTTTCTTTCTTTCTTTCTTCTTTCTTTCTTTCTTTCTTTCTTTCTTTCTTTCTTTCTTTCTTTCTTTCTTCTTCTTTTCTTTCTTCTTTCTTTCTTTCTTTCTTTTCTTTCTTTCTTTTTTCTTTCTTTCTTTTCTTCTTTCTTTCTTGCTTTCTTGTTTTCTTGCTTCTTGTTTTATCTGCTGTGTGTGTATGTGTGTGTGTGTCTGTGTGTCTGTGTGTCTGTGTGTGTCTGTGTGTGTAGTGCGTGTGGTGTGTGTGTATGTGTCTGTAGTGTGTGTGTGTGTTCATCTGTCTGTATCTGTCTGTCTGTCTGTGCAGTAGTCACTCTCAGTGTACCTGTTTTCTCCATTTCTTTCTTTCTCTGTGTGGTGTGTATCTGTCGCCCGCCCGTATGTTTGTGTTTCTGGAGGTGCACTTGCTAATGCAGGCAGTGCGGTCACCTGTCTTATCCGCAATCCCCTACAGAAGCCTGACCCCTCTTGCCCCTACCTCCTTCCCTTAATTACCTTCACCAGAGTGCATTGACCCCTCTTCCTGTCCCGTATCCCTCACCTTCAATCGAGTGCATGACCCCTCTCCTGTCCCCATATCCCTCACCTTCACAGTGCATTGACCCCTCACCTGTCCCCATATCCCTCACCTTCACAGTGCATTGACCCATCTGACCTCTCTTCCCCATATCCCTCACCTTCACAGTGCATCTGACCCCTCACCTGTCCCCATATCCCTCACCTTCACAGTGCATGACCCCTCTCCTGTCCCCATATCCCTCACCTTCACAGTGCATTGACCCCTCTCCTGTCCCCATATCCCTCACATACCCTTTCAGTGCACTGACCCTCTACCTGTCCCATATCCTCACCTTCACAGTGCACTGACCCCTCTCCTGTCCCCATATCCCTCACCTTCACAGTGCATGACCCTCTCCTGTCCCATATCCCATCACTTCACAGTGCATGACCCCTCTCCTGTCCCCATATCCCTCACCTTCAAGTGCATTGACCCCTCTCCTGTCCCCATATCCCTCACCTTCACAGTGCACTGACCCCTCTCCTGTCCCCATATCCCTCACCTTCACAGTGCACTGACCCCTCACTGTCCCCATATCCCTCACCTTCACAGTGCACTTGACCCCTCTCCCTGTCCCCTATCCCATCCCTCTCACCTTCACAGTGCACTGACCCCTCACTGTCCCCAT
>CM060316.1:50759253-50764253 GCA_030674155.1 Stramonita haemastoma | reverse complement strand
GATCAATACCTTCCTCTGTGATGAATGGTGCTAGTAGACGTGATGTGCAAACACACTAAACAAGAAGGAAAACTTAATGTAAAGCTGCTTATTTTAATATGTTCTCTTTCAAAGAGCGAATGCATCTGACACCGAGCTTTGTGTTCAATGTTTATTTCATATTCACATGACGTTAAAAAAAGAAGTCCCGACCAAGGAAATCTTGGTCTGACAACACCAAGCAACTGGGTAGACACCACAGCCTACATCCTAATTACTGTACACTACAGAAGACTACGAGTGCTGGCGTACCCTTTTTTTACCCCAACATATCACCCCAAGAAACGTCAAGGATACTCATAAGATAGGCACGCACAAGATAAGGAAAACCAAAAACATCAGCCCTATCTTCTCTGCAGTGCTGTTCAAGAACATCTTATCTACCTGGTATGTCTCTTGTATAAAAATGTGATCACATCGATCAAGCATACAATAGAGACATACACTATTTCCCCCTAAGACACATGAAATAATATGCCTGAGTAAGTTTATTGCGAAACTTCGCATTAGGTTTAATCATATAATTATCCAGCATTGCTTTCCATGGACGCATAAAGAAAATAATTCTTTGCAGGAAGTAGGTTCCGTTATGTAGTTAGCATTGTTTTTGCAGTTAGCGCAAGGAAAAGAACTTGTGGCAATAAATCATAATACAGCTGTTTATGGCATGTGTTTTAAAATCCGCTTCTGTACACGCACACACGCACACACACGCACGCGCGCGCTCACACACACAAACAAACATACACATACAATTTTGTATACACACAATTATGTAATAATAAATATATATAATTATATCTATAATTATATCTATAATCTTTATCTAAATGTATAAATATAAATATATATACATGTGTATATATATGATTATACATATATATATAATTATACATATATATATATACATATATATATATATATATATATATATATATGTGTGTGTGTGTGTGTGTGTGTGTGTGTTTGTGTGCGTGCGTGCGTGCGTGTGCGTGTGCGCGTGCATGTGAGCGTGTGTGTCTGTGTCTGTGTCTGTGCCTTCGTACTTATGTAAATCTGCAACTGTATGTGTCAGTGCCTGTGCGTGTGCGTATATGTTCATGAGTGCGTGCATGCTCTGGACCAGGCAAGATGTAGCGCCCCCAAAACTCTTTCCATATCAAAATTACAACGTATACAAAAATACTATATCTGCTACAGTAAACAGAAAACAACCCCTAAGAAATCCAAAATCCCCCCCTCCTTGCTTTCTGTGTAAACTAGCTTCAACACCTTGTGTGCAACAGGTTTTATGACTTGAGCAAACAGTGATGTGCAGCAGGGAACTAACGGCCAGACCCTAGCAGAACCTGCAGGGAACTGTAAGCAAACAGACCCCAGACACCCCAGCGACTCCTACCCCGCCACCCCAGAATATAAACAACAGAGTGAAGGCGTACGAGTGCAGAGGAGTCCTGGCAATTCACGGCCAGCGATGCACTGTTTGGGTTTTTCTTTTGTCCTTCTAATCCTTCAATTACTATTAGCAGAATTTGAAACAGGTTTGTACTCAAGTCTCGTGGTGGTTAGCAAAATGAGGTGTAGTGGTACAACAGGCAGGGAGAGTCTGCGATCTTCTTGATTTCTTTTCTTTTTTTTATTTTTATCGTAAAAGTGTTGCTTGAAAAGTCTAGAATTAATGTGGAAGTTCGAAAAGTTTGCCTTTTTCGTCTCTGTAACGAACAATTGTTATCTTGATTTTGAAGTCAGTGCAAGATTGTGGCTAAACTTTTAAATAAGTCCAACAATATATCAAGTATATTGCTTCATTGCTACACATGTAACATAATAGATAATACAACTCGTGTGGCTGAACTTGCATGTCTTGATTAGCTATTTCTCATACAAAAATCTTCCAGTTCAGCTCACAACAAAACAACTCTAGGAAAAGAAGCATCAATATTCATAGCCAAACAGCTGAGTTTTGTTAAAAAAAAAAGGTTTCTGTAAACATGTATCTGATAATAAGGTAGACAAAATGCAAACTATAACGCTTTGTTAAAATATTTAGTGGTGTGCATTTTTAAGAACTCATGACATTAAAAACATATTTTTGACAGAAAATTTCTTTAAATCAAAGTGACAAAGCCAACAAACATTCATTTTTTAAAAAGAAAAATCGCAATATCAGAATTATGCGCAAATTTCACACTGTGGCTTGAAGCCTTTCTCCTGTTTAAGTGTTAATAGTTCCCGTTTTTGACTCGTTCGCTGAATAAAGTTTGAACACACACACGTACTCTCTCTCTCTCTCTCTCTCTCTCTCTCTCTCTCTCTCTCTCTCTCTCTCTCTCTCTCTCTCTCTCTCTCTCTCTCTCTCTCTCTCTCTCTCTTACTTACTTCATCTTCCATTCCTTGTCTACTGCCCCAATATATAAACAGCGGGGTGAAAGCGTTCAAGTGCAGCGGGGATTCTGGCCAATAAAAGGGATGCACCTTTTTCCCCCCGTTCCCCAGACCCCTGAATCCTTTCAGCAATTATCAGACAATAAAACAGAGACTTGCACTGGGAGGTGCTTCTGACCCATTTGACATCAACAAGCAGAGAGCATAACGTGTATGTGTGTGCGTGCGTGCGTGTGTGTGTGTGTGTGTGGTGTTGTGTGTGTGTGTGTGTGTGTGGTGTGTGTGTGCGCGCGTGTGTGTATGTGTATGTGTGTGTATTGTGTTGTGTGTGTGTGTGTTTGTGTGTGTGTTGTTGTTGTGGTGGTGGTGGTGGTGGTGGTGGTGGTGGTGGTGGTGTGTGTGTGTGTGTGTGTGTGTGTGTGTGTGTGTGTGTGTGTGTGTGTGTGTGTGTGTGTGAGAGAGAGAGAGAGAGAGAGAGAGAGAGAGACAGAGACAGAGAGAGAGAGACAGAGAGAGACAGAGAGAGAGAGAGTAAAGGAGGCGGCCTATTTATTGTAAAGCAGCTGTCAAGACTGTAGACAGTTATTTTTTTATTCTCTTTTATTTATTTTATCTACCTTTTCTCTACTTTTTCTTCCTTTCTTTGTTTCCCCTTTTCTTTCGTAAACTTGGTTTGTTTTTTCCCTCTTTGTGTCTTTGTTTCTTTTTTCTTTGTTTCTTTCTTTCTTTCTTTACTTTCTTTCTTTGTTTCTTTCTTTCTTTCTTTCTTTACTTTCTTTCTTAATTTCTGTCTTCATCTTTCCATAACTCTTTACTTTAATTCCTATATATCTAAGTTCAGCCGCTCTGGATTCGAATGTTCTAAACTTTTCTTTAGTTTGACCAAATTACTCTAAAATCTTAAATTCCATAGCTAGCTTAGGCCAGAAGTTTTGCCAATCATTGATATAAGCAGAATAACAAGACCTTCAATAGAGTGGTCTTGTCCTTCCAAATCCATGCCAAGATTGTGTTCCTCTGTAGCAAATACGCAGTTAGAAAACATGTACGTTTAAAGATCCTGTGGTTTACCTTGTCATTCGTGTGAGTACAGGAAAAACACACACAAACACGCACAAGCACACGCACACACACACACACACACACACACACACACACACACACACACACACACACACACACACACACACACACACACCTAGCCAGGACTCTATGCGTGAAAAGCATTGAATAGGTTCTACAAAGATTCAATTTTGACCTCAGACACACACAGCCTGAACAATTAATTCAGTGCACTGCCCCAATCACTCCTCATATCAAAGAAGACAAAAGAGCAAAAGATTAACAAAATCCAAACATCAAGAGATATTTAACAGAAAAAATAACTGCAAGATCATGTAAACAGAGTGTTACACATCACCGCTAAACGATCATCCCAAAACATCAGCCGTGGCAGAGAGAGAGAGAGAGAGCGGAGGAGTTTTAAGTGCAGGAGACGCTCTGGCAAACAGACAGGCCAGGATGTTTTCACCGATCTGTCAATGCTGCTGCCGTTCATCCCGTTGCCAGAATGCAAAATGCATCGCGCTAAATGTCACTTTGCTGCCGTGAAAATCAACACACTGGTGGGTGATTCATAGCACAGAGATCAGGACATAGTTTGCAGTGTGCTTCATCTTCTTCTTCTACTTCTTCTTCTCTGTCTCTCTCTGCCTTGTGTGGTGCTCTTGTTTTATCCTGTCTGTTTGTTTGTCTGTCTGTCTCTGTTTTTTGCTGTCTCCATTTTTCAGTCTTTACATAACTCTTCTCTGTCTCTGTTCCTGTGTCTGTCTGTCTGTCTGTCTGTCTGTCTGTCTGTCTGCCTGCCTCTCTCTTTCTGTGTTCAGTGTTCAGTTCAGTGTTCTCTCTCTCTCTCACCTTTGTTGTTTATTTGTTTTTGTTTTGTTGTGAAACTTTTACATGATTAAAATACATCGAACCTAAGTTTCTGTTATTCTTTTACAATTTCTCTTTTGTTCTGCTTACTTTGTTACTGTTGTCTGTTTATGTACTGCCATTGGTTTCCTTCCTTCCAGTTTCTCAGTTTTGCTTTTTTAATTCCCTTTTGTCTTTAAAAAAAAAAATTGTTTATTACCGTTTCTTTCATTTTTATATCTCTGCGAGAAACCTATGTGCAGTTTACAAACTGTCCCCCAAACTCTTAACTTTTATGACACTGTTGAAACTGCCTTAGAAAGTCATCAACTACTGATGGATGAAATAAACATGCCAAAAACTCTGATTCTAAGCAATAGTTTAACTGTAAACGTATTCCTTTTAAGAGTTAAGTTTGAATTTTAACTGCGGTATATAAAAATATGATGTAATTTTTTAAAAGTTAAACAGAAGCTGCAAGATTATGTCAGCAAACCGAGCACACAATTTCGATCGCCTTCACGTTAAATGACACCATCATGTAAAAAAAAAAAAGCCCATGGTGTGAGCGCAGTGGATGGCAGTGGGTGGTGGTTGTCCCAGCAATTTGAAGGTGATGTGGCTCCATTCATTCCTCAGCGCTGCTGCCATTCACACCGTTA
>CM060316.1:50746753-50754253 GCA_030674155.1 Stramonita haemastoma | reverse complement strand
TATAACGCAATACTATTGGTGCTACCACAAAAAAGACTGAGCAACCGTCTCCTATGGAATTATAGTGTTTCTTTCAGCAAATTGGAAAATGGTTTCCCATATTTTTTTTCCGAAAACCGTCCTTTTGCCAGGAAATATTTCTCTTTTCCATTACTGTTTCCTTTCTCCAGAGTATCTCCCCTATGCTTGGTTTCGCCTTGCCCCTCCACAGATTTGTCCTTTTTTCCCCAAGGAATTCTGAGTAGTTATGTTGAGTCTATATTGAGTGTACACAATGTGTGTCTAGTGTGTCCATTGAGGTTATGTTGTAGTCTCTTGGATCACCGTAGTATCCGTCCTCTCTATCGCTCTCCCTTTATTTATCCTTGTCTGTCTGTCTGTCTGTCCGTCCGTCTGCCTGCCTGCCTGCTTGCCTGTCTGTCTATCTGTCTACATGACTGTCTGTCTGTCTGCCTGCCTGCCTGTTTGTCTGTCTGTCTGTCTGTCTGTCCCCCCCTGTCTCTCTCTCTCCCTTTGTCTCTGTCTGTCTGTCTGTCTGTCTGTCTGTCTGTCTCTCTCTGTCTCTGTCTGTCTGTCTGTCTCTCTCTCTCTCTCTCTCTCTCTCTCTCTCTCTCTCCTCTCTCTCTCTCTCTCTCTCTCTCTCTCTCTCTCTCCGCCTTCTCTCTCTCTGTCTCTCTCTCTCTCATGCTGTTTTGCCACAAGTAGCATGACAGTGATTTCTCTTTGAAATACAACGAGCCTTATGGCCATCACACTTGCATCTTGCTATGTCTGTTGTCAAAATACTGCCTGGAGCAGACACTATCCTTGTGGGTAGCCCAGGGACACTGGTGTGCGCTTCTGGCTTTCGGTGGCATAGAAGATGCTGTAAAAAAAAACAAACCTGTGTGTGTGTGTGTGTGTGTGTGTGTGTGTGTGTGTGTGTGTGTGTGTGTGTGTGTGTGTGTGTGTGTGTGTGAAACGGCACGTGACATATGCACGTTTAAGGCACGTTTCAGACCCACAACAAGTGTGGATACTGGAAGGAGCTTTTGTTATGGAGAAAATAATGCAGCAGACTCCTTTCAACCTGCTTGTTGGTATCTGTCTGCTTGTCTGTCTGTCTGTCTGTCTCTGTACGTCTGTCTGCCTGGACGTATAGAATATGTGTTTGTTTGTCTGTCGGTGTGTTTTTTGTCTTTTTGTTTATGTCTCTGTTTCTGTCTGTCTGTTTGTCTGCCTGTCTGTCTGTCTATCTGTTTCTTTCTCTCTCTCTCTCTCTCTCTCTCTCTCTCTCTCTCTCTCTCTCTCTCTCTCTCTCTCTCTCTTCTCTCTCTCTCTCTCTCTCTCTCTCTCTCTCTGTATAAAAGAATAAATCAAATCAAATCAAAATCTTTCTCTCTTCTCTCTCTCTCTCTCTCTCTCTCTCTCTCTTCTCTCTCTCTCTCTCTCTCTCTCTCTCTCTCTCTCTCTCTCTCTCTCTCTCTCTCTCTCTCTCTTAATTATTGCGCTTTTGTTGTTGTTTTGTTTTGTTTTGTGTTTTGTTTTGTTTTTTGTTTGTTTTGTTTTTGTTTATTTTCCTTTATTCAAATCAAAATTATCATTGATTCTTACTTTTTTCGTTTCTGAATGAGTGACTTTTTATAACATTACCTTAATATTGTATCTCTGTGTTATTTCTTGCCTGTTTGATACTTGGTATGGTTCCTTACTTTTGATATTTGGATCATTATAATTGTTGTTGTGTAGTTGTGGCTATTATCTTTATTCTTTTTCTATCTTAATGTTATCCCTGAAAAGGGCGGGGACTGGATGTAAAAAAGCACACGAGTGCTTATCTATTATCCTCGAATAAAAGAATTTTGCCTTGCCTTGCCTTGCCTTGTCTCTCTCTCTCTCTCTCTCTCTCTCTCTTCTCTCTCTCTCTCTCTCTCTCTCTCTCTCTCTTCTCTCCTCTCTCTCTCTCTCTCTCTCTCTCTCTCTCTCTCTCTCTCTCTTCTCTCTCTTTCATTCATTCATTCACTCATTCGTTCATTCGTTCATTCATTCATTCGTTTATTCAATTTCTTTCTCTGAGCACACAGAATGAAGACCCAATGATGCTTAATCATGAACAAAATATACTTTTAAATCCCGTTCCAATCTGTTTCTTGCTCAGTTGAGAGATTTCCTTTTTCAAAACTTTTGAGGCTCCATTATTGAATAAGGATCCGCTGAAAATGTCAACGAGAGAGACAGAGACAGACAGACAGACAGACAGACAGACAGACAGGGACCCGTGACTGAGTTATACTGGATTTGTATGCTGTGGGGTGGGTGGTATCAATGCCTGTAATCTCTTGAAGCTTCGTGAGAAGTTTTAGCCATATAACCACACCCTTAACCCGTGACTTAACTTGATTTGATGTGACCAGCACATACAAAAAAATAATTAATAACTGCAACAAAAGAAAACCACGTTGGCCTTCCTTCAGGTGGTGAAGATGCTGGTGGCGGTGGTGGTGATCTTCGGGCTATGCTGGCTGCCCTACCACACCTACTTCATCGTGATCCAGATGCACGAGGCGCTGCGCTACTCGCCCTACATCCAGACCATCTACCTGCTCATCTACTGGCTGGCCATGTCCAACTCGCTCTACAACCCCATCATCTACTGCCTTATGAATGCCAGGTGTGTGCGGGGGGGTTGGGGATGTTTTCCCTTACTGTGGTAGTTTGTATGTAGTTTTAAGTAGGAACTGGTTTTAATTTTAGTTTATCTTATGCCACTTTATGTCACTGCAGATTTCTCTGCGTGAAATTCGGGCTGCGCCCCCCGGGGAGAGCACGTCGCCACAAGTGCAGCGCCTACCCATGATTTTTCCCCCCTCAGGGATGGTGTCTATACACGACACCTGTGTATATGCTGGTTTTTTTTATATAATTTTGTCATCCGCTCCTGCCGGCACACGATAGCCTGCTCTTCCGAAAGGTGGAACGGGGTTTTAACGTGTGTGCAAGATGTTCTGCGTGCGTTCGTACACGGGGCCTCAGTTTATTGTCTCGTCCGAATGACTGATCTCACTACAGATGCACCTGTTTGATGAGAGTTTCTTTTCTTTCTCAAGAGTTGATATCAGTACCGATTCTAGAAACTCCCCTGAAAGATTTTCGGATGAGACTATAAAGCGAGGTCCTGTTTACGAACGCTCGTGAAACATTTTGTTTATACGTTAAAAACCTATTCCGTTGTTTTACAAGAGCTGTCAATTAAGTGCAAAGTAGGAAAGGATGACAAAACTTTTTTTTAAAAAACATGCACACTGCTGTTGTGTTTAGAAATTCATCATCCCTGGAGTCGGAATGTGCCTACTTTCATGGTGGGCAAAAACGGTCGCATACGCAAAAAAAAAATTACCATTGAAATTCCTCAGAGTTCTGGCCGAAGAATGATATTCCATTCGATTCAGTGCAAATGCTCTATGATCTCATAAACAGAAAAATTGTTTCATAATCTGCTGCCTTATGTATGGAAGGATGAGCTGTTTATTGTATTATTTTTTCGTCTCATCAGAGGGATTTCGGGGTTTTTTTCAGTGTTGTTTGTTGTATATGTGGGCTTTTTTGCAAAGTGTAGAACAGGGTGGGCGAGAGAAGTAGAGGAATGAAAGAAGTAGAGGTGAGGGAATGGGAGCATAATTATTAATCGAGTGTGGTGTGTACAAAGGTGGTAGAGTTGGGAGGGTGTTGGGTGGGGTAGGGTAGGTGGTTGATGTTGAGTTAGTGAGAAGGAAGGTGGAGGAAGATGCATACTGAGAGAATGAGGAGAAGGGTGTAAGTGGCGGGAAAAGAGGTAAGGGTGGGTTGCTAGTGTTTAATAATGGTTGTGGTTGGATGTGTAGAGGTGTGTAGAAAGAACTGTTGGATATTTCTGTTGCAATGATGATGACGACGATGATGCAAAATTACAATGCTTATGACGACGACACTGACGACGATAATAACAATGGCGGTTGTAGAGATTAAAATAAAAGTTATTATGAAGATGGTGGTGACGGTATCGGTGGAGACAGGTACAATATGGATGATAATGTTAGCGACTACCACTACAGCGATGCAATGACGCCTACAATGTCAACGATAACAACGTTGATGACAACAGCAACGACAAGGACGATGGTGGCGAAGAAGTAGAAGAAGAAGAAGAAGAAAATGATGATGATGATGATGATGATGATGATTACGTTGACGACGACGACGATAACAACAACAACAACAACAAAAAACAACAAACGACGATTAATTAATAATCTTAAACAAACAATAATAATAATAAACCTAGATATTAGTACAAACCAAATCCAACCTCACTCAACTATTTTTTTTGGCACACGCACACACACACACACGCACACACGCAAGCGCACGTTCACGTGTTGTTGCATTGCAGGTTCCGTCAAGGCTTCCTGCAGTTCTTCCGCTTCTGCCCCTGCAAGCCGTGCCGCAAAGCGCTGCGGGCCAGCTACAAGGACCGAGGCTTCTACTCCACTCGTATGAGCATGACCAACACGGAGAAGATGGACCGCAACGGGTCCCTGATGCACACCACCCTGGAGAGCATGGAGGACACCAACTCCACGCCCATGGCCAGCACGTACCGCATGCACCCCATCAACCATGCCCACCGCTCCCGGGAAAGAGACAGCTATGATGACTGATCGAGTGAGTGAGCGGGAAAAGGTCGAGGTCGGTCTATTTATAGTATAGGATTTTATCTCGGCGACTCCTTTCATCAGTCAGTCTTCAAGTGCAAAGTTTCCCTCTCCCCCCCCCCTTTTTTTTTTTTGGAGGGTTATACAGGTTTGTGTGTGGGTTTTGGGGGGTTCCGGGTGGTTTTTGTGGATGGTGATGGTTGTTTGGAAGCTTTTTTGTGTGTGAGGAGGGGGGTGTGGAGGGAAAAGGCGATGAAGTTGATTAAAAATATGTGTTTGTGTTGGGGGGAATAGGGTGTGACTTCTTTTTTTTTTTTTTTTTTTAAAGCCTTCTTCGCCCTGTGTCACGATGTTGTGGGAAATACTGTGGTTTGGTTTTTGGAGAAACTGGCTATACCACTTATTAGTGAAGATGAAAATATCCAGTTCTTGGAATTCATTTGGGTGATTAGGTACGGGTAAGAGGATGAAGGATAAGGTGGGAATTTCTTCAGCCTGGGAAAAATGTGGACTTTGAGAATCGTTCTGGAAGTGAAACATTTTTTTGGTTTGGAGGGATTGAAGCCTCTGATAATTATAGCCAGGAGTGTGAATCATCAGGAGAGATACACGGATGATTTGGCCACAATTTGAGTGCAGTGGTGACCGAGAGATGTTTTGCCTTGTGTAGTATGTGGACGATCTGAAATGAGAAGCGAAGAAGCGTGAAGGACGGTGTTAGAGAAGCTTTGTTTAGTGGGAAGTGTGGACAAAGGACAGTGTATCACCACGAACTTTGGACTCGGTGTGGTGGAATAAGGGTTTGTCTTGTGACATCATATTCATTAATTTAGTGTACACTGTTCCTATAGTAATATTGAATAGTGCAACGCGTGCTTTCTGATGTGGCACTATGTTGACTTGTGTTTGTGTGGGTTATTATTCTTTTTTTTTGTTTTGCAAAGTGTATAAGGGTGCAGAGTTGGTGAGGTGTGGATGTACTTGTAGATAAAGTTTGCGTCTGTGTGTGGTGTGTGTGTGTGTGTGTGTGTGTGTGTGTTGTGTGTGTGTGTGTCTGTGTGTGTTTGTATGTGTGTGTGTGCGTGCATGCGTGCGTCGGTGCGTGCCAGTGCGTGCGTGCGTGCGTGCGCGCGTGCGCGTGCGTGCGTGTATGTGTGAATGTGTGTGTGTGCGTGCGTATGTGTGCGTGCGTGTATGTGTGTGTATGTGTGTGTGTGTGTGCGTGTGCAAAATTTCTGTTTCTTGGACAATAAAATGTCTTTGGTTTCGGGTATCCTTTATCAGAATGTTCAATCACCTCTTACTCTGAGGAAAGGACGATTAAAAATGGAAGTGTAGTGGGCGGTGCTCATTTGGAATTAAAAGGACAGTGTTTTGGAATGCAATTAGAGAAGATTTGATATGTTTGTTTTAAATGTCGCAAAAGAGAATGTTTTCAGAAAAAAAAACAGAATCGCGGGTGGGTGGGTTGGAAACGATAATAATAGTAGTAGTAGTAATAATAATAATAATAATAATAATAATAATATAATAATGATGATGATGATGATGATGATAAGAAAGAGAAGAAGAACAAAAACAACAACACCAACAACAATCATCATCATCATCATAATCATCGTCATAATTAATTAATTAATAATAATGATAATGATAATAATGATAACAATAATAATAATAGTAATAATAATAATAATAATAATAATAATAATAATAATAATAATAATATCATTCTCATAAAATGGCAATGGAATGGCAATAATCTTGCCGCTTTGTGACTTTGAACCCCTTCATCAACCATTTTGTTTTTGAAACGGTAAATCTACCATTCTCTGGTTTAGGTACAGCATTATATTTTTGTCTCAGACGTACGAAAAACATTTCTACCATGCTAGAAAAATAAGTTAGATGGCATTTATATAGTGAAATGATATAGTTCGTTAAAAGTAAATCAAACCCATAGAAATACTTTGCACATATTTTTTCCTGCTTTTATACGCAATCAGTGAATGCCCAGATGTCAAAGTCTATACCTAACACACACACACACACACACACACACACACACACACACACACACACACACACACACACACACACACACACACACGCACGCGCACACACACACATACATACCCAAATCAAAGACATTTTATTGTCCAAGAAACAGGAATCCTGCACACACACAAATACACACACACGCGCGTGTGCGCACACACGCACGCACGCACGCATAAAGAATGAAAACACTATGATAGCGGTTGGGAGGAATATACCGATTCTATTGTCATCTCTTACTTTTTGAAAGGAGAAATCTAAAGGGGAAATGTGTAGAGCAATACTTTTTGTGTTCAAAGCATGGGTACTTAGCATAGATTAACACTTCCCTCCCCAAAGTAACAAAAAAGCTAAGCAAAAGTGGACATGAAAATATGTAAATGTAATAGAAAAAGGAGATCTGCTCACTGTCACGACAAGACGACACGGCGCTTGGCTCTGCCAAAAATTATCTACTTTGGTAATTAAATCAAGCTACCTTGATTCAATTTCATCAAAAACATATTGCTGACACTCTACTGAACGCAGTGATATGATTTTTACGATGATCGACCAAATATTAGTCAAAGTATAGTATTTTGTTTTGGTCAAGATGGACATGTAAAGCAAACCAGCGTCAGGGGCAAAGAAACAGAGGAGGGCAAAACAGACCCGCTCGTGCCAACTTCACGTGCTTAAGAGCTCACACCGGTGCAATGTTGCAAGCTTGTAATATTTAGTGTGCAGAGCCGAAGCCTTTCAGTGTGTCCCCCCATATTCACTACAGAAGGCT
>CM060316.1:50711753-50744253 GCA_030674155.1 Stramonita haemastoma | reverse complement strand
TTGTTTTTTTGCATAGGATACTTTTCGGGTTGCCCCGGTTAGTTTGACAAGACTGAAGTATAGTCTATTTTACCTGGCCACAGCCCTTAATAATTATGGCTTCAGAGCTTGATTTCTCACACACAACAGGATAACGCCAAAGGCTTTTTCAGTTCTCTAAGAAGAGGGGCGGGATAGCCCAGAGGTTAGAACGCTGAGTTTTGGTTGAGGGCACGAGAGGAGAAGAAGGAAACCTCTGAAAGTAAAGTACAGGTGCCTCTATAAGGACGTACTTAGAAAGAGCCGTACACACAAACTTCTTATCCAGAATATACCCCCAGGCCTTCAGAATTTTCATTTTGGGGCTAAAGCTCCGAGGTTCAACACTAGTGATAATGTTTGGCATGCGACTGTTTTTGTCTATTTTAAGGTAGCCACATTCCAACTTCGAGGAGGGCGCCACCGTGATCTCTACGTGTGATAAGTGAGACAGGGTATTAACCTCAGGAACGCCAACATCAACAACAATAACAACAACAATAAGAATAATAGCGTCGTTAACGACAACAATAGCATGCAATATCAACAACAATACCAACATTATCGATAGCAATAGCAACAACAATAATAACAATAACAACATTAACGATAGCAACATCAACAACAATAGTAGTAACAGTAGGCGCCCATCAGTCTCGGAAGACTATGGAGTTGCGCTCTAGTCTTTAGAGCGCAAAGCCTGGGTAAGTAAGTATGGAGGGCAAGCTGTTACCCATGCAGCAGACCCCCCCCCTCTCCACGCCACTGGAATGATCCATTGGAAAGGCAATGACAACAACAATAACAGCAGGAACATTAACATAACAACAACAGCAGCAAGAATTACAAAAACAGCAACAATAACAACACGTCTAGGTTTAGTGAACAGGGTAATTATTACTTTCACGGGAAGAATTTTGTCGCGCATCTATAGACGTTTCTGTCGACATGATAATGCTTTGTGCTGTCTTTGTAGTGCCACTTTTTTATATTAGGCTATGGTTCTGCTTTGTACAGACGATTATTATAATGACCATGTTGACTTGGAACCATTGTTTGTTTTCCATTTTAAACCGTGTTTCTCTTGGCTGTGGTTATGATTAATTGTAAAGATAACGATGATCATGTTGACTTTGAATACTTGTTTTCAATGTTTGAAGCGTGTTTCTGTTTTTGATTTTGTTTCTTTTTTTGTATTGAAGTAAACTTTATAACCAGCCCCAAAACGCAACTATAGAGAAAGAGAGAGAGAGAGAGAGAGAGAGAGAGAGAGAGAGAGAGAGAGAGGAGAGAGAGAGGAGGATGAGAGGAGAGAGAGAGTTATGAATTCTGTATGCTGTTATTGTACGTTTTCTCTTTCGATTCCCGCATGCTGTATATTATTATGTACGTGTGTGCTTTCTTTCCCCAATGTGTATGTATGTGTGTGTGTGTGTGCCTGCGTGCGTGTGTGTGTGTGTGTGTGTGTGTGTGGTGTGCGCCTGTATCTGAGTCTGTGTGTATGTGTGTGTTGTCTGTGTGTCTATGTGTTTGTGTCTGTGCGTCCGTGTCAAGCGCGCGTGTGTATGTGTGTGTATGAGCGGACTTAAATCATCCGAGTTGTTTGGATTTACATGCATTGTGGACAAGAGGTTATAAATAATTACTGACTTGTACACCGTTAGACCCTATGTAAAAACGTATAGGATGTGTGTGAATTAACAAAAAACAATTTCCAGAGTTTTGAGTTCCATGGGCTTCTTCTGTTTTTCATTTCTGTTGACAAAAATCCGTTTACTCTGTATTGCTGTTTTTTTGTGCGCGTTTATACGCAAAAAGTTGAGTCGTCTGTGTGTGTACGTATACTGTGTATATTATTCTTAAGCCTTATACCTTACCTTAAGGTAGATACGTTTTGAGTTCTCTTTATATATATATATATATATATATATATATATATAATATATATATATATATATTATATATATATATATATAATATATAAGATGCTCCACCACATAGGGAGTCGCTTTGCAACAGAGGTCAAAATTTAGTTATTGGCATTTTAATAATCTGCAATGAAATGGCTGTACAATAGAAAAAGTGATTTAAAATCGGACATTTCTATGAAAAGTTATTACAAGTTGAAATGGTAGATTGCAAGAAATGACAAAACGAGAAATGGACAAGTTTAGCATCATAATAAATGGTCAGAATGAGGGCTCGGGCATTTTTAAAGAGTGTTTAAAAGCAAAAGGATACAAAATTACGATTTGATGTTTCATTACAAGGTAGAATAATGGCTATAGTTTTATAATCAATCAAAATCTGAAATTTGCCAACTTGACCCCACCTGCCTTTGATGGCTCCTAGCGGAAAAGTGAGTTATGTGCTAAGCGACTCATTTCGTGGTGGAGCGTCACAATATATATATAATATATATATATATATATATATATATATATATATATATATATATATGTTGTGTGGTGTGTGTGTGCATGTATGATATACATTATTATATGGATGACACAATATACTCAACTGTATATCCCTCTTGTAAAAAAATATTTTAAAAAAGATAAAAAGGAGTGGAAGCTACTCTTTGCCAAAAGACGGATATTTTATGAAGGTGCGCGTTGTTTTCTTTTTTAACAAGCTTAGTTGAGTATCGCTTTCTTTGTTTTGCTTTGTTTTGAGAATCAGAACTACATGAATGGCGAAGGAAAACAACCCTCGTATCAAAACGTAAAATCACATTAACAGAAACGCACAGAGTAAAATATTTTAGTACATATTTGACGGAAAAAAAACATTCGCATTGTTTTCAATGTTGTTATCAAATTTCATTTAATATCTTTTCCTTCTGGCAGTGATACCTAACCTAAACAAACAACATGATGCTTTGATTACCAGAATGCTATCTTGATTGATGAACACAATACAAGATTGGTTGTCCGTGTATAATGCTATTTCCCCATCTTCGTGGTAATCGTCGTGACTTGACCCTTTCAGTTGGCGTCAGTGTTGATACGAGAAACTCCTAAAATGATTGGTGGCCATGTGATTGTTTTAACCTGTGTATAACTACACGGTTTTGATTTTGATCGGAGCTGTGTTATTTCGGGTTTCTCACCTCCTCCCATGAAGACATTGTTATGTTTTTATTCTGAAAATCTGAGCTCAACTACTAGCATGATGATGGCTCTTGGCATGGAAGCATCTGTGGCTGACTAGGCTAGGAGCAATGATGTGATTGTGTTCGTGTTGCCTGCTGCACAGTGGCTTAGCTCATCTGGGTAGATGAGTGACAGGGTTGCGCAAAAGAGGAGAAAGGTTTGGAGGAGTTGATGCATCTTGCAAGTACTAATTCCCCAGTACTCAACCCCTTTCGGTGGGTCAACATTGAAATTTCAGACAGTTTCCTGCTAGATAAAAAGGTAATAAGGCATGCATACACACAGTTAACATAATTATATACGCACGCTTCACACACAGACACACAGACACATACCACACACAAACAACACACACACACACACACGCACATGCGCGCGCACCACACACACACACGTGCACACACACGCACGCACATCCGCACGCACACACATACGCATACTCACGAATACACACACACACACCACACACGCACACACACACACACACCGCACACACCACACTCTCTCACACACACACACTCTCTCTCACACACACACACACACACACACACACACACACACACACACACACACACACACACACACACACACACACACAACACACGCTTGGGCTCAAACGCACGTGTTTGTGTGCGTGCGTGCGCACACCACACCCACACCCACATCCATCCAACCCCCCCCCCCCCCCTACACACACACACATGCATCTATTACTACGTATCCTTGCCATAGTCATATTCAGAATTTACTACAAGAAGACACATGTTGGAAGCCTAAAATTATTGATATCTACTCAGTTTGTTTATAAGCGCAGGTATTTTTGTGACCTTAAATTGGTCCATCTCTAGGTATGTAAATACTTAATTTGTGCATATCTTTGATTACTACGTGCACACTGAGTCTGTTATTACGGGGTACAGTACTATACAAGAGTGATGTTACTATCACCATTATCATCAGCATCATTATCATCACTAATAATTATTATGATTATGATTACGAATATAATAATGATGATGAATATGATTATTGTTATCATGATCCTTATTTGCTTCCCGGCTATCTTAATGGGTAATCAGCCTGTCTTTTATCTCAGACAACGTGGGAATATGCCAGTAGTTGTTCCAGGACTTTTATGGCAAAAATACGGTGTATATAAATCATACTTGCTCATATTCGGTAATGAACTTTTTTTTTTTCACCCGTATTATCATATTGATGTGTTCAGTGTCACTGATAGTTCAGAGTTAATCAGAAAGAACGTCCAGGTGCGTCAAAATGGTGGTATAATTATGTGACTTCGTTTTGGTTTGATTTTTCTTAATATGATTTCGTTCCCCCTCCCCCTCCCCCCCCCCCCCCCACTCCTTGTTTTTTGAGGAGAATGTGATGAAATGCTGTGATGTGTCTTGATAAATATAATCAATATTGGAATACTTTGACAATTATTCTGCGTTGTGTGCAATAACACATTGACATAATAATAATGATAAACAGTGTACAAAATGTTTGGGGGTGGGGTGGGGTGGGGGGGGTACATGTTGTATAGTTCTCCCAGTGGTTTGTTTGGTTTATGTAGAACTGGTTACACACATTCAGGTGGCAATAGATTTTGTGAATGTGATGTGAGTTTGAGCATGGATTATAATCTGACGCGTTGTTTTTGTACTTTGTAGCACCTTCTTAGGAGGCAATAAAATCAATGCCAATATGTGTTTTATGAGATCCTCTTTTTTCAATATAATTATACCAGCACACGGGTTTTAAACAGCTCCCCAATACTGTGCATTCTGCAGTGGTCACTCGAGGGAAGGTGATGCAATGGGCTGACAAAAATATGACTGTGAAAAAGAAGCATCAGCAAATGAACCGAACTTGACCATTATGGCTGTGCTACTGCAGAAAGCTGGTAGAGTCTGTGGAATATTGTCAATCAACAATGTTCGTTGTGTATAAGCAATAAAAAAAAAAGCTGGAACTGGTTTACTGTAAAATGACAACATGAAGCAAATAACACAAAAAGATGACAACTAGAATAAGATAAATGAAATATTATAAAGTACAATGGTATAAAATGAAATAGCATAATAAAAAAATAAATCAATATCAGATGAGCAAGAAAATACCTCCAATGTCCAATGATTAAAACCAACAAAAAACCCCATCTAAGATACCGACAAATCCACTAATGCCACAACATCAGCATCCACGCAAAATTTAATGTTTTTACTTATAGTGTAGTCTACTTAAACAAGAATTCTGAAGAAGCTATTCACGTATCTGTCTATTATGAAATCTATTTCTTCTCTACGTTTCACCGTGTCTATTGTCTACGTTTCACCATGTCTATTGTCTGTGTTTCCCTGTAACCATTGTCTATGTTTCACCGTGTCCATGCATTGTCTACATTTCAACGTCTTCATTGTCTACATTTCACCGTGTCTATTGTCTGTGTTTCACCGTGGCTAGTGTGTATGTTTCACCATGTTTATATCATGTTCCTCTTCCTCTGTGTTTTGTGTCCATTTGCGTGTGCTTCGCGAAGTATGTCATTGTCCCTGAAGATTGGGATTGACAGTGACTTTGTATGGTATACAATTGAATTTACATAATATTTGGATGTGTGTTCCTATCCTTTAATAATCTACGGTTTACCAGCTCTATGTTGCACTTTATCTTTTCCAATGTTGTCTGCTGTTATGTATCTCTTTTTCTGTTGTTGTTTTAATTGATTAGTGTTGTTGTTTTTTTGTTGTTGTTGTTGTTAGCTGCTGTTGTTGCTATTGCCTATTTGCTTGTTGCTGTTGCTGCTGCAGCTGTTTTCCTTTGGGTTTGTTTGTGGCTGATTCCCCCCAATATGAAAAGGCCCTATTTTCTAAAGTAAGAGCTCACAACTGATACGTGAGTGTGTATGTGCGTGCCTACGTGTGTGTGTGTATGTGTGTGTGTTAGTGTGTGTGTGTGTGTGTGTTTGTGTGTGTGTGTGTGTGTTTGTGTATGTACAAGCATGCACGCGTGCCTGTGCATACGAGCACGCGTGCAGGCGCGAATGCTACATAACGAATTCTTTGGTGATGCTGATAATGTGTTATGTCGTAGTTAATCTCTCTTCTCTCTCTCCTCTCTCTCTCTCTCTCTCTCTCCTTCCTCTCTCTCTCTCTCTCTCTCTCTCTCTCTCTCTCTCTCTCTCTCTCTCTCTTCTCTCTCTTCTCTCTGTTCTCTCTGTCTCGTCTCTGCTCTCTTTCTCTCTTCTGTCTGTCTCTCTGTCTCTGTTCTCTCTCTTCTTTGTCTCTCTGTCTCTTTGTCTCTCTGTCAGTCTGTCTCTTCTGTCTGTCGTCTTCTGTCTCTCTCTCTATCGTCTTTATCTCTCCTCTGTCCACTCTCATCACCACACACACACACACACTCAACACACACACACACCCACACACACACACACACACACACACCACACACACACACACACACACAACACCACACACACACACCACAACACACACACACACACACACACACACACACACACACACACACACACACACACACACACACACACACACACACACATTTAAAGTATTTGGTGTTGGAAAATATTCGTACAGCTGCAGTGTACATAATAACGCATTTTAATCATCCAAACTGTCCTGCGCCTACTTCAAAATTCGTAAGCTCCTCATGACATAATAACCTGCGTATGTTTTCAGTCACAACTCCGGCCGACATGTCAAAAACTGTATAAACTTTTGTTCAAATCAGAATTCCTCAATCTGGATCCTCTTCTATCTATCTATGTTGTTATTTTTTTATTTAATGTTGACTTGATTTTCGTAGCTTTTCATTTCACATTGTTGCGTTTTCTGCGGTGATAATGGAGACACGAGGTTAATACTGTAGGATTCAATGTCTTCGTCATATTGCCAAAAGTGATGGTTTTTTGTGTATGTAAGATGTTATCATTATGCTCTCATACTATAGTGTATATATACCCTTTACCTGTTGCTTCCGTTGTGCAACCTGTAACTAATCATGTTATTATCATGTTGTTGTTGTTGTTGTTATCGTGTATGTTCCTAAACACCCTTGGCAAGTTTTTTGGCATCAAGGATGATAGGGCAATTTGTCAGTATGATCCGTAATATGATTATGTCATAATAGTTATCATCTATGTTGACATAGCAGATTTCGTCTCGAAGAGCACCGTGGGTAGATGTAGTTTATTATGACTATTATTACAATTAATAGTCGTAATTGTGATTTTTTGTTTTGCATTTTAGATTATTAAGATGTGTTTAAATAGTGTGTCTGTCTCTATCCCCCCTCCCCCCTTTATTCTGTCCCCCCCCCAAATCTGTGTCCTTCTCTTCCGTCCCCATCCACTTTCCCTTCCCCCCCCTCTCCCCACCCGACTAGCTTACCCCTTTCCTACATCTGAATAATGTTTGATATTTTTGTTGGTATTGCTGTGTGCATATTCTGGCACATTCACCCGTTGTACCCATATCAGTGGGTATGTATGATAATGTATGTCGATATGATTGTGATAATGTGTTCTCAATAAAAGACTGAAATGATTATGGTTATGGTTATGTTGTGTGTGTGTGTGTGTGTGTGTGTGTGTGTGTGTGTGTGTGTGTGTGTGTGTGTGTGTGTGTGTGTGTGTTTGCGAGTGGTTTGTGTGTGTGTGTTTGTGTGTGTGTGTGTGTGTTGCGTGCGTTGTGTGTTTGTCGTGCGTGTGTGTGCTTTGTGCGTTGTGGTGGTGATTGTATTATATGTTGTGAATTATGTCTTCGATCTGAGAGGGAGGGAGGGAGGGACAGAGAGAAAGAGACAGACAGACAGACAAACAGAGATGGCTAACAATGGAAGGGAAACTATTCAGAACAAAGGATCTATTTTGCAGCCCAATTCTGAGTAGTTTCCCTTGGATTCTTTTCCTCCTCCTTTTTTTTTACCTCCCCCCCCCCCCCCTTCCGAAAAATCCCCCAAAAAACCTGTAACAAATACTGCTAAAATACAATTCGCAGTGGAGTCCAGCATGCAGCAGTGGCTTTGATCAGGTCATCACTGCTGCAGAGCTAGCCAGAGTACCTCTCCAAGTTTAGTCTGGCTGGTACGAACAGACGGGATAGCCTAGTGGTCAGAACATTGCGCTCGCAATTTGACGATCCGGGTTCGATTTCCGTTCGAGGGGATTTTTCCCTTGGATTTAACATCAGTGCTGACTCCACCTCCCTTGAAAGTCTATCAGATGAGACTATGAACCGAGGCCCCGTGTGCGAACGCACGCAGAACATCTTGCGCAAACGTTAAATCCTGTTCCGCTTTCGTGAGAGTAGGTCATTGTGTGCCGGTAAAAACAGAAAACAAGATTGACAAAACTGTATACACACAGGGACTGGATGTAAAAAAAAAAAAAAGCACATGAGTGCTTATTCCATTATCCTCGATATAAAATAATTAATTAATAAAGAAAATAAAGATAAAAAATCAATGCCACACAGCACACTGCCATGAAGAGACTGTCAATGCCACAGCAGACCTCTTTAAAGAGTGTGCCAAACCACAGCAAATTCATTGAAATAGGCTGTCAATATCACATAAAACTGCTTTTTAACGGACTGTTATTTTACAGACTCTCGTAATGTACTGACTACTGACTTTTTTTTTTTTGCTCTGCAGTAATGGTGGTTAAGTTAGATCCTGATCTCTAGGCTAAATCAAAGCTGACATACACAAGAAGAAAAAGAAAGAAGGTTCGCTTCCTTCTATGTTCCCAAGTACAATCTACTTAATCAGCCAAACCAGCAAGTCTTGTTGTTTGTTTTTCTGAGACGAGTACAAGATAGGAAAAGATAGAAAGAAGAAGACGATAGAAAAAAGAAAAGTGGGAATGAATAAATGTAGAGCGGAAATAGAAAGAATAAAAAGAAGAATATTGACAACAAATAAGAAAATAGAAACAAAAAATAGAAAACATAAAATCTGAAAACTAATAAAAAGCAAAAGTTATAAAAGACCACAGGGTACCCACGGATACATTGCGAAAGACGGTGTGTAAAAATATTCAGGAAAGAGAAACCAAAAAAAACATTCACCCAAACCGAAAGAATCGAGACCAAGCGTCAATTTTCAGCAGAACAAATAAAAGATATATAGCCTGAATAAGAATGGAGATTACAATCCAAGGGAATAAATTGCGGTCATTTGTAATTTTACAATAGCTTGAGTAGTTTCCCTTGATCAGGTGTCAGGAAAGTTCGAGTTTTTGCAACTGTTCCTTCTATTTTTCGATATCACTCTTGTAATCATACTCCAAAAGAAAATTATTTTTAAAAAGAGATTTTTGTGAAAAACTTATCCTTTACGAAAAATCATATGATTTTGTATAAATTAATTTGATAGGCTTGATTAAGCCATTTTATTTCAGCAAACACTCCTTCGGTCCTTTGTAGTCTAGCAGTTCTGTAACCACACACGGTATCAACATTGAAGGAACGCAATCAGTCTTCATTTGATGATCATTTCGATACTTCTCAGGACTACCTGGTGTTGCACTAAAATGCGATCCCAAGAACAAGTACACAGTGCTTTTTTTTTTTTTTTTAAACTTTAAAACGTCTGTGAAAACGAGCCATTAGTGCTTTGCAGTGCTATAGTGCTACAGTGCTATAGTGCTTTGCAATGCTGTAGTGCTATAGCTCTGTATAAGACACCACCAGACCCAGAAGCCAAAGCTGGAGTGTAGCCTGCGTAAGTTTTCTAGATTTGTGCTGCAGCCAAACAGAAGTATTTACAATACCAGATAGATATAGCTGTTCAATGATGGTGGCTGGTTGGTACACTCCCTACATCCGATAGCTTAGCTGGGACTGACTTTCACATAGCTATCTAAACATGCACAAGGTGTTTTCATTTTCTGGAGGCTTTCAAACAATGGTTTGGCTGCAAGTAGTTAATCAAATTTTATAGACTTCAAAAAGGCCTTTGACAGGGTATGGCATGACGGCCTCTGGCAAGTACTCAGGCACTTCAACATTGACAACTGCCTAATTGAAGTCATCAAGGCTCTGTACGAGAATGCAAGAAGTGCAGTTTTCATGAACAATCACGTGGGCGAGTTCTTCAAGACCACGGTTGGAGTCCGCCAGGGCTGCATTCTCTCACCTGTACTCTTCAACCTCTTCCTCGAAAACATCATGACAGAGACACTGCAAAACCACCACACTTCCATCTCCATTGGTGGAAGACCCCTTTGCAACCTCAGATTTGCAGATGATATTGACCTCATGGGCAGCAGCAAACAAGAACTGCAAATCCTCACAGACAGTCTAACAGATCGAGCGAGCGCATACGGCATGGAGGTCAGTACAGAGAAATCGAAGATCATGGTCAACAGCGCGAGTAATGACAGCACGGAAATAAAGATGAATGGAGAAATATTGGAAGAGGTGAGCCAATTCAAATACTTAGGCTCCATCCTAACAAAAGATGGCACATCAAACAATGAGGTGAAAGCTCGCATTGCAACAGCAACATCTGCTCTAGTCAGACTCCAGAGGATCATCAGAAGCAACAACATCAGCTTCTGCACCAAATACCACCTCTACAAATCCCTCGTGATATCTATCCTCCTATATGGCTGTGAATCATGGACTCTGACAGCAGAGTTAGAGAGAAGAATCCAAGCATTCGAGAACAAGTGCCACAGAAGACTCCTCAAAATATCATACAAAGAACACAAGACCAATAACTATGTGAAAGAAGAAATCAAAAAGCGTGTGGGCCCCCAAGAGCCTTTGCTCTCCACCATAAAGAGGAGAAAGCTGATGTGGTTTGGTCACACCACAAGACACAACACCCTAGCAAAAACCATCTTGCAAGGAACAGTCGAGGGCAAGAGAAGAAGAGGCCGCCAAAAGAAATCATGGGTTGACAACATCAAAGACTGGACTGCCCAACCCCTGCAACGCCTCCTACTAGCCACACAGGATCGTGAAGCATGGAAAAAGATCTCCGTTGCGTCTTCTCTCATGTCCCCCCTACGTCCTTTGGGACATGGGACTGAGTGAGTGAGTGTGAGTTAATCAAAGGCTGCCATTAACAGACTGTCCCTGTGTACTGCCGAGGCTGTCAACAAGGACACAGCTGCAAGAAGTTGATTGAGATAGCCTAGCGGTCAGAACATTGCGTTCGCAATTTGACTACCCGAGTTCGATTCCCGTTCGATGGAAATTTTCCCCTGGAGTTAACATCAGTGCTGACTCCACTCTTCACAAAAGTCCTTGGTATGAGACTATAAACCAATGTCCCGTGTGCAAACGCACTCAGAACATCTTCCGCACATGTTCAATCCTGTTCCGCTTTTTATAAGAGTAGGCCAGTGTGTGCCGGTGGGAACAGATGACAAGATTTTGAAAATTGCATACACAGGGGGAAAGTATATAAAAGAAAAGCACATGAGTGCTTATTCTATTGTCCTTGATATAAAAGACTAAATGAATAAATGAATAAATAAATATTGGAACGTCAGTATTGCCCTAGATTTCAGCTCAGCAATGGCACAACTGCAAGCAGTTAAACGCTGCCATCAGCAGACTGTCACTGACACAGTCACCATCAGTCAGACCCTTATGAACGGACTGTCATTGACAGAGTGCCACTTCAATACCCTTACGTTGTTTTGACTTTTTTGCCTTTGAGCTCTGTGGTGAGGGCGTTCAGTGTGCCTTGTTATATATCAAGTAGGCAAAAACGTATAGTGGGTTCCAATCTTGAAGGCATCTGGTGAATCAAGGGTGGCTTGTTGTTTTTTTTACGATCTCCCAGGTCAAATCCCAGAGCGGACCTGCCAGTGCTGTGAATCCCTTCGTGTACATACGCATACAAAAGATCACATAAATGTGCACGTTTAAAATCACGTAATTCATGTCAGCGTTTGGTGGGTAATGGAAACACAAACATACCTAGCATACATCCCGGAAGTCAGAATGCAGCTACCTTCATGGTGGGCAAGAATGGTGGCAAACGTAAAATATCAAATTGATGATCTTCGGAGATCTAGCCGAGAAAGAAAAACAAATCCCAAACATCCGAACTTGAATATAAAAAAATGAACAGAAAAAAAAGAAGGGAAAAAACGCAAGAAAGAAAAAAAAGGAGAAAAAAAAAAACCCAGAAGCAGTTATGTTTGATTCTGTTTACTTACGTATTCCACCTCACCTTTTCTTTCCTTTCCTTCCTTTATTTCGTTCATCCTTTCTTTACAATCAACAGATCAAGCGACGAACTAAGCAAACAACAAACATTCTGTATGAAATAAAAAAAAAGGGAAGATAACAGGAAGATAAGAAAGAAGAAAGAACAAAGAGAAGGAAAAAAAAAGCGTATAACAAGTGAGAGAACGAGTAAATGGATGAATAAAAGCGAATGAATAAGAAATAGGAAAGAAAAAAAGACTAAAGGGAAGAAAAGAAAAGACAAAAAGAAGACAAAACATGAGAAAGAAATCTGAAAAATGATTCAGAAAACCAACAACAAGAAAGGAAATGTTTACTTGAATGTACTTAAAATAAAAACGAATAAAAAAAAGAATACAATTAGAGAGCAGGAAGAAACAACATTGTCAAAAATTATTAAGAATCATTTTGAATGTAGAAGAACAGCATTAATCGTTTCATTTCAGCATAACAAAGCAAACACCAAAAAATTAAAAGATATATATATATATATATATATATATATATATATATATATATATATATATATATATATATATATATATATATATATATATATATATATGTAACAATCCACCACGAAATGAGTCGCTTAGCACATTACCCAATATTGCTCTAGGAGCCATTAAAAGCAGGTGGGGGTCAAGTTGTCAATTTTGAGATTTTGATCGATTATTAAACTATATCCGTTATTCTACTTTGTAATGAAGTATCAAGGCATTATTATTTTTTTCAATTCCTTTTGCTTTTACATATGTTTTGAAAATACCCAAGCCCTCATTCTGACAACCTGTTACTAAAACAAACTTGCGCCCGTTTCTCAATTTGTCACATCCTGCTGTCTATCATTTCAATATGTAATAACTTTGCACAGAATTGTCCGATTTTCAATCTGTTTTCAGTATTGAATAGCCTTTTTATTGCAAATTAATAACTTATCAATAACTGAAAACTGACCTCTGGTGCAATGCGACTCCTTATGTGATGGAGCGTCACATATAAACAAAACAACAAAACCGATATTCTTACAAGACAATAAACACAATTTACTGTCCTATCCGAGATGGTGGGAGAGAGTGTATGCATACAGTACGATACTGTCTTGGTGCCGTGGGGTCTTTCACCGTGCAAAAGTCGGGGTTGGACGGGGCTGAAAACGGCTCTTTCGCTGACGTCTGTGCTCAAAACGGCACCTTTTTGGGGGGGGGGGGGGGGGGGGGGGGGGGGGGGGGGGGGGGGGGGGGGGGGGGGGGGGGGGGGGGGGGGGGGGGGGGGGGGGGGGGGGGGGGGGCGGGTATGCGTGCGCGCACGCGCGCGCGCGATGGTGTTTATCAGTGTGTTTTGTTTGTGTGCGGGCATGTGGCGGCGACCCTCCAGTTTATCTTGGTGCATCATTTTGCTGTATATTGTCATTATTCCTTTGCGCAATGCTTGTTTTCTGTCGCGTACACATACCAGCTTTCCTTTACACAAACTAGCTTTCTTAGCTCTTGGGGCTCTCCTGTCGCCACAAATCCGAAGTCACACCTATCCAATATGGTGGGAGAGAGTGTATGCGTACAGTGCGATACTGTCTTGGTGCTGTGGGGTCGTTTACCGTGCAAAAGTCGGGGTTGGACGGGGCTGAAAACGGTTCTTTCGCTGGCGTCTGTGCTCAAAACGGCACCTTTTTCGGGCGGGGGGTGGGTATGCGTGCACATTTAAAGAAAAGAAAAATCAGGTTCTTAATATCTATTATAAAAATGTAAAGAATGAACAGTTAAAATAAGTGAAACAATATTTGGTAAGGAAAAAAATAGAGATGAACTACTTTATCCGCCAAGTCAATTACCATGCAGCAATTTTTCTCAAGGAGCAAAATAAAGACAAAAAATAAAAACAATCAAGCAAACATAAATGACCATTAAATCTACAGAAAAAACAACAAAAATTCCAACAAAAGGAAACAAACACATAGAAAACCAGCTTAACTAAATACAGAGTCACAACAATAACATATACAAAAGCAAAACTAACAATGATACAAACATCAAAATTGAAAGACAAGAGAAAAGAAGGAAGAAGATACCGAGCAAAAGGAAGGTTTAAAGAAAAAGAGATAAAAAAAAAGAAGAAAAAAATAAAAGTAAGAAGAGAGAGAGAGAGAGAGAGAGAGAGAGAGAGAGAGAGAGAGAGAGAGAGAGAGAGAGAGAGAGAGAGAGAGGAGACAGAGAGAGAGAGAGAGAGAATTATTTATTTATTCTGTTATACTGAGGATAATGCGATAACCACTCGTGCTTTTTTACATCCAGTCCCCGCGTGTATGCAGTTTTGTAAATGTCGCCTGTTTCCACCGGCACACGATGGCCTGCTCTTACGAAAAGCGGAACAGGATTTAACGTGTGCGCAAGATGTTCTGCGCACGGGCCTCGGTTTATAGCCTCATCCAAAGGATGAGACTAGAGAGAGAGACAGACAGACAGACAGAGACAGAGACAAACAGACAGACAGTCAGACAGAAAGATGACAGACACACAAAATCAGAGATACAGAGAACAGAGAAAAAAGAAACGTTGTAAAAAAAAAACAAAGAAAAAAAACGTAAAAAAGAACAAGCAAATTTACTGCCAAAGCAATCTTCTTTTTCTGTTTTTTCCCTTGCCCCCCCCCCCCCCCCCTCCTCACACCACACACTTTTTGTTCTTTTTTTTCTCGAACATGCCATCTGAACTGTGAGCATTTTTCACTTCACTGACACGACTGTGTGAGCGACGAGGTGAGAAGGTGCGTTTGAATCTGTTGTATTTCAAACAGACCCAGAGCTGCAAGATGGAGACACCAGCCGAACTGCCAAGACAGTATATAGGGGAGAAAAAACCCTCAGAAGACTGAAGATTTCAACACTTTTGCTTCGTGAAAGACTCAGAAGAAGCAGAACATGGTGGACACGAGGGACAGGAGCGTCCCTCGACATTTTTCTCCAAGCTGGTCTGTTTGTCTTCAAGCTGGGGGCAAGCAGCCATGATTCCTGCTCCCAAGTTCACCATAGCTCTACTAGTCAAGTCATGGCATGCTTTTGTGAGTAGAGATTGTTTGTCTAGGAGTAGATGTGTGGGTTGGTTGGTTCTGTTGTTGTTTTTGTTGTTGTCATTGTCGATTGTTTAAGAGTAGAGAGTAGATAATTATGTTGACTGGTTGCTCTGTTGTTGTTGTTGTTGTTGTTGTTGTTTTTATCGTTTGTTGTGTTTTTGTTATCGTCGTTGTTGAACGTTCCCAGCCCAGCTTGAACTTTGAAGGCCCTCAAACGAGTGGCTCGGTAGTGGCTCATACCCGGATCGATCCCAAACTGTAGAAATTGCTATCACAATGCTCTAACCACTAGGATATCCTTTGTTACCCCCACCCCCCACCCCCACCCCACGCTCTCTAAGTAAAAATTATGGTACTTAATTAGTTGGGGATTTTTTTAGGTTGACAGTGTAAGTATTTGAAAGGATTACATGATGCTGAAGTGAAAGTTACCAGAGCCACTGAAACTGAATGAGGTGATAGCCCTGATACGGCTTTCGTGGTGGGTAGGGCTATAACCATGAATTAAAACGGAATATAAAGCTAGATATGGTCATATCTATTTGTGACAGCAACCTTTGCTAGAAACTGTCACCAAACCTCTATACGACTATAATAACCAGAAATTGCTAAAGTTTGATATATAGTCTTTCTGTAAAACTGACACTAAGCATTTTATTTCAGGCTGACCAAATGAACAGACACAAAGCTGCCACCCTGGTGCACCTAGCAAGAAATTGACATCCTCGCAGAACCTAACGCTTGCATCATAGCTCAAGTAAGTTTTCTATAAATTCACGCTCATTACACTTTTAAAGCCGAACGTCCTTTTTTTATTTTCCTCGGCTAGAGCTCGAGGTTTACGAATGGTGAGATATTGACGTACGCGACTCTTTTAAGGTAACTGCATTCCGACATAGGGGATGGTGTCTTAAACTTTTGAAGCCGTACGTTTTTTTGTTTTTTTATTCATTCCTCGCTAGAGCTCCGAGGTTTACCAATGGTGAGATTTTAAAGTTCGCGACCGATTTTTTTTTTTTACAACTTTAAGGTAGCTGCATTCTGACGTAGTGGAATGACGTCTTAAACTTCTAAAGCCGTACGGTTTTATTTTATTTTTATCATTCCTCGGCTAGAGCTCCGAGGTTTGACCAATGGTGAGATATTAATGTACGCGACTTATATTTTTACCCACTATTTTAAGGTAACTGCCATTCCGACATAGGGGGATGGTGTCGTAAATTTCTAAAGCCCTACGTTTTTGCTTTTTTTATCACTACTCAGCTAGAGCTTCGAAGTTCACCAATGGTGAGATTTTCTAAGTTCGCGACACGTTTTTTACCCACCACTTTAAGGTAGCCGCATTCCGACTCCTAAATTTCTAAAGCCGTACTTTTTTTTATCGTTACTGGGTTAGAGCTCTGAAGTTCACCAGTGTGAGATTTTGAAGTTCGCGACCGTTTTTTTTCACCATTTTAAGGTAGCCCATTCTGAAGTAGGTGATGGCGTCTAAACACACCAGTGTGCGTGCATTTAAAAAAAAATCTTGTCAGCCGTTCTTACCTGAACGCAATGGCCTTCTCTTCCGAAAGGCAGAAGAGGTATTAACGTGTGCGGAAGATGTTCTGAGTGCGTTCGCACACAGGAACTCAGGATTATTCTCATCCGAACGATTTTCGAGGAGGTAGGGGAGGAGGGAGAGGGAGGGAGCGGAGTATGTACTGAACTTCGGGGGGAGGGAGGGACGGAGAGGGAGAGAGCGGAGTATGTACTAATAACTCCGGGGGGGGGGGGGGGGGCTTTTGAACGGGCGTCTCGGTGGTGGCTCGAACCCGGCTCGATCTTGGGCGGGCAAATAAAACGCTCTGACCACTAGGCTACCCCCGCCCCCTCTCGTATACATATTTTAAAACCTACGTTCCTTAAGTGGTAGCTGTTTGCATAGTCAGCCATCTGGGGTTTTGGGGAAAAATTTTGACATCCATTCTTACCAACCCGAATTGGCCTACTCTTTCGAAAGGCATAAAAGGTGTGTGTGCAAGATGTTCTGCATGCGTTCGCACACAGGACAAAGGTTTTTTTTGGGGGGAGAGAAGTAGGTACTGATGTTGAACTCGAGGGGAAACATTCCCTCAGATGGGTGTCTCAGTGGTGGCTCGGAACTCTGGCTATTTCTTTCTTTCTTTCTATATTCTTTCTTTCTTTTATATCGAGGATAATGAAATAAGCACTCATGTGCTTTTTTACATCCAGTCCCCGTGTGTATGCCGCTTTGTAAATCTTGTCATCTGTTCCCACTGGCACACAATGGCCTACTCTTACGAAAAGCAGAACAGGATTTTACGTGTGCGCAAGATGTTCTGCGTGCGTTTGCACACGAGGCCTTGGTTTATAGTCTGATCCGAAAGACTTGGGGAGAGTGGAGTCAGCACTGATGTTAACTCCATGGACAAACTCCCCCAAGCGGGAAATGAACCAGGGTCGTCAAATTGCGAGCGCAATGTTCTGACCACTAGGCTATCCCATCCGCGATCAGATCACAAGCGCAGCACTTTGACCACTAAGGTTATCCCACCCCCTTTTGTACTGATTTTTTTTTTGTAAAAAGGAGCTTAACTAGACTATGTAATTATAGTAATGTCCATGGTCTTTTTCACCAGATCTTCACCAGTGACCGTGACCCTTCTCACCAGAGATCATGGAGACGCCTTCGCCACGATGTTGGAGCACATGACCCTGAACTTTGTCCAAGATCCCCATGACTAAAGTAGACAGATGCTAGATGGACGGGGAGGAAGGGTTTAGAATGGGAGATAGGAGAAAGTGCTACACCAAATTCCTGAAGGGCAGACCTAGCGCACTGCCTGGTTCCGTTGTCCAGTGCACAGCCTGGTTCCGTTGTCCAGTGCACAGCCTGGTTCCGTTGCCCATGGATCTAGACCAATCCAAGGCCGTCTTCATCTTCGACTGGATTGAACAACGAAGTAGGTAGGAGTTTGGGGGCATAGGTATCAGAGTGGCGTCTATAGGACCTCCCATCTCTGATAAAAACTTCAGGGACTAAATGTGATGAGAGCAGTAAGGGCTGTGGTCTCTTTGTGGGCATCCGCTCTCTGCGATATTTTCACCAACCGTATCTTCTTCAAACGCTCAGACAGCAACTGATGTTTTCTGTCATATGAGCGAAAATGCGCTACACTGCCGTTAAGCGCCTGCACAAGTCAGGCCCAGCGCATTCGGCTTCGGCGTGTGTGTGTGTGTGTAACCCACCGTATGAGGTTGACAAGCATTCGAACACGCCACCAACCCTGCTTTGCACACTTCAGGCGTGTCAGTACAGACTGCGGCCTGTCAACGTGCGTGTGTGTGTGCACACTGTCCACAAAAGTCACCCAGTCACTTTCATTTTTCTTTTAGCTCGAATCAAAATTTGTCCCTGAAGTTCTCTGCAAGGCTCACTGACCAGAGTTGAAAACTTTCCGTATCCTCAGTGGTCACAAAGAGAGAGCCCACCAATCGTATCGTTGAACAAGAATTCGGGTGTCCTGAATCGGCACCGCATGCCAACCCCCGCACACTGTTCAGTGCTCATGAGGGGAAGGGACACCTCACGCCCCCAAACATGGTATTGAAGCACTTCCCAGACCTTCTGGGTCACTCCACTTCTTGCTCTGAAACCTCAGAAGTCTAGCATTGGTGTCGACAGTTGTCATGGGGATCGAATCACAGTTTGGGGCTTGTGTGTCTCTCAACAGTATCAAGAACAAGCATCGTTGCTGCAGCAACAACGAGTTCGTCACCGTTGCAGCATCAATATATCGTCGCCGCAACATCAAGATCATCGTTGCCGCAGCAAGATCATCGTCGCCGCAGCAAGTGTTAATCGCCAAATCACCATCATGAGTTCGTCGCCGCAGCAACAAGATCATCGTCGCCGCAGCAAGATCATCGTTGCCGCAGCAAGTGTTAATCGCCAAATCACGAAGTGTTCGTCGCCGCAGCAACAAGATCATCGTCGCCGCAGCAAGATCATCATCGCCGCAGCAAGTGTTAATCGCCAAATCACCATTAGGAGTTCGTCGCCGCAGCAGCATCAAGATCATCGTCGCCGCAACATCATCGTCGTCGCCGCAACATCAAGATAACCGCTCCAGCATCAAGATCATTGTCGCCGCAACATCATCATCGTCGCCGCAACATCAAGATTATCGCTTCCGCAACAACAAGAGTTCGTCGCTGGAGCATCAAGAGCTAGCATCGTCGCCGGAGCAGCATCAAGACCATTGTCGCCGCGTCAAGGTATAGTCGCCTTGCAAAGTCAAGGTCGTGGACGCAGAAACATTGAGTTCGTCGCGCAGCCTCACCCATCACCGTCGCCGCATCAACACCACCGTCGCCGCATCATCACCGTCACCCCATCAACATCACCGTCGCTGCATCAACATCACCGTCGCAGCATCAACATCACCGTCGCCGCATCAACATCACCGTCGCCGCATCAACATCACCGTCGCCGCATCAACATCATCGTCGCTGCATCATCAACACCGTCGCCGCATCATCATCGTCGCCGCATCAACATCATCGTCGCCGCATCAACATCATCGTCGCCGGAGCCGCATCAAGATCACCGTCGCCGCATCATCACCATCGTCGCCGCATCAAGATCATTGTCGCTGCATCAACATCATCGTCACCGCATCAACATCATCGTCGCCGGAGCTGCATGAAGATCAACGTCGCTGCATGAAGATCGTCGTGGCCGCATCTTCGTCGTCGCTGCAGCATCAAGATCATCGTCGCTGGAGCAACAAAGGTTCGTCGTCAGAGCAACATCAAGATCATCGTCGCCGTTACATCAAGATCATCGTCGCCGTTACATCAAGATCATCGTCGCTGCTACATCAAGATTATCGTTGCCACAGCCACCAGGGCAACGAGTTCGACGTCGGATCAGCATCAAGAGTTCGTCGCCGCAACATTAAGACGTCGCCGCAGCAGCATTAAGACGTCGCCGCAGCAGCATTAAGACGTCGCCGCAGCAACATTAAGACGTACGGGGCCTTCTTTCGAGAGCTCTGTGCGTCGTATCCGTCCTACACCACGGTTTTTACGGACGGGTCCAAGTCGGAGGAGGGGTGGCCTGCGCCGCCTATTGTCCCGCCATCAAGGAGTCGGCGCTTTCGGAGCGCCTGCCTTCGGATGCCTCGGTGTACACGGCCGAACTGAGCGCTCTCGTCTTGTCCCTGCAACTGATCTGGCGATCGGCAAGGAAAGACTTCATGGTCTGTACGGACTCGCTCTCTGCTCTGGAGGCTATCGCATGCAGGAACGTAAACCACCCTAGGCTTCAGGAGTTCTACGAGCTGTATACTTCTTGAGACGGGACGGGTGTGACGTGGTTTTGGTGTGGGTCCCGGGGCACGCGGTCATTCGGGGCAACGAGACGGTTGACCGACTCGCCAGGCGTGCCTCGGAGCAGGAGGTTTCCGGGTCCACGGTGCCGTTCACGGATCTGAAACCTAGGAGCGAGCAATACGTGTCTTCCTCTGGCAGGAGGAGTGGAACGCTCAGACGGACAAGCTTTTTCGGATCCGTCCCAACCTGAAAGAGGTTTTCCCTCTGGGTGTCAAAAACCGAAGGGAGGCGACAGTGCTCACCAGGATACACACGGGTCATTCTCACATCACTCACGTTCACTTGCTGAAAGGCGAGGGAACCCCGTGGTGCGTGACTTGCGACGTGCAGGTGACCGTCAGGCATCTGCTCCTGGAGTGTCGGGATGTTCAGGATATTGGGCACAAGCATTTTACCGCGGACTCCCTAAAGATCCTCTTTCGGGATGTTCCACCGGACACCATTTTTAACTTCCTGAGAGAATCCGGCTTTTTTCGTCTGATGTGAGCAAAGTGGAATGGTTGGTCTCTAAGGACAAGGCTGTTTTAAGGAACCTGGTTTTGGTTTGATCTCGTTTTAAGTGTGATCGATGTGGGTTTTCCCACGACACGGGGGCCGTCCTGGGTTGACCCTTATGGTGGGCTGGGGCGTCGATACAAGCAAGGACAGTTGAGTTTGTTTTGTACCTCGTTTTAAACTGTACATAGTCGCACACTTTTAATACGAGTTTTAAAATGTGACGAGGTGATAGCCCTTATATGGCCTATGTGGTCGGCGGGGCTATAAGCACCATAATTGGATTGAATTGGAAGACGTCGACCAGCAACATTAAGAACGTCGCCGCAGCAACATCAAGATCATCGTCGCCAAAGCAACATCAAATCATCGTCGCCGCATCAAGATCATCGTCGCCGCATCAAGATCATCGTCGCCGCATCATCAAGATCATCCTCGCCGGAGCAACATCAAGATCATCGTTACCGCATCATCATCGTCGCCGCATCATCATCGTCGCCGCATCAACATGATCGTCGCCGCATCATCATATCATCGCCGCATCAACATGATCGTCGCCGCATCAACATGATCGTCGCCGCATCAACATGATCGTCGCCGCATTATCATCATCGTCGCCGCCATCAACAACTGTCGTCGCCCGCGCCATCAACATCGTCGTCGCCGCACCAATCGTCGCGGCTCATCAACATCGTCGCCGCTACATCAAAATCGTCGTCGCCGCATCAAGATCATCGTCACCGGAGTAACATCATCGTCACCGGATCAACATCGTCGCCGGAGCATCATCATCGTCACTGGAACGTCAAGATCATCGTCCACCCCGCAAACATCATCGTCGCCGCAACAACATCATCGTCGCCGGAGCAGCAGATCATCGTTGCATCAAGATCATTGTTGCCGCAGCAACATCAAGATCATCGTCCGCCAGCAACATCATCATCGTCGCCGGAGTAGCAAGATCATCGTCGCATCAAGATCATTGTCGCCGGAGCAACATCAAGATCGTCGCCCGAGCAAATCAAGATCATCGTCACATCGAGTTCATTGTCGCCGCAGCAACATCAAGATCATCGTCGCCGGAGCAATAGCAGGAACCCACAAACGTCAGTGCACACATTTTTTAATATCCTTTTTTCAGCTAGAGCTAGGGAATGTCTAAAGCATTAGCAAGTCTGCATTTTTTTGTACAAGTGTGCATCATAACTGAATAATAATGATAATGATGATAATAGTATTTAGTAGTAGTATATAGTAGTATATAGTAGTAGTGTAGTAGTAGTAGTATAGTAGTAGTGTATGTTTTGTTGTTGTTTGTTGTTGTTATAATTTTATTATTATCATTATTTTCGGCCAGGATTTTTCCTTTGGAGTTAAGATCAGTGCCGACTCCACTCTCCCCAGAAGTCCTTCGGATGACACTATAAACCGAGGCCCCGTGTGATAACGTATGCAGAACATCTTGTGCACACGTTAGAACCCGTTTTGCATTTCGAAAGAGTAGACCATTGTGCACAGGTGGGAACGGATGACAGAATTTACAAAACTGCATGCACACGGGGACTGGATGTAAAAAAGCAATGAGTTCTTATCTCATCATCCTCGAAATAAAAGAATAAAAGAAAAAGAAAAAAAAATGTATTTTAAAGTAAGCCTGAATTTGTTTCTGTTTGATCATGCAAACTGTCAGGATTTTTGCTCAAGTTGCTTGTTGATGCTGTTTTCAGGGGTTCTGGTGCCAAACCAAAGTATCCAGCGGCCAACGTATCTGGTGAGCAGTTTTAGACCACAAGAAACTGTCAACGAGAAAGAGAACAAGATCGGATTGGAGGAGTAGGAGTAGTAGTAGTAGTAGGTGGTGTGGTGGTGGTGGTGTGTGGTGGTGGTAGTGTGTGTGTGTGTGTTGTGGTGTGTGTGGTGTGTGTAGTGTGGTGTAGTGTGTGTAGTGTGGTGTGTGTGTGTGTGTGTGTGTGTGCATGCGTGCATGCGTGCGTGTGTGTGTTTTGGTGTTTTTTTTGTTGTTTTTTTAAATGAATCCGTGTTAGCGATTGGAGGTTAAAAAAAAAACACACATTTTTTTTTCTGCAAGTCTTGTAGGACTGGCAAACATTTTTTTCTTGGTAAATGGAATCAAGAAAATGTTTTAAGGTAATCTGTCCCTCGAAATGCTTTGTAAATTTGTTTTCTTCGTCAAGCGTTCAGACAACAACCATAGAGAATGTGACAAAAAGAAAAGGAACAAAGCAGAAACAATGAGAGGGATAGAAAAGAGGGAATTTCTAGCACAGAATTTCCAGAAGGTGGGGATGCTATTTATACCGACAGCTCCCTAGTATCCCAACGGGATTTTTTTTTTTTTTAGAATAGAAAGAAGAAAATTTAGCTCTTGGAAAATAGGTAAACGTGCTCCATAACTTATGCAGCTGTAGGGTAACTAAATGTCAGAGACCTCAAAAATTGAAATTTGCACAATCAGCACTTGAATAGCCAACGTTTTTGCTCGTAGTAGAAACGCGCTAAACATTCTCTCGTGAGATGACTCGAAACAGGACTGTTCGTTATAAAATCTGAGAGCAGTTCAAGCCTGAAGATATATTTTTTGATGAGAGCAAAATTGGTAACGAGTATCACAGTATTGTTAACAAATTTGTGATTATTTGCCTGTGTTATACCATTAGACTCTCTCTCTCTCTCTCTCTCTCTCTCTCTCTCTCTCTCTCTCTCTCTCTCTCTCCTCTCTCTCTCTCTCTCTCTCCTCTCTCTCTCTCTCTCTCTCTCTCTCTCTCTCTCTCACAGATTCACACACACACACTAACACACACACACACACTCACACACTCGCTCGCTCGCTCTCTCTCTCTCTGTCTCCTGTCTCTCTGTCTCTGTCTCTGTCACTCTCTCTCTCACCTCATCTCTCATCTCTCTCTCTCATCTCCTCACACACACACACACACACAATTCACACACACACACTAACACACACACACATCACACATGAGAACACTCAACACACACACTCATACACATACACACACACACACACACACACACACACACACACACACACACACACACACACACACAACACAACACACACACACACACAAAGACCCACACACACCAACACACACACACACACACACACACACACACACACACACACACCTGCGTTTGTGTATATATGTCTGTGCGCGTGCGTGCACGCGTGTGTGTGCGTGTGTGCGCGCGTTTGTGTGCGTGTGTGTGCGCGCGTTCATGTATGTGCTTGCGTGTGTATGTGTGTGTGTGTGTATGTGTGTGTGTGGCGCGCGCGCGAGCGCGTGTGAGCGTGTGTGCGTGTGTGCGTATGAGCTTGTGTGCGTGCGTGTGAGCGTGTTTAGAAGGTAGCTGTGGGGAGGAGATAGTCTGGTTGAAAGGAGAGGCACAGACATGACAAGGGAGTTGAGGAGGGGTAGGGATGCACATAGAGCGGTGAGAGGACAGGCAGAGAAAAGGAGTCTGGCTATTGTTTTCTTACAAGATCCATTTTGGGGTGGGTTTTTTTCAAAAATGGATGCAACTCGTTTATAAAATTTTCGGACTTGAAATCACCTTGTTCTAAGTGTTCTTACATGGTTTGTTATGGGCTTTTAAGAAAAAATGGATGCAACTCGTTCAAAAATGTTTCGCACTTAAAATCGCCTTATTCTAAGCATAATGGAATAAGCGCTCAAGTGCTTTTTTTTCTTTTAAAATCCAGTCCCCGTGCGTGTGCGTGTGCGGTTTTGTAAGAGTTGTATCATCCGTTCCTGCTGACACACACTGGCCTACAAATTTTGAACGGCAGAATCGGGTTTTAACGTGTGCGGAAGACGTTCTGCGTGGGTTCCACACTGGGACCTCGGTTTATAGTCTTCTTCGAAAGACTTTTCGAGGAGATACAAAAACCTGGAAATTTTACGGCAGATTTTTGCTGTTGATAGGACTGGCGATTCTGATTTGAAGCTCCAGGCTATTTGCGAGGTATATGCCATTGTGTCTGCAGCTACATACCATTTGTTTACCTGCCGTTGTGTCCACATGATTCTAACATTCAGACCGACCAGCTGACAGACAACCCTTGCATGCTGTTCAATAACACCCTAACACTTAACCTCAACACTAACCTCTGGCCCCACATGTGGACACAAAAAGGCAGATAGATAAACGGTCTGTGCTGACACTTTGGCTCAAAATTTTTCTTTCCTCGCGGTTGGTGGGAGGAGGCGTGGGGGTGATAGATTTTCTTTTAGAGAAAAGGATGCTAGGAAGGGGGAGGAGAGGAGGAAGGGCCTACTCCTCCGAAAAGCGGATTAGGTTTTAACGTGTGCGTAAGATGTTCTGTGCTCGTTCGTAGGCGGGACTTCGGTTTATAGTCCCGTCCGAAGAACTTTTGGGGGGAGTAGAATCAGCGCTGACCCCCGGGGTAAAATATCCCCTTAAATGGGATTCGAACTGGGGTTAGCAGCGCAATGCGCAACACCCTAACCAACCAGGCTATCCCTCCTCCCTGAGAGAGGGAGAGGGGGAGGGACACACACACACGCACACGCACAAAGACGACACATACACGCACACACGTACACACACACCCCCCACCCCCCCCCCCCCCACACACACACACCCCATACACCCCACACCGCACACCCATACACCCGCACACACCATAACGCACCACTACGCACACACACGCACACGCACGCACACACGCACGCACACGCGTACACACACGCGCACACGCGCACGCGCGCGCACGCACACACACACACACACAGAAAGGGCGGTGGAGGGGAGGGGAGACGGTGCGAGTACTTTCTTATTTTTAGGATAATGGAATAAGTGCACATGTCCGTTCCCACCGGCACACAATGACCTACTCCTCTGAAAGCGGAACGGGTTTTAACGTGTGCGCAAGGTGTCCTGCGTGCGTTGGCCCCGTGTAGCCTCGGTTTAGTCTCATCCAAGGACTTTGGGGGAGGGGGGGCAGTAAAGTCGGCACTGTGTGAGTGGTGTGTGGTGTGGGTGTGGTGTGTGGTGCGTGTGCGTGCGTGTGTGTCCGTGACCCCTGCAGACAAATCTAGAAAATGGTATACCATAGGTATTTCTCATCACCAGTGAATCGTCAGCGTGTTTTAAGAAAAATCCTTTAAGCCGTTGTTCGACTTGCGCGGATTGTAAAATCGATTACTAAAAAAAAAATGATCACCGTAATTTTGGAAAAGGATTGAAGCGAAGTAGTGGAAGTGTCGCGTAAAAAATTGCAGTATTTTTTTTTTAAAAAATGAATGGTCCGTGTAATAAAAAAAAATATATTAGCCAACCTTGCAGAAGCAAAGGCGGGATAGCTCAGTGTCAGAGCACTCGCTGGTAGCATAGAGGATTGGTTTCCCACCCTCTGTACTTCTACTGTCGCTATCCCCGAGCTTAGGTTAAGCAGCGTTGAGTGTGGTCACCTCTTGGACGGGTGATCAACCGTTCATGCACCTAAGCCTCAGTACAGTCCCCCAGTTTACCCCAGCCACGAATTGGGTAGCCTGCCCTCTTTTAGGGTCAGGGAAGGTGAAACAGCGAGAGAGACAGATGGGATGGGCACTGCCCTCACTATGCTGGATCTCAGAGGATCTCCCAGAACCCAGTCCGTTGGAGGTGTGTTGTTGTGGCCCTTCGTTCCCCAGGGAATTCATAGGCATAAGTTAGTCAGAGAAGCTGAGGTCTCTTACACTTCGTTCCCCAACGACTGCATAGGCTATGGGAGCATGTTTTTTTAACACCTTTTACAACCTTTTTAAGTGCTTTTACAATTTTTTACTCGTGACTGGGTGAATGATTGAATACCCCATGTGTCGGCATGTTTATGCTTTTGGGTTGCAATTTAATGTTAAAAGTCGATGCTCTGATAGTAGGCTTCAACAATCAGAATGTGTAAAGAAATGTTTCTTTAGAGGATTTACAAAGCTTGTTGTAAACAGCATTGCTTACATTTTTCCTATATTTATTTCATGATGGTCCTGCACAGACTTCATGAATTACCTTTAACTTAATGATTTTTTTTCTTTTCTTTTTTTGGGGGGTGTTAGTTGGTGAGCACACACCACAGGCACATGACTACCCAACTCACTTTCTTTTCTGAGGATAAAGCAAGCTTTTCTTTAAAATTGACAAGCTGATGTTTTACACTTACCCATTTCGAGGGTCTGTGTTTTCTGGCTGTAAAGATAACACGGCTGGAATTTAGCTTTTTCTCACTTTGTTTTTGAAAGCATATTGGAATGAACATTGTGGTCTGAGATATATGAATGATGGCGTGAGAATTCAAAAACTAACAATTGTCAATGGGTCAGTCATTGTGTGCTGGTCAGAGCATTGGGAAAAGCCTACCTCCCCCTTCAGCAAAAAAAAAAGGCTGGAGTTTGGGTTGGGTAGCCGGCTCGCAGCTGAAATAGAATTGAAACTCCAGAATGACTTGTAAAATCTGGTTGTCAAATCTTGATGAAATGTTAGACAAATCACCCCCCCCCCCCCCCCCCCCCCAACAAAAATAAAACAAAAACTCGACAAAGGTCTTTGTTAAAAATTCTCTTCATGAATGAATGGCGGTGTGTTTAGTGTAGAGTATGTTCACAAGACCTCGGATACAACTCTCTCTCCTCTCTCTCCTCCTCTCTCTCTCTCTCTCGTTCTCCTCCGCTGGCGCGGCGCGCGCGCGCGCGCACACACACACACACACACACACACACAACACACACACACACACACACACATTCAAACTCAGTGCGTCAAAATTACGGAAACAACTGTGACTGGTTTAAAAATATTCAAATTCCTGTCAGAAATAAAAATACATCCACAAAATACCTAAAATCTTTATTTTCCAAAATATCTTGCGTATTTAATTAAATGCATTCGGACAAAATTTGTTTACCCCGCGCACACACACACACACACACAACACACACACACACACACAAACACCACACACACACACACACACCACACACACACACACACACACACGCACACACACACACACACACCATATATATATATATATATATTTATATATATATATATATATATATATATATATAATAATATATATATATATATAATATAAGGAACAATATCGAGTGTTCGTTCTCGTTTTAATTCTCTAGTTTCAACAAATGCATTTTGTTCAACATACTTAACAAAAACGCACTTTATAAAAAATAAACTTAATGTCAATCATTACAATCAACGGAAACTCTGGCTGAATGTAAACGAAATACCCGATTTACGACAACTGCATTTACTAGCTTCCATTGCAAAACAGACGATGATTCACCGGTACCTTATCCCCCCCCCCCCCCCCCCCCAGTGTGACAATCGACATTGATACTAAACTACACATACATATGTATGCAATTGAGCTCTCTGCACAATATAAAAACACACAAAACGTAAGGCTATCCCATAGATAAATACCTGGATTGAAAGATTAAAGCCTAGTCAAAAATTTAACACACATGGGTGTGTGTGTGTGCGCGCACACACATACACACACACGCGCACGCACAGCGCACAGACAGACAGACAACACACACCACACACACACGCGTATGCACGCAAACACAACACACACATTATATATATATATATATATATATATATATATATATATATATATATATATATATATATATATATATACAACATATACATATATAGTCATACAGCTATAAGAGAACAAACTAAAACCACCGACCACCGCCCCTCCCCCCCCCCTCCCCCCCCCCCCCCCGCCCCGAAAAAGGAGAAAAAAAAATAAAAAAATAAAACAAACAGAATAAATGAATTAAAATAGATAAGTATGTAAACAGAAGGAAAATATAATTATCACGCCATCCATACTGAAACCAGCCTGACGTTTACTTAGAAACTCACAACATGCTAACGTGTAACAAACCCACAACACTGGGTTAATCGTTTCTCGGCTGTAGGCTACTACAACTGACACCACAAGAACCGTAAATTGTGTCTGATAGTACAAAGCGAAACACATAAGAGCCTCAAGAACAGAACAGCCTTTCAAGTTGAAGGTTTTATTGGCCAATACTGTTGCCGAGAAAGAACGAGGACTAAAATGAAAAAAATACCGTAATACTATGTCTAGATAGTATATACTGACTTGATATTGGCTCGACAGTTGTTTGAATCAAGTGCTTTTTGTACTCTAAACACAAGACACCCCTTAGATAAATTTACAAGTACATGATGTATTTACACGTATGAAGACAGATACAATTGTTGAAGTGCATGCAATCACGCATGCATGCACATAACGTAGGTTAACAGGCACACACACACACACCTCCAATACTTAGTGGTCATCTGGATGCTTGTCTTTTCAATCAGGATAAACCAAAGTCCGTGTGCGGGGATAAGCATTTTGCACATGTAAAAGAACTTTTGGCACTGAGAATTGGATCTGGAAAAATTTTTGTGGGGGGAAAACTACTCTAATAGAAAAAACGACCCTCTCAGAAAGAGAGAGAGAGAGAGAGAGAGAGAGAGAGGAGAGAGAGAGAGAGAGAGAGAGAGAGAGAGAGAGAGAGAGAGAGTTAATGTATATTCCCAAGGGCTACAGATAAGTATTAATATATATTAATTTTATGAACCACTTGCCCTGAAAAGGAACTATCATTACTAGAGACAGAGACAGAGACCGACAGTTATCCAGACACAGACAGACAGACAGACAGAGAAAGAGAGAGGGAGAAACACAGACAGGCAGACAGACAGACAGACAGTAGACAGACCGAGAACACTGATGGTCGACGCAATTTCTCCACTTGGAGCGAGTTGCCCGAATTTCGATCACAACTCGCAATTCGCTACGATCACTACTTGTATACAAGGACTTTGTAACAATCTGTCAACTAAAGGTGTGACAAATAGCATTCGCGGCCTTTGCCCCAGAAAAGACCTCATGCAAAGAGTTTGCTATGTATGGAAGGCCGATTGCGCCAAGGCGTGAAAGTGGACTAACTGTAGGAGTGAAAACGTTTAGTGCCATTACCAGGGTAAAAATTGTTGCTTTGCTCTTTTGACAACGATAGTGATATGCTCCTTTGACAACGATAGTGATTATGCTCCTTTGACAACGATAGTGATTATGTCCTTTGACAACGATAGTGATTATGCTCTTTGACAACGATAGTGATTATGCTCCTTTGACAACGATAGTGATTATGCTCCTTTGACAACGATAGTGATTATGCTCCTTTGACAACGATAGTGATTATGCTCTTTGACAACGATAGTGATTATGCTCCTTTGACAAACGATCAGTGCACAATTTATGCTGCTTTGACAACGATAGTGATTGTTGCTCCATTTGACACTATAGGATTATGTTGTGGAGCTGAACATTGTGCTTATACTACTTTCACTTAAAATAGGTAGGTGAGCGTAACTTACTACTACTACTACTACTACTACTACTACTACTATACTACTACTACTATACTACTACTACTACTACTACTACTAAAGATAATAATAATGATAAAAATGCTAACAAAACTAGTAATGATTTAATATATAGAATTTATGTAGCACTATATGTTGTAAAAAACAACAACAACAAATTAAAGCCTTGCATTCAACACATTTTTACACATGCAGCCGATAAGAAATAGTTATAACAAATTCAGTCAGCACACACACGCACCCGCGTGCACACACACGTTAAGCACATTGGTGGGGTGATGGGGGTTTGGGCTGTTTGAAGAATGAAAAGAACACAAGGAGAAATTTCTAGGTTTGAAAAAGTATATATTGAGGCTGGAATCAAGTGTCGCAAGTGGGCTTCTGCCAAAAGGAGGGTCATTCCATATTAATGAACCAGAATTTAGTGCGACAGCCAACGGGAATCGGTTAAATCTTAAGTATTCGTAAGCACAGGTTATCTGCAGTAGAGCTGAAGGAACAAAGAAGTGTACGGTTAGAGACATTCACATATGTAGGAGGGTTCTGTTTTGTGGAGACCTTTAAAACAAGAGCATTGATCTTATATTTTACACTCTGTGGGATAGGCAGCCAGTGGAGAGAGGGCAAGAGAGGAGGAATGTGCACAGGATTTGTTTTCTTTATGAGGACCGACCGAGCTGTAGAGCTATGTACATACTGAGGGAAGTGGATCGATGATGCTGGTAGACCAGCTAAACGAGAATTACAAATACAAAAAAATGACAGACGGGATAAGTTTGTATGTTGCAATGATAGTCAAGTACTTGGGAATTGGGCTTTTAAGCTGCAATTGACAGTGTCAGGACTCTCAGATCTGGGTGACGAAGTTTTTGCATGAAAAGCACATTGTTAAAAACTGCCTGATACTTTACAGAGCTGGACAGAAGAACTAATGTAATTCCGTGGAACAGAGTGCATATATTTGATCTGTAGCTTTTCTGTACAACTTCTCGGCGACAACAGCACAGTTCAACAGTGGGAATGTGGCGCCCAACGAAACAGAACGTCACACAATTCGCAGTTGTTTCTAAATATAGACACAACGCTGCGATTGGCGGGTTTCGATCGTATGGGAAGTAATCTAATTACGGCCCTGTCAGAGATGAATTCAGCTGGAATTATTGTTACTGAGGAAGGTTTACGTTTGTTGCATATGAGCACGACCACGGTTTTAATCTGTATTCAGTTGCAACTTGTTTTAAATCATCCAGTTTGGGGTTTCTTAAAGAGGGGATGACCTTTTGTTAAGAGAGAAGGCAGGTTTTCTACAGTAGCACTGCTAAGAAACACACTCTTAACTGTTAAAGAAACACGCACTAAACTGGAACACACACAAAACGCACGGAAGAAGTAAATCTATACAAGTTTAATGGTTTTACTCGAACTTACATGGAACTAACTGACATGGATCATTAGCGTTAAAACCATTGTGTAAAACTGTAACAATAACATATGGTCAACAGTATCATCATTATATCAACCCATAATGGGCAGGCGGTACACTTGTGCTGACGCGCTCTGCTCTCCCCGGGGAGAGCAGCCCGAATTTCACGCAGAAAAATCTGCTGTGACATTAAGTGGTATACAATAAAGTAAAAT
>CM060316.1:50684253-50704253 GCA_030674155.1 Stramonita haemastoma | reverse complement strand
CAGCTTCATCCATTTTATCCATACAGTTTTGAGAGTCGTGAGAAAATGGCATGAACAACTCTGCGGGTGTCTGTATCTCTAGGGCGCAGTTGATGCCGGGATAGGTGATGATAATAAAAGCGTAGAGTACGCGCCTAGCTACCCCTGTTAATTAAAGTCTCAAAGCAGCTATCGCTTCATCATACAGTCTGGCCCGGGCTAACAGCTTTATCAGCTACTTACTACTAGAGTCAGCTGTGTGGCAACCGCCCATCTTAAAATCCTGCCATGCTTTGAAATACTTCTTCAAGACATGTCTGTTCCAAACCTGAGAGCGTTCCCCTCCTGTTTCATCTCGTACCTGTCCCTGCTTTCAACAGCCCAAATCCTCATCACCCTCGTACCTGTCCCTGCTTTCAACAGCTCAGATCCTCATCACCCTGGTACCTGTGCCTGCTTTCAACAGCTCAGATCCTCATCACCCTGGTACCTGTGCCTGCTTTCAACAGCTCAGATCCTCATCACCCTGGTACCTGTCCCTGCTTTCAACAGCTCAGATCCTCATCACCCTGGTACCTGTGCCTGCTTTCAACAGCTCAGATCCTCATCACCCTGGTACCTGTGCCTGCTTTCAACAGCTCAGATCCTCATCACCCTGGTACCTGTCCCTGCTTTCAACAGCTCAGATCCTCATCACCCTCGTACCTGTCCCTGCTTTCAACAGCCCAAATCCTCATCACCCTCGTACCTGTCCCTGCTTTCAACAGCTCAGATCCTCATCACCCTCGTACCTGTCCCTGCTTTCAACAGCTCAGATCCTCATCACCCTCGTACCTGTCCCTGCTTTCAACAGCCCAAATCCTCATCACCCTGCCAGTGTGCCAGTATGTGTGTAACGGGCGCGGGCGTTTTCCCACTTTGTGTGTGTGTGTGTGTGTGTGTGTGTGTGTGTGTGTGTGTGTGTGTGTGTGTGTGTGTGTGTGTGTGTGTGTGTGTGTGTGTGTGTTTGTGTGTGTGTGTGTTTGTGTGTGTGTGTGTGTGTGTGTGTGTGTAAGTGCGTGTGCGTGTGTGTGCATGTACATTTGGATTCGTTAATATTGTTTAGTGTTGTTGATTGTAAGCTTTGATTTGTTTCTACAAGCAATAGCGCTACATAAATTCAATCTATTATAATTATTATTATTATTATCATTATTATCATTCTCATTTTTTAAATATATTATTAAATACTTAATGGCAATTGCCTTCTTCCATGGCACACTCCTTGTTCTTGTTCTTGCCTTCAGCCGTAACCTATACTGACGTCAAACAGACCTGTGAGAAACAGACACCTGCTGTGTTGCTCATAAATAAAAAGGCATTCTGTCTGGGTAGAAGCCGACTGAATAAAAATGAAAAGACAAAAACAAATTGCCCCATAGCTCAGGTGGGATCTGAACTTATCTCTTTGAGTCTGGAATAAACACAGCGCCCTGGTGGTTTTTGAAAAAAAATATGTGACGCTCCACCACGAAATGAGTCGCTTAGCACATTACCTAATTTTGCTTAGGAGCCTTTAAAGGCAGGAGGGGGTCAAGCTGTCAATTTTGAGATATTGATTGATTATTAAACTAGATCTGTTTATTCATCTTATAATGAAATATCAAGGCATAATTTTTATTCCTTTTGCTTTTAAATGTGCTTTGAAAATACCCAAGCCCTCATTCTGACAATCTGTTACTAAAATAAACTTGCTGGTTTCTCATTTTGTCACATCCTGCCGTCTATCATTTCAATTTGTAATAATGTTGCACAGAATTGTCCGATTTTCAATCTGTTTTTTGTATTGATAGCCACTTTATTGCACATTAATATCATGGCAATAACTAAAAATTGACCTCATGTGCACTCCGTCTCATTATGTGGTGGAGCGTCACATATTGTTTAACAGAAACCCTTCCCCTGCCCCATATTTCTACAGCACTGGTCAGTTACGATACAATTTTAAAACATTCTAGTCAATGTTCATGCTCTTTTTTTTTTAAGAAAAAAGGGGGGAGGGCGTATGTAGATCAAATTGCTTTCCATTCTGTCACTCTCTCTGTCTCTCCCTCTCTGTATATCTGTCTCTGTCTCTCTCTGTCTATCTGTCTGTCTGTATGGTTGTCTGGCTGTCTTTCTGTCTGTCTGTCTGCCGATGTGTCTGTCTGTCTCTATCTTTGTCTATCTGTCTCTGTCTCTCCTCTCTCTCATACACACTGGTACATGCGCACTTTCGAGCACGCACACACACATACACACAGATGTGCGCGCACGTGCGCTTTTCGAACACACACACACACACACACACACACACACACACACACACACACACACACATATATATATATATATATTATATATATATATATATATATATATATATATATATATATATATACATACACGCACGCACACGCTCTCGTGTGTATATACATACACTTGCACGCACAGACATACACACACAAACACACGATGTAATATCGAAGACGCATTATATGATTTTTTTCTTCTTTCTTTTTCGTCCAGTGTTACAACCACTGAAAACACACAACACAGTTAGTCACTGAAATGCACACACACACACACACACACACACACACACACACACACACACACACACACACACACACACACACACACACACACACACACACACAGCGTCACACACAGTGTCACACACACACACACACAACAGCGTCACACACACACAGCGTCACACACACACAGCGTCACACACACACACACACACACACACACACACACACACACACACACACACACACACACACACACACACACACACACACACACACACAGAGCGTCTAAGAAAAGTAAGGCCTAGAACCAGGATCTTCTTTTCGAAGCGGAAAATCGCCTTCACGGCAGAGGGGATTTCATTCTCACTGAAAGAGGTCTTGTCTCACTCTGACAGTCATAGTTGCTGCTTGTGTTGAACCCGGTGCCTTACCTGTCCACACTCCTTGTCTTCAAGATGGCTTTAGGCTCAGCCAAAGTGTTTTGCATCATCATGATTATTATTGGAATCTTGGGTGTCTGTGAGTAAAAGGGGGTTTTAAGGTCTTATTTCATGTTGTATATTATGTAATGCCATGTTGTTTGTCATGTATTTGTTTTATTTCTTATAGTAAGATATGTTAACATCGGATAATGTATGATTAAACATGTATGTTTATTGTCTGAAAGGTCTTGTTGTTTATACCATAGCATCATGATCTATATTTCTTTTTTCGAATCTGTGGACCATCGTATTTTTGAAAGATATGTCTCTGTCTAAAAATCACTTATCAAGATTTGACTGGGGTATTGCAAGATGTGTGAATGTGTCTTATTTATCTAAATTATGTTTTTTTTTTCTCTTTCTAAAAATCTTATTTTTGTATATCGAGGATAATGGAATAAGCAGTCATGTGATTTTTTACGTCTAGTCCCTGTGTGTATGCAGTTTTGTAAATCGTGTCATCTGTTCCCACCGGCACACACTGGCCTACTTACGAAAAGCGGAACAGGATTTAACGTGCGCAAGATGTTCTGCTTGCTTTCGCACACGGGGCTTTGGTTTATAATCTCATCCGAAAGACTTGTGGAGAAAGTGGAGTCAGCACTGATGTTAACTCCAAGGGAAAAATCCCCTCAGCGGGAATCGAACCCGGGTCGTCACATTGCGTGGGCAATGTTCTGATTATGTTATGCATGTTTTAACCGACTGGAGGTTATTCCTCTTGCCATTGTTCCTGTTGTTCTATTTTGTGTATCTATCAATTGTCGTGTTTATTTCTTGTCATACTTTCGGCATTTTGTTGTGGTTATCTATGTTATTGAAGTCTAGCGCTTTGGAATTGTCAGGGTGAAAACTTTAGAGCTAATCAAGGTTCCATTTTAATGTACATACAGTACTTTACGTCATATTTTGTATAGTTTTACCAACATTGTGAAAAAGCTTCTAAACATATCTTTTTAGACAGAAACAGGTATTTTACGTGTCTGATAAGTAAATAAACAACAACAACAATTTTTGACAGTTGTATCCGCAATTTTGTGAAAGATCATCTTTTCTCTTACAAAGATATTGACAAAAAAACATATTTCGAGCGTTTTTGAGAAATCATTCGAAAATTATGGGAAAATTATAAACCTCTCTCCTAAAATCAGGTCTCTTTATTGTATGATGTACTAATAGCAGAGGAGTGTGTTGGTCTGTAGTACCCAATGAGACTAAAGAGATGATTAATCTGCTTGAAACAAGTTTACGGTTTGAATAAAGTACATAAGGGGAAAAAAGCTTACGAAGGAGAAAGAAGGATAAGCAGGAGGAAAAGAAAGAAAAAGAACAAAAAATGACAAAATGTAAAGAAAGGCAAAATAAATGCATAAATGAACAAAACAATGAGCAAAGAATAACTGAATCAAGAAATCACTCAGTGAATGAATGAGTGAATGAATGAATGAATGAATGAATGAGTGAGGAAGGAAGGAAGGAAGGAAGGAAGGAAGGAAGGAAGGAAGGAAGGAAGGAAGGAAGAAAGGGAGGAAGGACAACAGCAATAATTTCAGCCATACTGTTACCAAATTTGATTTGTTTTTTTAAAAGCAAAAAGAAGAACATGAATGAAAAGTGATAATAGTATTGGAAGCAGACAATCCTATCCAATCATTATCATTGTTTGTAGCCCCGCACATCACAGAGGCCATGGCAGGGCACTCTTTTTTTTTTTTTTGCAGTGATCATAACAGTAGTAGTATTGGTAACAGTACATTTTTCCTTGTAGAAATCGAAACATGAGTGGAGAAGTAGTAGCCGTGTCAATTATTGATGGAAGTATAGTTCCAAGTCTTATACTAAGATGGTTTTATGCTTGGAGATCTGTGGAGACAGTCTTTAGTCATGAAAAGCTCTAAGCATAATAACTTGTTCTCTCCATTCTTCTTGTTGTCGTTGTTGCTGTAGTTGTTGTTGTAGTTGTTTTTGTTGTGTTGTTGTTGCTGTCGGTACCCGGCTACAGCTCTGAGGTTCACCAATGGTGAGATTTTTGCATATGCAACCGATTTTTAGGCCCACCATTTACGTAGCCACATTGCGATTTGGGGAATTATTCTCCAGTTAAAAAGAACAAAGTATCTCAGGCCGGAGTGTTGCTGCCTATTTCAGCAAAGAGCTTGAATCAGCTATACCGAACGCACGCACAACTTCTTGCGCACACGTTAAATCCTGTTCCGCTTTTCGAAAGAGTACGCCATCGTGTGCCGGTGGGAACAGATGACAAAATTGACAGAACTGCATACACACGGGGACTGGATGTAAAAAAAAATTTTTAAAAGCATACGAGTGCTTATTCCATTATCGTCGATATAAAAGAAGACATAAAAGAAGAAATAATTTAAAAAAAATATATATATATATATACGGTGGGAAGAGAGAGCCCTGTTGTTTGAGCGCTACAATCGTGATCTGACACATTGGGTACTGAGCCCCCACAGCTACAGATGCGCCGGATTTACAGACTTTTACCCCGTGGTGGTGGAAGCTGGTTGCATAATCTTCAGTTGTGCCCCCACGGTCCACGGGACTAGGGGACAGGTGAAGGTGGAGAAGGAACCCGGATTTAGCATCGCTACTGACTCCACTGCCCCCCCCCCCCCCCCCCCCCCCCCCCCCGGGATATTTTTTATTTGTTCCTCAGTCAGAGCTCCGAGGTTGACTACTGGGGTTTATTATTATTATTTTTTGTTTATTCTTTTACATCAAGGATAATGGGATAAGCACTCATGTGCTTTTTTACAACCAGTCCCCGTGTGCATCCAGCCTTGTAGATGTCGTCTGTTCCCACCGGCACACGATGGCCTACTCTTACGAAAAGCGGAACAGGATTGAACGTGTGTGTGCAAGATGATTCTGAGACTGTGTGTATTTTAGGATAAGCACTTAGGATAGGCACTGGGGTTAACTACAGGAGAAAGTTCCGATGGAATATCAAACTTGGCATCGATCCTAAGCCGTCAGATTGCGATGCATTAACCATCAGGCTATCCCCTACCCCTGACGAGATTAGATTAAACTGAGGCCCCATGTGCCAGTACACAAGAACACTTTGTGCACACGTCAAAAACCCATTCCTCCTTTCAGAAGAGTGGGCCATTTCGTGCTGATGGGAGGATAACAACATGATAGAATTTTTTTTGAAAGATACGCATGTGTACGCAGGTGTTGTGTTTAACCCTGTCCCTGAAGTAAAATTGTTTGTATCTCTCTCTCTCTCTCTCTCTCTCTCTCTCTCTCTCTCTCTCTCTCTCTCTCTCTCTCTATATATATATATATATATCTGCATTATGTATGTCTGCACTATGTATGTATTATGTATATCTGCATTATGTATGTCTGCACTATGTATGTATTATGTATATCTGCATTATGTATGTCTGCACTATGTATGTATTATGTATATCTGCATTATGTATGTCTGAACTATGTATGTATTATGTATATCTGCATTATGTATGTCTGCACTATGTATGTATTATGTATATCTGCATTATGTATGTCTGCACTATGTATGTATTATGTATATCTGCATTATGTATGTCTGCACTATGTATGTATTATGTATATCTGCATTATGTATGTCTGCACTATGTATGTATTATGTATATCTGCATTATGTATGTCTGCACTATGTATGTATTATGTATATCTGCATTATGTATGTCTGCACTATGTATGTATTATGTATATCTGCATTATGTATGTCTGACTATGTATGTATTATGTATATCTGCATTATGTATGTCTGCACTATGTATGTATTATGTATATCTGCATTATGTATGTCTGCACTATGTATGTATTATGTATATCTGCATTATGTATGTCTGCACTATGTATGTATTATGTATATCTGCATTATGTATGTCTGCACTATGTATGTATTATGTATATCTGCATTATGTATGTCTGCACTAGTATGTATTATGTATCTGCAATGTCTGATTATGTATGTGCACTATTATGTATTAGTATGTATGTGTAACAGAGTGCAGATATTTGATCTGCCGCGACTCTGTACAACCTAGACCACCCCCTAACAATACAGAACGTCGCACAATTCGCAGGTGTGATCTAACGTTAGATCTACGACGCTGCGATTGGCAGATCCCATCGTATGGGAAGTAATCAAATTACCGCCCCGTCACATCCACCACCGCTGACTTTGTGCCACGTCCCGAGGCACAGTGGGTACTGACCAGCATTTTTGATGCTCAAATCAGTAACCCCAAGTTCTTTCCATCCTGTCGGCAACGCCACTTTTTAACAAAGTGCAGATATTTGATCTGCCGCGACTCTGTACAACTTCACGCTACGACAGCACAGTCAGACAGCGGGAATGTAGCCTCTAAAAAGAGGCTGCATAAAATACTACATTTTACGGTTACGGACAAAGTGCATGCAACTGATGGTTTTCGACCACCCCCCAACAGTACAGAACGTCGCACAATTCGCAGGTGTGATCTAACGTTAGCTCTACGACGCTGCGATTGGCAGTTTCCATCGCATGGGAAGTAATCTAATTACCGCCCTGTCACATATGTATGTATGTATGTATGTATGTATGTATGTATGTATGTATGTATGTATGTATGGACGATGGATGGATGGATGGATGGATGGATGGATGGATGGATGCTGAAACCCTTATTTTATCAATTTCGATTGCAGTGGCAGGATCAGCTGCTCCATTCTGGTTGACACCGTGGAATACTGACAAACATTACGGTCTATGGTATCTCTGTAAATACGGCAAGTGTGGCTTTTACCGTTGGGGAGATCTTCCATACACATACTTTTCAAGTGAGTAGTGGTGTTGCTCTTGTTCTCTTAAATTCATAGACTGTTTCTTGCGTAAAATAGAGAACACACGGGCTTTCATGTCTATTGTTGGGGTTTGCTATTGGTAACATCGGTTCAGGTCAGTTTTGGATTCATCTCTCTCTCTCTCTCTCTCTCTCTCTCTCTCTCTCTCTCTCTCGGGGGGATGATAAAACATGGCGTCTAGGCGGCAGTGCATGTGAGACGCCGCGTTAAACTGTGGCACACAACGTCTCAGAGGATTGTTCGGAAATGTTTCTTGTGCTGCAGTTAGTAAGAAACATCAGTGCCTAAATATACCTCAAAATGGTGGACTTAGTGATGTGGAGGGCGGCTATTGGGGTGTTTGCTGCAAAATGTCAGTGTGTGACAGGCGTTTATAAAAAGATGTCCACGACACAGGTGAGCAAAAACACGGACACCGTGACACACCTATCAACAACTGATGTCGTGGTGGGCTTTGTGTGCTGTGCCATGCTGATTTTTTTGATTAACTGTCTTTTCAGAAATCTAAACAAATTTGTGCCATTTGACTGTGCTTGCCTTCAATGGCATACTTCAAAAGGAACAGCATGGCAGGAGATGGCAGATGTGTGTGACAGTGACAGTGGGCCAGCGTGTCAGTCGGAGTTGCACATGTCTGTGCTTCTCGTGGCCTTTTGTGTGCAGCACGCTGCCTTCTCTCTACACAGGCTGTTGCTAAGCGGCGATGTGAAAACAAACCCACGGCCAAATACGGATGGACAGAAGGACACAAAAGACAAAACAGATACAGTACCGATTACACCAACTGATGTCAGCGATCTGATGAGCACAATAATGCAGAACATACAACAGCAGTTTTCAGAGCAAACTAGCGTCATCTGGAATGATTTAGGGGAAATTAAAAACGAACTTCTGCAAGTCAAACAACAATGTGAAGAAATAAATCTAAGATGTGACAGGCTGGAAAAAGATCAAAGAGAGTTGACAGGGACAGTCACAGAAATGACAGAGGACATTCATCAGCTGTTTGAAGAAAGAAATGAAGACAGAGAAGAGGTGCAACAACTAAATGATACCATCAGAGATTTGAAGTCAGAAATCGAACGATTAAAAACAGACACAGACAGACTGGAAGACTTCTCCAGAAGAGATAACTTATGCTTGTTTGGCATTCCCCAACAAAGTGCCAGAGAAACCCATGACTCCTGCGCTCAGTCAATCATCAATGTGCTGAATAGTGTGGATGTTAACAAGTCTTGGACACTGGACGACATAGCTCGGGCACATCGTACAGGGCAGGCCTATGATTGCCAAGTTCAATAGGTGGAGAGACAAAATGAACATTTTCACTAGCAAAGACCTGAGGCAGAAGCTGCAAGACAAAGGTGTCAGGGTGGCCAACGACCTGACCAGGGCACAGGCGCAGATGGTGGCTGCAGCACGCAGGGAGGGGAAGAGGGCCTACTTCCACAGGAGGCAGATGGTGATCGGGCCCAGCCTTCCAGACCCCTGATCCTACGCAGAGGTGGTGGAGAGTGGGGATGCACAACAGGCCTCCATCCCTGTCCCCTCCTCACAGCCAAGTCAACATGGGGATTCCCCTTTCCTCACTGGCAGAGGGGGTGTGACGTCAGAGGAGCGCACCACGCCTGGCAGCCGACAGACGACCACGAGCGGCAGGCCCCCTTCTCCTTCCTCCTCTCCCTCTGTGGCACGTACACCACGGGAACAGCGCAGGAGTGACGTCACCGGAGGCAGTGCAGGCGGGCGGTACCATGGCAACCACGGGGCGACTCCGCGCGATGAACGTCACAGCTCAGCAGTTGGCGGGGGTTCCCCTCGCTATGACGTGGCGGGTTCTTCCGGCAGTGACCAGCGTGCTGCTCGTGACGGGCCGCTGTCCTACCAGCAGACTGGTATGCGGGATTTCCTGCGTAACCCGCTGCCCAAGTCGTTTGCTCGTGGCAAAGTGGCCAGTGACAACAAGAACTGTCGCAGGAGTCAGGTCCTAGCAGCTTAAGAAAGAGCTAGGACAGGTCGGCCATCCAAGTCAACTGCCATTTTTAAACTATAACGTGGAAAATGTGTACAGTAAATTAAAAGATGTATCCTTTATAAACTATGTCAATAAGTTTGATTTTGTTTGTCTCACTGAAACTTTTCTTGATTCTAGTTTTGACTACAGTGGTGTTTTTCTTGATTATATTAAGTTTTATGTACCTGCACAAAAACTTTCACATCATGGAAGGAATTCTGGGGGAGTTCTTTTATTAGTAAGAAAATCTTTAGAAAATTATGTAGCAGAGATTAAAATAGAGTGTGACGACACTATTGCTATTAGAGTAAACAAATGTATTTTCAATTTAAATAAAGATGTTATTTTGATATCATGCTATATTGTGCCAGAAGGTGGCCCTATTTACAATGAAAAACTAATTAAAGATGGTGTTATATTATTAGAGGAAACCTTATTACAGTATTTTCAAAAAGATGATTTTCATTTCATGATTATTGGAGATTTACATGCCAGGACAGGTCAAGAACAAGCCAACCTTGAGGTGAAATCAAATTATTTGATTGATGTTGAGTATGATGGTATGAATGATGAACCTTGTGTGCATGCCTCTAAGGATGACACAATTAATAATTTTGGTAGATCCTTGTTAGATCTATGTTTTATGTTTGACATGGGGATTCTGAATGGTTGTTGTGAAGGGGATAGGGAGGGGGAGTATACCTTTGTGTCTCCTAATGGATGCAGTGTTATTGATTATTTTCTTGTTCCTAGTCAAATATTAATATGTTTTGATTTGTGTATTGGGGATTGTGTTTATTCATGGCACCTCCCTGTTGAAATAACATGGAAAGTAGATAATGAATGTATTGATAGACTGACTGGTCCTGAGAATGTTTGGAGTTGGAGAGACAGGATACTGCTCTGTTCCATCTTCTTGTGTGGTTATAAATCCCAGCAAGCTATTTCTAACTGCAAATCCCACATCGTGTTTTCTGACCTTGTCTGATGGTTTGCCTTGCGAGAACAGGGCAAGGTATCTTTCCCTCTCAGATCCTATTTCTGAGAGATTGGTTTCTTGAAGGTTGATAGTATTCACCTACAATCTACTCAATACTCTGTCGATGACAGCTGTCTTGCAAGCATCATAAATGTTTACTTCCTGAAGGTCATCAGAAAGAAGGTGTCATTTTCTTTACGTCCAATATGCCGAATTCAGGGCGGGGGTTTTCATTTTTCTGCTTCCTGATGAACAGTTGTTAATCTGCTTACCGGTTTCACCTTAAACCCCTCGAACCCAGTGAGGCTAACGGATCGTTGCGGGGCAGCACCTTACTGACTGGGGGCTGCCCAGCTTAAGGCAAGTGGTAGCTGCCCAGTGAGACGCGGTGACCTCTCCCACCGTTGGAAGCAGTTCACGGCGTCTGACTCTACGCGAATTGAATATGCAGACTTATAACCGGTAGACCTCTGCTTCTCTGCAATGCAAAGCAAGAGTGACCTCTCCAGAATGCAAAGCCTGGGTAAGTAAGTATAGAGGGCAAGGTGTTACCCATGCAGCAGACACCTCCCCCCCCCCCCTCCCCTTCTTCTCCAGTGTCACTGCAATTGTCCACTGGGAAGGTAATCGCCAATACACGTGGATCAAGAGCGTCACAAAAACTGCCGGAACATTGTTGTGTACAGCCTCAGACTGCCTTGGTGACTCCTACTCCCGAATTTTCCTCAGGGTTGTGTCCCAAAGCCTCTCCTATGAGTAGGTATGTCCGCAAAGCAGCGGAAGATTGAAATAAGAATGTTGCTTCTTCTAGTTAAATTGTCTTCCCAGACTGACGAGTTCCACCTACCCACATGACACATGTAGTACTGGCTTACATGGTTGCCAGTAGCAGAGGCGACATCTAATCAGACTCATTACTACAGTGTTGTTATAATTATCTAAATACAGATAGAGCGACATCTAATAGGACTCATTACTACAGTGTTGTTATAAATATCTAAATACAGATAGAGCGACATCTAATAGGACTCATTACTACAGTGTTGTTATAATCATCTAAATACAGATGATCTTTTTTTTTTATTCATTTTTACTTTTTTCTTTCTTCCTTCTGTCTTTCTCTCCTTCTTTTCTCTCTTTCTTTCTTTTTTTCTTACTTTCTTTTTTTTCTTTTGTTTCCTTTTTTTCATTTTTCGTATATTAATCTTTTTTCAGCCTGGTTCTCAGTGCTCCACGGTGCTGCAGGACTTGCAGGTCTAATGGACTTCATCTTGCTGTTTTTCTCCCTTTATAAAATCTGCGGCAACAGCGACTCGGCGACCGGTACCGGAGTTTTGGCTCTGCTTTCTGGTCAGTCCTGTGTGTGTGTGTGTGTGTGTGTGTGTGTGTGTGTGTGTGTGTGTGTGTGTGTGTGTGTGTGTGTGTGTGTGTGTGTGTGTGTGTGTGTGTGTGTGCCAGTGGGAAGGGATGACAACGTTTTAAAATGCATGTACAAGTGTGTCGTTATTTTGACACTCATCCCCGAAGTCGGACAGCATCTACCTTAATGATGGGTCAAAACGGTTCAATGCACAAAATCTCACCGTTGGTGAACCTTGGAACTCTGGGTGAGGAGCGAAAAAAATAGGAAAAAAACCCGAAGTCTCACGATTGAACGCACACATGACGGTTTGTACACGCACTCAAACCCTACTCATGCTTTGATGGTCAGAAGAGGCCAGTCATGGTTAGTGGTAGTGATGACATGAACATACCCAGCTTCATGATGACACTACGAAACGAAGCCCCATGTGCCAACGCACGCAGAGCGTATTGCGTACATGTTACACACTAAGGCCACAACAACGACCGTGGCAACGGTCGACAAGCATAACAAAGTTAGTAAGACAAACATGGTGTAGGCATCTGCCAGTCTTGAAAGACAATGTAGTTGTGCTCTCGGCTCTAGAGCGCAATGTCTGGGTAAGTAAGGTCAGCAAGCTGCTACCCATGCAGCAGACCTCCTCCCCTCCCCCTTTTCATGATGCTGGAATGGTCCAACGGAAAGGCAATCGCCGATACCCATGGTTCCAGTGCCGTCGCAGGAGCCGCCAGAACGTTGCCATCTACAGCCCCAAACCGCCCTGGGGACTCCAACTACTCGATTTTTCCTCAGAGATGGTATCTAAACACGACACCTGTGTGCATGCTGGTTCTTTTTATTTGGTTGTCATTCTCTCCTGCAGGCACATAATGGCGTGCTTTTCCCAAAGACGGAACAGGTTTTAACGTACGTGTGTGCAAAATGTTCTGCATGCGTTAGCATATGGGTCCTTTGAAATTCAGTTCGATTTTTTCGTCAAACTGGAAAGAAAAGGCGAGGCTGGGGATCGAACCTAGAACCTCACAGTTGACTTGTCGGCAGGCGAACGTCTTAACCATCCTGCCATGCTTCATTATCTGTATTTCATCTGTCCATCCAAAGGTGCTGCCTCTTAATTAAAATTGTCCTGTGTCACCAGGAATTTTGGGTATGGGTGCCGGCGCGGTGTTTTACTTCTTCCCTTTGGCCCTCCATGGCGCTTACAGCATTCAACGGATACAGAACCTGGGGTTTCTTACGTCTTCTCTGCCGGTTCTGCCGTTATCACCTCTTCAGCATCATTTCCTCGTCCTTCCCAACCCTCCGAACAACGCCGTCCGCCCCCTATAGTTTGTATTGAGCGTGTGGAGCCGAAAGCGATGGGAAGCAATGTTCTACTCTTGCTTGTGAATTTGTGGGACTTTTGCTGACTGAGTTTTGAATTTATGGGGTTTGTTTTTTTTCTTCTTCCAGGCTCAAATTCTTGGGCTTTTTTCCGTTTTTGTTTGAGATTTTTTATGTTGTTGAGTGTTTTAGGTTTTGCTTGTTGTTTGTTGTTGTTATGGCGTATTGTGTTAGGATCCAGTCTAGTGGATTTTTTATACAATGAAAACAGTCTAAACGTTAATCTTTCCATTGTGTTTTTGCGTGGGTGTGTTTCTTTACCTTTTTTCTATGTACATATCCCACAAAATCGAGTTATTTATTTTTTAGTTTTACATTTTTTATCTGCATGTGTATTTCCGTTACATTGTTTTTGTTGTTGTTTTGTCTCTTTACATTTTTCTCAATACGTATGTAAATTTTCAGTACATTTTGTTGCTGTTTCTTTCCATTTTAGATATTAAGCTACGAGTAGTTAACTGTAATCTTTTTCTTTTTTAATGATTTTTCTTTGTTATGTTTTGACCTTCTTTGTTTTCAGACATAGTCTCGCTCATAAAGCCACTCTAAACTTCATGTAAAACCTAGGTAGTGTTGTGAGCAAAGTAACAAGCCTACGTTGAATTTATCTTGTATCATGTTGTGCTTAATTTCATGTGGGCACTCTATTCAGTTACGACAAGCTTCCAAAATCTATCATCCAGAAGGAAAAATTTGCCATGGTCGAAGAACAGCTGCCTATATTCTAATAATAATAATAATAATAATAATAATAATAATAATAATAATGATAATAATAATAATAATAATAATAATAATAATATAATAATAATAATAACTGGAATTTATATAGCGCTATATCTTGCAGAAACAAATCAAAGCGCTTGCATGCAACCAATAATTTAGATTTTTAATAATGTCAACTGTACACACACACACACACACACACACACACACACACACACACACACACACACACACACACACACACACACACACACACACACACACACACACCAAAGGTTATACACTTTGGCAGGGTGGTGGATATTTCGCCTGTTGAGAGCAGGTGCAGCTATAAGATGAAACAAGAGGGGAAAAGCTTAGCTTTGAAATAGATATGTCTTGAGGCTGGATTTAAATGCGTCATAGGTAGGCTTTTTACGAATGGGGAGAGAATGGGGTGGGTAGTTCAAAACGGCCATACGCACACACTTCTCACCGCAGTGTATATCGATGTTCTCACGGGGATTCCCAGGGAACATGGGTCAGACAAAAGGGAATAGTCCTGGAAAGCGGAAAGCACTTCCATTTGTTTGCTTTACAAGATTGAGCGCTATATCAATGCCTATTGTTGTTGTTGTTGTTGTTGTTGTTTTGTTGTTGTTGTTTTTATTACTATCATCATCATCATCATCATCATCATCATCATCATCATCATCATCATCATCATCGTCATTATCATTATTACCATGATGATGATTGATGATGATGATGATGGTTGTTGTTGTGGTTGTTGTTGTGTTGTTTTTGTTGTTGTTTCCTTTTTATTATTATTATTATTATTATTATTATTATTATTATTATTATTATGAACAGCATCAGCATCTTCATCATCGTCGTCGTCGTCATCCTCCTCCTCCTCCTCCTCCTCCTCTCATTATTATTATTATTATTATTATTTTATTATTATTATTATCATTATTCATTATTATTATTATTATTATTATTATTATTATTATTATTATTATTATTATTATTATTATTATTATTATTATATTTACTACTACTTTGAGTGACGTTGAGGGTGTAAAACTAAAAACTCTCAAGAACAGTAACAGTAGCAACAACAACATCAACATTAACATCAACATCTCTTTCTGATACTGAAATCTTTGCAAGCAAATCACTAATGTGAGATTCTCTCAGCAAGACTACCGCCGTTTTATTATTTTTATTTTTTTAAACATGATAAATGAATGATGCAGTTGTTTGTTGTTTTTCTTATTATTAAACAGTCGAAAAGCAAATGAAAATATAAACAAAAACAAACCAAAAAATATGTGATGATAGAACTTTTATAGGTACGAGAAGTTGAGTTCTTGTTTGTTTGGTTTCAACATTGTTTATTCAATGTGTATATACATCATAAGCAGACAGCGACACAGCAATAGAAAGGCGTCAAGCGATAGAGTCTAGCTTATTTGAAGCCTCATTTTATTTGTATGTTTGCTTGTTTCTAAGTAAGGATTGTTTCCTACATTGCGATCTTTAGTGCTGAAAAAAAAAATGGCGGCTCATAGACGAGATGATGGTTTTCATCAATCAGATTTTTTGGGGTTTGTTTTCGAACATATGATAACATTATTGAAACTGCCTTGCAGAGAACAGGCTCAAGTGTTGTTGTTGCTGGCTGTTTATATAGATTGTTATATATTGTTATTTCCTTCCAGCATATAATGGAGGACAGCACTGACTTTTTCAGGTGATGTATGTTGGGCAAGTTGAACCCGGCGGAGCCCATCCGTCTCCAAGTAATAGAGTGCATGCTGGGTATAGTCATGCCAAATTTCTCTTTTCCATAATTGACCTTCTCTTCCAGAAAAAGGTGTGTGGTCTTATATAAAAGTTTGAGCTAGATAATCCTGTGTGCCTTCGCACATCTGACCTCGATTGAAACATCAGTGACATCCAAATTTCACGAAATGTCGACAGTGTTAGTATGAACTCCAAGAGGAAACTCTCCATGAATGAGAATTTCAGTGTGAGACTAGAACCCGGGCCCACAGTTATCGTTACATCACGAGTTTTTCCTTCTAACCGCTCGGCTATCCAGTCCTGGGGAAACAAGCAATGACAAATAACAGCAGTTACAGGAGAACCACAGTTGCCTCCCATGCTTAGGTTCTCACACGCCTCGGATGTGATCTAAGGGAAAGAGCGTATAGTTGTGGCGCTGAAAGTGTGCCAGTGCTTCTTACCTGGAAAGTAAGATTAGTGTAGATTGTGGAACTATGCCTTTTTTTTTTATTTGCTTACTTGTGGTGTTGAATCTTTTCTCTCTTCTTGTTTTATTTTTATGTAGATTTTGAGCAGACTACTGTAAAAAAAATATATATATCTCCCCTTTACAGTTTTTATTTGTGGTATTGATTCGTGCTGTGTTTCTTTATTTTATTTTGGCTTTCGTTTCGCACAAAGATCAGCAATCAGAACACTGCAAAATTCTGTCTGGGGATATAATTATAGTGGATATGACCCATGGAGAGTTATCATACGCAACTTGTATGGAACTTTGATCACAGTGATGGTAAAGAAAAGGGAGATAGCCGAGAAGATAGCACTACACGGAAGTAAATACATGGCATGAAATGTCACACCTTAAGACTGTAGAATATGTTGTTCTTTCTGCACTTTAGTTTTTGTTGTACATTTTGTCACCATTGTAAGTGTACGGGAGTGAGTAAGGGGAGTGTAAGTAAGTGTACGGGAGTGAGAATCACCGTATTTTTTGTCAAAACTATTTTCGAATCTTAGTACATTGTGAAAAATGTGAAGACGTCAAAGTGCTAACGTTTTGTCTAGTGCTTTTTTTTTCTTCTGAACTTTGGTTAATGCAGAGAAAAGTGTCATAGAACCACAAAATGCTATGTACAGCTAAGAACAGAAAAACAACATTGATACGCCACTGTTTGTTTCAAAAGAATACAATAAAATATTTTGAAGATACCCTAACCACTTTCTCAAGTGCAATTCGAGATTAAGATAGCGAAAATAATAACTTTGACAAAGTTATGAAAACAAATGCCAGTTAGGGTTAGGGTTTTGTTGTTGTTGTTTTTTGCTTTTGTTGGCGTTTTTCGGTCACTATGTAGCTGAGAATTTTGAGTAGATCAAATCTGGGTGAAAAATATATAATTTGTATAAATCATATAGTGATACATATCACCCATGGTTGTAGAATAGGAAGAAAACAATAATTATTGCATTATTTCTAATAGCATTCAACCGACCAATCTGTATGAAACAGTAACTACTTTTTTTTTGCTTTTGGTACTTGTTTTTCGTTTTGGGCTTTCATTTTCTAGGGTTTACCATGTTGACTGTGATATTTACAAGTAAAACCAAAAAAAAAGAGGAAGCAATAAATTCAGGTAAATCATGAAAATTAAACGGGCATTGACCGTTGACCACGTTGCCTTTGCGTTTAACCCCTTTCTGTTTTTCAGTTTATGTACTTTTAGTTTTGGTATTTTACCGTCCTTTGGATGTGGTGTGCATAAAATTTAACTTTACACTTTAAAATTATTCCTTAGACTGTATAAGAAAATGCCCATTTCTATCTGTGATATGTACATAATAATAAAAATACTTTCGGTATTTAAAAAATGACTAAGGAAAATATTTTATCTGAACATTATATAGTCACATTAAAAAACTACAACCACTTTTTTTGGTAATTTTTTGTTGTGGTATGCTGTGCTGTGTTAAGTTCTGTCTCGTCACGTAGTGGTGTGGTGTGGTGTTGTGGGGTATGGTGGGGTGTGGTGTGTGGTATGGTGTGGTGTGGTGTGGGGTGGTGTGGGGTGGTGTGGTGCGGTGTGGTGTTTATTTATTTATTTATTCATTTTATTATTTTATATCGAGGATAATGGATTAAGCACTCGTGTGCTTTTTTCATTTAGTCCCCGTGTGTATGCAGTTTTGTAAATCTTGTCATCTGTTCCTACCGGCACACAATGGCCTACTCTTACGAAAAGCGGAACAGAATTTAACGTGTTCGCAAGATGTTTTGCGTGCGTTCACACACGGGGCCTCGGTTTACAGTCTCATCCGAAAGACTTTTGGGGTTAGTGGAGTCAGCACTGATGTTAACTCCAGGGTGGAGTGGAGTGGAGTGGAGTGGGGTGAGGTGGGTGATGTGGTGTGGTGTGGTGTGATCTGGTGTGGTGTAGTGTGGTGAGGTGTAATGTTGTAATGTGTTGTGCATGGGATGGTGTGGTGTAGTGTGGCGTGGTGTGGTATGATATGGTATGGTGTGATGTGATGTGATATGATGTAGTGGTGTGGTGTGGTATGGTGTGGTGTAGGTTGGTGTGATGTGGTATGGTGTGGTGTGATATGGTATGGTGTAGTGTGGTGTGGTGTGGTGTGGTGTGGTGTGGTGTGGTGTAAGGTGATGTGGTGTTATGCGTGGACTGGTGTAGTGTGATATGGATGGTATGGTATTGTATGGTATGATGTGGTGTGGTGTGGTATGGTTTGATGTTGTGTGGTATGGTATGGTATGGTATAGTGGGGTGGGGTGGGGTGTAGTGTGTTGTGTTATGTGTGGACTTGTGTAGTGTTGTTGGGTGTGGTTTGCTTTGCGCAATAATTTGTTGAGTTGTGCTGTGCTGTGTGCATACGGCGTCACATTGCATTATAGACTGGAGTGCATCGAATTAAAATGGACTGGATAAACCAAGTGCACCTGAAGGATATAACCAACAGTGTTCTTCACTCACTCTCTCTTTCTGCGTTCACCAACCATCCTATTTCGCTACAGGTTTCACTTGAACGCAACATAACTTTCAGCTTGATGTTGCCATGCTGCAAAATAGCAACATACTCTACAACAACAACAACAACAACAACACAACAACAATGACAATGGCAGCACCACCAACAGCAGAAGCAGAAGCAGCAACAATAGAAACAGCAACAGCAAAAGCAATTAAAACATATTTAAAACAATTGTGGCAACAATTGCCCAGGTCCAAACCTCGATTCTTTCTTTAATTTTCTTTTATTCTTTTTTTTTTTCGACAAGTCAGATCAAGTAAAGTCAAAAACACTTTCATCATCCCTGAAGGGCAATTCCAAAAAAAGAATAATGGATTAAGAACACGTGTACTTTTTTTCATCTAGTCCCCATGTGTCTGCAGTTTTGTCAATTTAGTCGACAGTTCCCACGGTACACAAGTTAAGCACACGATGACCTACTCTTCGAAAAAGCGGAACAGGTTTTAACGTGACTACAAGACGTTCTGCGTGTGTTCGCGCACGGGGCCTCGGTTTATAATCTAAAGTGAAGGATTTTAGGGGGAGTGGAGTAGGCACGGTTTAAATCCAGAGGAAAAATCCTCTTGAACGAGATTCGAACCTGGGTCAGCAGAGCACGAGCGCAATGCGCATCACTCTAACCACCAGGCTATTCTGTCCCCCGATGCTAGGGTTATATATCTATTCTAAATATTTTTTTCGGAACAATCAACCAGAGGCAGTTGCAAATGACAATGCTTTACGTTTAAAAATGACTAAGTAGATAACAAAAAAGAAGACAAAATAAAATAAATGATAGATAATATTGCATAATTCTTGGTAACAGTGACAAGCCCGACAGTGATAAAAACAA
>CM060316.1:50664253-50674253 GCA_030674155.1 Stramonita haemastoma | reverse complement strand
GGATCTCTCTCTCTCTCTCTCTCTCTCTCTCTCTCTCCTCTCTCTCTCTCTCTCTCTCTCTCTCTCTCTCTCTCTCTCTCTCTCTCTCTCTCTCTCTCTCTCTCTCTCCTCTCTTCATCGTCGTCGTCGTCGTCGTCATCATCACATCATCATCATCACATCATCATCATCATCATCACCATCATCATCATCGTCGTCGTCGTCGTCGTCTCAACGTCGTCATCATCATCATCATCATCACTCATCATCATCATTACTGTAAAGTGTGTGTGTAGATTTCTTTTTCATTTGACGGCAATATAACACTTATCCAGGTTTCTATGTGCATAAAGCACATAGAACATGAATTTCAAGCGAAAGAAACATCAATTAGATAGAGCTATACATTTTAGGAGCAAACGTACAAAACAAAGAAGGTATTTATTTTGAAACCGAGGAAAAGGAACACGAAACATGTTTAAACCGGATCCTACTTGTTCATGCAAAGCACGACACACTGCATTTCTCCCAGCCGCATACAAATGTTTAAATAACAGTACTGTCTCAAAAGCTTAAGTTAATATGAATTGCTGCAATAAAAACACCCCAAAACAAACACGGTCCTAGCGGATTTTGATAGGATTTAATATATTTATTATAAATCTTTTTTTTCTCATTTAGATGATCAACTTCATACATCGGTAAACGTAAAATTAACCAGTAAATCTTAAAAATACGATGTTTTAAGAAGCAAAACATAAGTCTACATTTTTCAATTCAGATTTGCTTCTAGGAAAACATCTTTTTAAAAAATCACCATCAAGAAAACAAAGCAAACACCTCAAAGAAGAAACACAAGGTAAGTAAAACTGCCAGACAGTAAAAACAGCCCCCTCAAAATTACCCCAAATACGACAGTGTTTCATAACTGTCTAAGAGGAGTTAAATCAACTCCCACTCTCAGTCACATATCCCATAGATCTGTAGACTGTTGGGGCATCGCTTACGGTTTTGTAACCAGCTTCCTCTAGTCATGGCGGTTAATTCAACATCCACGCAATTTGTGTTGTAATTGTAGTGAACATCATGCCGTCACAAGAGCCTCCACATCTCCTTGACATACATGCACACATACTTTATCCATAGGGCGCAGGGCGCGGGTTAGAATGGTCTAGTGGGTAGAGCGTTGCGTACATGATGTGACAGCCCAGGGTCGAGCCACCATTGAGACGCCCATTCGAGAGGATTTTTCCTCCTGGATTTAAACATCAGTGCCCACTTTACTTTCCTGAAAGTCCTTTGGATGGATGTATAAATTGAGGGCCCGTGTGCAAACGCTCACAGAACATCTTGCGCACTCGTTAAAAACCTGTTCCGCCTTTAAGAAGAGTAGGCAATTGGGTGCCTGCCGGTAAGAACGAATGATATCACTTAAAAAAAGAACGCATGCACGCAGGTGTAATGTTCACACACCATCCCCGAAGTCAGATTGTGGCTACCTTAATGGGGGATGGCGATATAAATGGTCGCATACATAAAAAAGATCTTCGCTGTGAACCTTGCAGCTCAGCCGAGGAATGAAAAAAAATCTGTCAAATATCTATAGCAGTAGGATTTTATGTTTTCTTATCTTCAGGGGACGGGAAAGCTCAGAGGTCAAAGCGCTCGCTTTTCCCTAGCCAATGTCAAGCAGCATCGAGCGTGGTTACCAATTGGATGGGTGACCGTTTGCGCGCTTGGCTTCAGAACAGTTCCCCAGCTGTAAATGGGTACCTACCCTCTTTAGGGTTAGGGAAGGCAAAGCAGCGAGGAAGAGGAGATGGGTGCCGCCCTCGACATGCTGGCCCCTAGAGAAGCTGAGGTCTCTGACGCCTTGCTCCCCTACGACCACACAGGTTATGGGACACCTTTACCTTACCTTTACCTTTAATATTTAGGAAGGGGGTGGATCTAGTTAGCTGCAGAAATAAAGCAGTCATTAGTCCACCTGAGGATCAACCCACAACCCATATCTTCAAAGAACAACAGCTAAGATGGAATAGTATACTAATGGATCATAGGGGCGAAGTGGTCTTTGCAAGAAAAACGAAAAAAAAGAGGTCAAAATCGGAGAAAAGGAAGAGGGGGGGGGGGGGGTAAACTAAGAAACGGAAATGCCTGACTTTTCATCATAGTTATGGAAATCAGTATTGCTTTTCTAAATGGAAAGTAGGTTATGTGGAGAATTGGGCCTGTTTTTGCTAAGCTGCCCTAAAGTCCCAAAACAGCCCCAGTAGTGATTTTTTTTCTCACAAGATCAAAATGTACTGTGTGTGTGTGTGTGTGTGTGTGTGTGTGTGTGTTGTGCGCGGTGTGTGTGCTGTGTTGTGTGTATGTATGTGTGTGTGTTTATGTGTGTGTGCGTGTGTGTGTTTGTGTGTATGTATGTGCGCGCGCGCATATGTTTGTGCGTGTATGTGTGCATGAGTGTATGTGCGTGTGTTTATGTGTGTATGCGGTGCGCGTGTGTATGTGCATGTGTGAGTACGTGCGTACGTGATGCGTGTGTGCGTGTAAATTGCCATCGTTTTTATTTTTTTATCTTTTAGAAATCTGTCAACACAAAATTACGCAAAATCTATGATGGCAGAGGATGCACTTTTAAAAACATATCCCCCCAAAAAAGCTCAGAATTCATAAAGCTTTTCAGGGTTACCCTGTGCCTGAGTGCTGCTAAAGGCTTGACGGCAGGCCTGAAAGGTTTATTTGCGGTCTCCATTCTAAAGAGACGAAATATGCTCGACCATATCACCCAAAATACAACCTCGTACAGAGGCGGGCGTCCCATGCTGCGTCTTCGGGGTGTTTCTTTGAGGCTTCTTTTATTCCGCAGGTGGTTTTCTTCTTCTCTTGTCCTCACGCCTACGTCTTCTCTTTTGTGGTTTTTCTCATTTAAGACGCATTCAACGGTTCTTTTAGGTCTGATGTCAATGTCTTTGAATGGTTGTTATTGATGCGTTTGTTCTTTTTGCTAGCTGTTCTCGTCGTTCTTTTCTTTTTCATTTTTATTTGTTTTGTTTTTACCTTGTGCAGCGGTTTTTACTTTTGGATTCAAGTTTAATACGAGTTATTCATGTTCTATGACGTTTTGGGCGAGTTTATAGTTTTTGGTAGTTGACTGATGGAAAAATTAAAGAATTAAAGATTAAAATATTTGTGTGTGTTTTGGCATGAGCCTAAGGAGTGTGTTAGCGAAGGGGAGGGGGGGGAAGAAACTACACACGAAACATTCTAAAGATATTGCATAATCATGAAAAGCTATGCTGCCAGGAAACAGAGTTATAAGAAAGAAGGAGATGGGATTTATCTATCTATCTATGGATGGGATATCATCGACTATATACGATAGTAAACGTGGTCTTGATAAGAATCAGGAGACAGTCAATGGCTGACTTTCATTTGGTCTTGGTGTTCTTTATGGAAATAGGGGAATCACAGCTTCCGGCGTTTTTAACATCTTATAACCGGTCATAGACCGTGTCCAGCGTACTAACCTATAACATCGTTTTGTTTCAACGGGTCGCTGAAAGTTTGTAGACCTATCACTAACATTGATGAAGCAGATCAACTGTCTATGAGAGGCTGCGAAAGGGGGGTAGTACAGGGTGTGTGTGGGTGGGGGGGAAGGAGGGGGTTCGGGGGATCATTTGTTAGAATCTGGGAGTCCACCCAACCTCCTGCCCTTTCTATCATTTGACAAAGCAGGATTCAGGTTTATCCAGATAAGGGATGTGGCCTCTCTCTCTATTGTTGTTTTTCCCTGTCTTTGTGTGTGTGTGTGTGTGTGTGTGTGTGTGTGTGTATGAAATACCGTACTTTTATATCTCTTAGAAACTATGGTGATAAAAGTAAACAAAGTCTGTGATGAGGACGCTATGTAGAATTCCAAAGCAGACAAAAATAGACAGGACATTTAATGATAGCTCTATACAACAAGGACCGGACACTTAACCGTTTGATTGGTCAATTCATTCCCTGTAAAAAAAAAGGAAGATAGGAAACAGACTGTGTCATTCAAAACTCAGAACATTTGGAGGCTGAGGTCTCCTACGTATGTTTGGGTGGGTTTGTTTTGTCCTCTTCCACACTGCAGATGACTCGCAATTTTTCCATTACCCTCTTTTCACCTTCACTACTGTTGCCTTATTTCATTGTGAAGATTCAGTCCATGGCCTTCTTTGGTTTGTGGTCAATGCATTTCAATGGTTGTCATTGGTGTGCTTGTTCTTGCTGTTCTTATCAGGTTTATTCCTTTCTTTTTTATATTCTGATTACTTTGAGCATAAGGTTTCATATTCAAGTTCGATATGAAGTAATGATTATATTTCGTAACGTTCCAGGCGAGTTAAATGTTGTTGGGTTTTCTTACCTGATGATGGAATAACTAAGGGACTAAGGAGTGAATAGTTTGTATGCAGAGTTGTATGATCTTAAAAGAAAGACAATGATACATGGCACGTTGTGAGAGATTGCTTTACCTAGAAAAGTAGGCTGTAGTGGAGGCGGGATAGCCAGGTGGCTAGAGTGTTGTGCTCGCTTGAGCTACCACACAAACGCTCATTCAAGAGATTTTTCTTCGGGAGTTAACATCACTTCTGACCCCACTCCCACGAAAGTCCTTCCCATGAGACTATAAACCTGAGGTTTCGTGTACCAAAGCTAACAGAACACCTTGATGATACAACCCATCCTGCCTTGCAGAAGAGTAGGCCATTATGTGCCAGTAGGAATGGATGATTTGTTGGTTGTTGTTGTTTTTTAGAAAAACGCATGCATACTGCTGGTATATTTAGATATCATCCCTAAAGTCATAATCTGGCTATTTTTTAAAGTGGCTAAAAACGGCTACATATGCAAAATCTCACCATTGGTGAATTTTTGAACTCCAACTGAAGAATAACAACAACAACAACAACAACAACAAATGCTGCCATGAAACAGAGAAAAAAAAGGGGGGAGTGAGAAATTGAATTTCACCGTCTGTTTACATCAGAAAACGTCTTCAAAGCATTGAAAAGAACTGATATAAAAAAAATAATAACTAGCTCACTTCCGTTCAGCCACAATGGTTATTCAGGAAACGGTCCCAAAATATCTGCTACCTGTGTGGGTGTGTACGCGTGTGTGTGCGTGCGTGCGTGCGTGCAAGTGTGCATGTCTGTGTGTGTGTGTGTGTGTGCGTGTGTGTGTGTGTGTGTGTGTATGTGTATGAGTGCGCGTGTATGTGTGTGTTTGTGTGGTGCGTGCGTGCAAGTGTGCGTGTGTGCAGTGTGGTGTGGTGTGTGTGGTGTTGTATGTGTGTGTGGTACAGATTATGACCCATCTATGACCCTGTCTAACTAACGCACTGACCTGTGACGCTCTTTGTTATTGTTTCCACGGGTCATTGACAGTACGCATCACTGGCTTTGATTAGCGGTAGAAAAGGGGAACGGGGTGAGGGGGGGGGATGGGGTGCCAGGATCTCAATGGGGTGGGTGAGGGTGGGGTAGGGGGTTTGTCAGCGTTTCCTCGGCTAGTCAGTCCATGCTCCCTCTATTTTTTTTTTGACAGGTTACCAAACAACGATCCGGTTTATCCAGGTTAGGGAGGGATATGGCCCCACTACGCGCGCGCGCGCTCGCGCGCGTGCGTGTGTGTGTGTATGTGTGTGTGTGTGTGTTGTCGTCGTTGGTGTTGTCCAATTCAGTAGTTATTGACCAAAATCTCATATCACACACACACACACACGCGCGCGCGCGCGCGCGCGCCACACACACACACACACACACACACACACACACAACACACATCACCACACACACAAATGATACGGGTTCTGTGTGTGTGAGTGAGTGCGTGTGGGTGTGTGGGTGTGTAGGTGTCCGCGAGCGCGCGCGCACGCACGCGTATGTGTTTATGTGTGTCTGTGTGTGCAGCTGTGTGTATGTGTGTGCATGCTTGCACGCGCGTGCACATGTGTATATATGCATTTATGTGTGTGTGTGTGTGTGTGTGTGTGTGTGTGTGTGTGTGTGCGTGTGTGTGTGTGTGTGTGCGAAACGCACGATTGTATATACATTTAAACCATGTGCACAAGCGTTCCTATGTTGTGTGTGTGCTTGTATTCGTGTTTGTGTGTGTGCGTGTGCTTATTCGTTTGTGTGCATTGTTGTTTGTGTATGTACGTGTGTGCGTGCACGCGCGCGTGCCTGTGTGTGTGTATAAGAAAGAGAAAGGGAGAGAGAGCATGCGCGTGCGTGTGTTTGTTTACGTATGTGTGCATGCGGGTGTTGGGTGTGTGCGTGTGTGCCCGCGTGTGTGTGTGAATCCAGCCGTATCAAAAGTTCATACACACACCATGAACCATCTGAATGCAAATTTGGCGAAGGGGGAGGGGGCTATATAGAAAAGAGGATGACTTGTACCGTATTTATCTCAGCTTGAGTAGTTCTGCTTCTTGGTTATAACTTTTTGTTACTGTTGGTGTTACTGCTGTTGTTGTTGTCCTTGTTGTTGTTGCTGTTGTTTTTGTTGTATCTGCTGTTTCTGCCACTGCCAATGTGGTTGTTGTTGACAAAATTTTATCGTTATTGTTATCATTTGAAGTGATTTTAGGCCCAGATATTTCTTCTGCTAATCACTGGGTCTATGTTGTATCGTATTGGGCGTATTGCTTGCATGGTTTGATAACGTGTTTATTTTACATACATACCAAACTTTTCTTTCATGCAAGTTTGACATAATCATGTACAACATTCTTACTTGATACACTGTGTGGGAATTTTTCATGACAACAGGATGGTTTATCAGAATAATATGTGGGCTGTGTTTTTGCAAAATTTTGTTTTATTTGTTTATTTATTATTATTATTTATTCTTCTATTTTTTTTATCGAGGATAACGGAATAACCACTCATGTGTTTTTTCCATCCAGTCCCCGTGTGTATGCAGTTTTGTAAATCTTGTATATCTGTTTCCACCAGCACACAATGACCAGCACTGATGTTAACCCCAGGAGAAAACTCGGGTCGCCATATTGCGAACGCAATGTTATGACCACTAGGCTATCCCGTCCCCCGATAGCCTAGTGATTTCAGTTTTCCAAGAGAGAACTGTCACTGTAGATGAAACAGTTCCTGCATGATACGCTTTACCTGACCAAAAAGTATGCATCAAAAAGTAATGACTAACTGACGCAAATCTCCACACTGCTGGCAACATCTTTTTGAGGACGTGCATGTCTTTTGTTTTCCATGTGATCCACTTAACCTTGTCACGTCGAGTCAAGTCAAAAACACTTTAATTATCCCCTGAAGGGTAATTACATCATCGAAAGACACAGGATAGCTACATTTCATATTTGTTCAAGCTTCAATAAAATTATCACAAACACTCACTCCCGTACACGCATACGTACGCATACACACACACACACTCACACACACACCACGCACACACACACCACCACACGCCACGCCACACACACACACACACACACACACACACACACACACACACACACACACACACACACACCAATTATTGGATACAATGTTATTAAGCAATGGTAACTGTTATCAAGCAAATCTGCTTTGTGCGTTTGAAATACTCCACAGTGTAATTTTTATGAGCACAAAATTATTGCGTTGCGCTGCCGTTAAATTAAGCGCCTGACAAATCAAGCCCATCGCATCTGACTTCAGGGTGAGAGAGAATTGTTACCTTTTCAGTCTATCCAAAAGAAAAAAAAATGCAAGAGATTGGACCAAGGGTGCAAAATAAAGGGAAGTGACAGGAAGCAAAAGAAAATGTTTAGCAAGGCAGAATTAAAGAGAGGAAGAGAAAAGAGATAATTCCGAGCACATACTTTCCAGAGGGTGGGGATGCTATTTATACTGAACCCCCCCCCCCCCCTCCTCCCTTGTATCAATACGGGTGGTGACAGTCATTTATTAGTCATTTATTAAGGTCTGTAGCGTTCCGTCAGTAATCATGGAGTGATACACGGCTGACTATTATATCACCGATAAAACTCATGAGGGCTGTTGCCTGGTCCTTACAACTGCTATCGCTGATGCCAGCAATTAGTCTTGCTGACACTACTGTTACTATTTTTTGCTCGTGCACTCCAGTTTCGTAAAGTAGTGATGGTTACATCATGGTTGATGTACTGCTATTAATGTCCTCAAAATAGCTATAAAAGTTTGCCTAATAAAGACACTTCCTGGCTAGATACCAGTTTCTTTGGAAGATTATAAAACTCCAATCCTTATTCTACCATGATATTGAACTCTTGATCTCAGAACCCTTACAACGAAGTCGGATGCGCTGGGCCTGACTTGTCAGGCGCTTAACCGCAGAGCAACGCATTTTTCGCTCATGTGACAGACAATACTGTTTGCTGTGTGAGCATTCGACGAGAACAAAGAAGAACTCCTAGAAAACGACTGTTTTTCCATCCATCCCTAACGCTCCATTGACTTATCAATTAGGTAATGAAAGAGACAGGCGCTTTACCGCAGCGCAACGCATTTCTCGCTCATATGACAAACAACACTATTTGCTGTGTGAGCATTCGACGAGAACAAAGAAGAACTGGGAAAACGACCGTTTGATCCATCCATTGACTTATCAATGAGCTAATGAAAGAGACATAAAGCTTCTTCCTAGGCTCTCTACCTACCTACCTACATGATAAACTACCAGCCTACCTAATCGCTTCGTCACGCAGTGTGCAGGTATCGATTTTGGGTGTTTGATTTGCCCAGGAAGGCATCATAGCAAGCCCGATATTCGATATGCAACAGATTGCATCGTATTATTACATTGTAACGATCTTTTGTTTGATCTTTACCTTTAGTATTTTTTTTTCTTTACTGAGCTTCAACCGATACATTCCGACTTCAGAGCAGCTCATTAAAAAGTTCATAAGAAAAAGATCAGTTTAGCATGAAAAGGGTAGGATAATGGGCTGCTTAGCCATAAAAAAAGCAACAGAAACAAAGAGACAAAGAGAGAGGGAGAGTAGGAAGAAAGAGAGTGATAGTAAAGGGGATATTTCTGGCCAAAAATGTCCGGGAAACGGAATGCTCTCTATACTGAAGCATCTCTTAGCATCCCCATGGAGGTAAGCCAAATTATTTCTCGAAATTATAGTCCATCTTTTCATTCTGCTTTTTGTTTGTTTGTTTTTGTTCCCTTACTTTTTCCTGCTTAAAGTAAAAGTTTGTCATTTTCCTTTCGTTCCTGTGATATTAATTTTCTTGTTATAGTTTACGTGTTGTCATTTTTCCGTTTACTTTTCCCCTCTTTCTTCACATTTTCCCCTGCATTCTTTCACTTCTTGTCACTTCTGTATTTCCTTCTCTTTTACACCTTTTACTTTTTCACTTGCACTGCGCGCGTTTCTCTTGGTTACTTTTCCCTTTATCTCCTCTTTTCCTTTTAATAGTACAGAGATATATAGGCAACACGATGCATTGCTTGAAGCTCCTACAGATGACAGCAGAGATGGGGGCAATTGAGTTAGGGGTTTGGTGGTTTTTTTAGTGGTAGTGGGGGGGAAGGTCTTGTTTTGAGAGATTTTTGTTTTTTTTAGATGGTTGACATCATCTTGGAAAATGTTAGGTCACATCCCTAATATTGCCTCTGTGGCCAGTAGAGCTATGAACCCCAGGATGGGATGGGACTGGATTCTGTCGCGAAGAGGTTTTTAACTATGGTAAGTACGGTTTCAGTTGAAGAAAGGTTTCAAACGGCCCACTGGGCGAGATGTTAAACACCATTTTATTTCTTCATTCGCTACACGCTCCCTCTGCAGATTAAAGGGGAAACCGGTTTGAAATGGCGCGGGATTGTGACGTCTTACTTGCACACCGAAGTTGAACCAACGTGCGTCAAGGAAAAAAACCATCATTGACGTATAAAAGTGGTTGGATCCTTTTTTGCGGGAAAAAAGTTCGCTGCAAGTTGTTTTCATGATCTTTCTGTTTGTACTTTC
>CM060316.1:50656753-50659253 GCA_030674155.1 Stramonita haemastoma | reverse complement strand
GAGGTTATGGGACACCTTTTCCTTTTTCTTGTCGTAGGTACATTTGCGAGGTTCTTACTGTATCTTTTTATTTCAAGGATAATGGAATAAGTACTCCTGCGCTTTTTAATGACACACAGTCCCCTTGTGCGTGCAGTTTTGTGAATTTTGCAATCCGTTTGTCACCGGCATAAAGTGCTCTACCACCTCTCCAATACAACAGCAGGTGCCCAAAAGCCATCTTGCACCATGCAGTTTATCAGAAAATCTTGGTCGCGTTCGCCAATATGATATGCCTCAGTTGCCATGGAAAATATTTTCGTTCGGTCTCATATTGTTTTGCCGTGGATCTGGATTTTGTGTTGCTCTTTGTTATTATAGGGTGTTTTTTGCTTGCATTTTGTTGTTGTTTTTCGGAGGTTGGTTTTATTCTAGGTAGAGGGGGGAGGCTTTAGGGAGGGGGCTATGTCTAATGCATGTTGACGAGGGATAGTTTAGGAAAAAAACATACCAGAAGGGTTTTTAAATCATCTGTTACACAGCAGAATATTCATTTCTCCTTTGTGCTTTCTGTCGGTCTGTCTATCGGCATGTCTTCTTGTATGTCTGCATCTTTTGTGTGTGGTGTGTGGCGTGCTTGTGCGCGCGTGGTGTGTGTGCGTGCACGTGTGCGTGCGTGCGTGCGTGTGTGTGTGTGTGAGTGTGTGCGTGTCCAGTTGGCTATCCAGTTTACCAGTGGAAAGTGCAAAGTAAACTGTAAAGTTGCTTTGACAAGACTTGACGTCAGACAAGTGCAGTCCGCTAAATTTTTCTTTTTCTTCTCTTTTTTTTTTTTCCTTTTAACCTTCGTTCCTTCTCATCTTTATGTAACGTCTTGTTTCCCTTCTTGTCGCAGTTTATAGTTTTCTATCTGTATTCATTCTTTTTCTTTCATCTCATATGTTTTTGCTAGAGTTGCCACTTATTTTACTGAGTTTGGTTTCTTTCTAGCTGTCTGTCATGTACAGGTGACTAAAGGAAGACTGAAAATACACTGGAATGCTATTACACAAAGTCAATTCACAAATATCTGCTGTGAAATGGTATGTTGAGATTTTCTTCCCACATTCTTCGATAAATGTACAAAAAGTTCTCCGACGTTGGCTGTTTTTGCTTTTTTTTTCCTTGTTGTTTTGTTGTTGTTGTTGTTTTTGCAGAGGCAACTGAAAAAACCATATCTGTACATGTTTTTTCTTCACAAGTATTTACCCTCACACAGTGATTTGTAGGTGAGATGAATGTGAAAAAGAGCATGTTTTGGGTTTACTTGAAAATCTTAAGCTGAGGAACACCGAACAAGCAGTTAGAAGAAATGTTTTCTTATATCATCCACTAAACTGGAGATTTTTAACTGTCATTTTGAACTAAAGACTAAACGTGCATGGTTTGTGTGGTTCTATTTTCAGTTTTAAGCTAAACAATCTTCTAATAAATTGGGACTGTAAGTAATTATGTATTGCATTATATAAAATTGTATTGTTTTGTATTGTAGTCATTGTATTGTGTTGTATTGACTGTGTTGTATTCTACTGTTCTGTATTGTACACTATTTCCAGTCACGGCAGACTTATGCGAATGAAATTCGGGCTGTTCTCCCCGGGAAGATCTCGACGTTACAACAGAAGCGCCACCTATTATTTTGGTGGGGTTAATGTTCCTGTCTGAATGCGTATTTGCTCCCCATTCAGAGTAGCTTTTTCATATAATTTTTCTTCTTCCAAGGTTGCCGTGGGTTCTTTTACGTGCGCTTAATGTGTGCTGCACATGGAACTCACCTCTGTATAATTCAAAAGACTACCCCCAAGGCCACCACTCAAAGTTTAGTGGTGGATAGAGGGGGAGACTCGGTTCAACCAGAAAGCTTTTCTGTTCACACATGCGTGTGCGCGCGTGGTCTGGTGTGTGTCGTGTGTGTGGTGTGTGTGTGTGTGTGTGTGTGTGTGTGCGTGCGCGCGCGTGTGTGTTTGTGTGTGTGAGAGTCTAATTATTCGTAATTTTCTTCTTTGTGAATTCCCTTTATTTGCTGATTTCTCCCCCCATCCGACACCCTCCCCTCTGGTTTCTTGATGACTCATTAACACCCACACGAGGGACTCTGTAACCGAGTGGTTTTAGACGGTTTGACTTCCCATGCATGGGTCCATAAAATCGTGGGTTCGAATCTCGGCGCCGTGTGGTAAATTAAGGTCAGGATTTGTATGATCTTTCAAGCGCAGACCTGCCCGTGGCTTAATCCTTTCATGAATATACACATGCAGGAGATTATAATACCGTGCACGTTAAAGATCCCGTAATTCACGTCAGCGTTCTGTGGGCTACGGGAAGGTGAACATATCCAGTATACATCCCAGGAGACGGAATGCGGCTACCTTCATGGTGGGCCAAGACGGTCACATACGCAAAATCTCACTGTTGGTGACCTTCGGAGTCCACCCAAGGAATGAAAAAACCCTAACAAACAAAGGAGAAAGACCCGCTGTAA
>CM060316.1:50644253-50651753 GCA_030674155.1 Stramonita haemastoma | reverse complement strand
ACAGGCAGACAAGGAGAAAGCGAGAGAGGGGAAGAGATTGAGAGAGACATACATACATACATACATACATACATACATACATACATACATACATACAGACATACAGACACACACACACACACACACACACACACACATAGAGACAGAGAGAAGGAGGAGGGGGTCAAGAAACAAGGCTAACGGCTGCAGACAGAGAATGCCGGACGACAAGATCTAAAGTAAACAAGAAATCGGCTTTTCTTATAGCAACGTGGCTGCCTCCTCTCCTATGCTCATTGTGTACACACGATCAGCTCACTCATACGTAGAAAACAAATCACCTTTATGTATACATGAGCACACACACAGCAATCTGGCATCGTGTTTTATACACACACACACATAACGCGCGCACGCACGCACGCACGCACGTACGTACACATACATACACACATACAGACACGCGCACACAGACACACACACACGGACATACACACAGACATGCACATACATACATACATACATACACACGCATAAACACATACGGACACACACAAACACACACATGCACATACATACACACGCATAAACACACACGGACACACACACACATACGGACACACACACACACACGGACATACACAAACACACACATGGACATACATACACACGCAAAACACACACACACACACAAACACACACACACACACACACACAAACACACACACACACACACACACACACACACACACACACACACACACACACACACACACACACACACACGGACTACACACACACATACACGCACACACTATAGAGAGAAAAAAAGCCACACGCAGGGAATGCCTGTCTGTGTCTCTCTTGTGGCGACAAGAAAAATATTCCCTTTTCAGATTATGCTTCCACTACTTCTTTGTCCCTGCGGTGAAAAACATGGGTGTCAACTGCTTGGGGAACAATGTGCCTCTTTCAGTGTTTGATTGTATCTGCTTTTGTCTTGATGTCTGTTTGTCTATATATGTGATTGTCCGGTTTTTTTATGGCCGTTATTTTATGTCTGTCTATTTTAGTGTCTGCAGTTGTGTCTGTGTGTAGCCCTGTCTTCTGTATTTTCATACCTACGAATAAAAAAAATGTTATGTCTGTATATGCGTGTATCTCTCTTGTCATCACAGAGAGAGAGAGAGAGAGAGAGAGAGAGAGAGAGAGAGAGGAGAGAGAGAGAGAGAGAGAGAGAGAGAGAGGTGGATGGATTGAGTTTATCAGATTAAACACGGCTGACTTCATCTCTTTTGTTTGGTTTTTTTCGTAAGCCCTTATTTTGGGAATTAAGCATAATCTTAGGCTCTGCAGTACAGAACTTTTGTTGATTAACGTATTTATTTGTACTGTCGGTCATTCCATGTGACTTTTTTCACGCACAAACACTCCAGAAATGCCATCAGCTTAGTACTTCTTAGCACTGTCCCAAGCTTTTGATAAAACTAGCATGTCAAGGACTGGTTATTACTCCTTAGCACTGTCCCAAAGGTTTGATAAAATCAACATGTCAAGGACTTTAGTCATGCTTTGAAAAATCATGGCAGAATTGTCTTCATCCATAACAAGCAGAGAAAAAAATCTCCAGAAATATGGCTGCCTGTATGGCGACACAGGCTGACTTGAAAACAGCTATGCACGCTCATTTTTCATCCAGCATATGTCTACAGTTTCACAGTGATTCCCAGGTGTGATGAGTGAGATAAGAGGGCATAATATATTCTGGTGGCTGCTAGGGTGCTAAACTGGAGAACGATATACAGCAGCAACAACAACACCAATAACAATGATCGCAACAACAACAACAATTATAGCAACAACACCAACAACATCCACAGTATCTACGATAATGTGTTTCATTGACTTATATTGTTGATATCAACCTTTTCCTGTTTTAGTTTTTGCTTTCATTGCTGACACCACTAGTCTTTCTCACTAACGCTGTGATTTGTGTTCCTGCCCTTCAAAACACAGGATCAACGCTCTTACATATGTCAAAACTGTAACTCCACCAAATGAACTTATTAGCAGCACTTTTGGACCTCATAATATCTTCGAGCCGTTACCTGCCTTTCCTTACCACCCCCACCCCCAACTTCTACCACAACCACCACTCTCAATCTCATAGAATCCCACCCCCCAACCTTGTTCATCTCATCCCTCCAACCCCCAACCCCCCCCCCCCTCCACAATATTTATACCTACCTTTCTATTCTCTTTCTTTGGTGGTTCTGCCTCACCTCTTCACACTTAGCATGTATGTATTCGTAAGCTACCAGTCTGACCATGGTCAAAATACGTGTGGAAGCTTAAAGGTTTTCTTGGCTTGGAGTCCAAAGGACACTGTAGGCTTCAGTGGCGTTTGTTGCCTGCCTGTCTGGGAACATTGGGCTCGTTTGCTGCTGCATGCTCTGAGTGTGTGGGGCCTGGGGCTACTTTTGGAATTGGAGTTCTCTGGGAGAGTTTTGTTTGGGGTTTTTTTGTTTTTGTTTTTGTTTTGTGTTGTGTTTATGTGTGCGTGTCAGCTGTTTTTGAGGTGGCTGTTTTGTGGGAGAGACAGGTAATTTTATAGAGATTTAAGTTTGAACTGTGTTGGTTTGTGTGCGTGTATTTGTAAGTTTAGAAAAGCAGTTGACTAACTGGTTGATTAGTTGGTTGATTGGTCTGTTTGTTGACTGGTTAATGGCTAGTTGTTTACTTAGTTGTGTTAGTTTGTGTTGGATTGCCTGATCATTGACTTCCTTCCTTACTTCCTTTCTTACTTCCTATTTCCTTCCTTCCAACCTGTCTTCCTTCTTTCGTTCCGTTTTCCCTTCCTTCCTGCATTCCGTCTTTCCTTCCAACCCGTCCTCCTTCCTTCTTTTCTCCTTTCTTCATTCCTGCATTTTGTTGTTGCTGTTTTTTGCTTGATGACTGACTCACTGATCGTTTTACTCATCGTCTGACTGACTGACTGGCTATCTAGCTAACTTGCTAGCTGACTTCTGTTTATTCCTGTTCTTGTTGTCTTGTTTTTTGTTATTTGGTTTATTATTGTTATTAGTTAGAGGCATTTTTTATGGTTTTTTTTAATTAATATAATCTTTTATTAGGGCGGGGCCTGGATGTAAAAAAAGCACACGATTGCTTATTCATTATCCCCCCAAAAAAAGAATGCACCCTGCCTTGCTTGCCTTGCTGACTGGCTGATCGAGTGACTTACATACAAGTGTGAGGGCATACTGAGTGATAGCGCTTACTGCTCGCGAAAGAGACAATCAAAGTTGAAGTCAGACACTGAGCAAGTCCAGTACATACTTTTCTGTTATGACTAGCTGGTCCATGGTTACGGCAGTGGGCGACAGTCGTTGGTGTTGCCTTGGTCTCCTAACACAGGGCCATTATCATCATTGCATGTCAATGATTGATAGATCTAGGATTAATCATGCTGAAAATGACTGTGTGTGTGTTACACGTGTGTGTGTTACACGTGTGTGTGTGTGTTGTAGTAGTAGTATAGTAGTAGTAAGTAGTAGTAGTAGTATAGTAGTAGCTATAGTAGTAGTATAGTATGTAGTAGTAGTAGTAGTAGTAGTAGTAGTATAGTATAGTTTGTGTTGTCTGTTGTTGTTATTCTTGCTCTAGTGTTGTAGCATTCTGGTTGTTGTTATCGTTGCCCTCACTGGTGTTACTGATCTCTTTTCCTTACCGCTCTTGGCTGCAGTAGACACGTTACTGTCGTTACTGTTGTTCTTACTGCGCTTGATGCGCCTGTTGTCAAGTTACATGAAAATGTTGAGGAAAATGCTTTAAAACAGTGCACATAGTTTAAACAAAATATTGTTGTTGGTTTTTTTTCTGTTTTATTGGTCTTTAGGGTGTCTTCTTAGGATTTTTTGCGTTTTTTTTTGCTTTTGTGTTTTAATTGTTTTTTGTTGATGCTGTTGTTTTGTTTTTATTGTGATTTTTTGGTTAGTTTTCTTTTTGGCTTTGCTTTTTGGGGCGTGTGTTCCTCAACAATGGAACAAACTATAGATACGATGGGTTTTGACTGACCGCGTCATTTTAAAATAGAAACAGTCTTACAGAGAAGTCTGTTGACTTGAAGAATCAGTCACATTTCCTATGTGTCTGGTTCTATCTGCTGATGTAATTATCCATTCTTTTGTCTCTAGTTATCCGTTTATACGTTTAGCCACGTGGAGCCACAATCTTCACAGTGGCTGAAAAATGTGTAATGTTGCAGTGCAGTGCGTAACTTTCACTATTTTCCGTTATCCTGTCCGCTCGTGCGCTAGTTGGTCTATGAGCGGGGATTATTCAGCATAGTGACTTTTTGCAAAGAGCTATTTTCTTGTTACGAGCTAGCTAACTTGGCAGAAGTAGTTGTAGCAGTAACAGAAGGGGAGCAGCAACAGAAGATACAAGAGCAATAAACTTTCCAAATAAAGATATTTGTGGCGCTCCACCACAAAATGAGTCGCTTAGCACATTACCCAATTTTGCGCTAGGAGCCTTCAAAGGCATGTGGGGGTCAAGTTGTCAATTTTGTGATTTTGATTGTTTATTAAACTAGATCTGTTTATTTATCTTATAATAAAATATCAAGGTATCATTTTTATTCCTTTTGCTTATAAATGTGTTTTGAAAATACCAAAGCACTCATTCTGACAAGCTGTTACTAAAATAAACTTGCCCGTTTCTCATTTTGTCAGATCCTGCAGTCTATCATTTCAATTTGTAATAATGTTGCACAGAATTGTCCGATTTTCAATCTGTTTTTTGTATTTGATAGTCACTTTATTGCACATTAATAACATGTCAATAACTAAAAATTGACCTTATGTGCACTCCGTCTCATTATGTGGTGGAGCGTCACATTTGTATCAGAGTAAAATTATGTGAAGAAAAAAGACAAAACAAGAACAAACACAACAAAACTTCTGTAATTTTGTGGTTTTGTTTCACTGTCAAGGTTGATTTTTGAGGAAGGGTGGGAGTGTGGAGGGATTGGGTAGAGGGACGAGTGGGGGTGGGGGAAAGGGGCAGTTTGGTTCTTAGACAGCAAGTACACATGCCCTCGTCACATGTCATTATGAACATTGAACCCTTTTGCCGAATTACAGTCACAATAATTATCACGACTGCAAAACACTTAGGAAAAACACTTGGCGCGTGGAGTCAGTGACTGTGCTTGTTCCCCTTAATCCCCTCTCCTTCCTTCCCCAACCCCCTGCTGTTTAATTCTCTACCCCCCCTCTCCGATCCCCACCATCCCACTTTTCTATTCTGCTTGAGGCCAGTAAATGCAATTATAGTCTAAAACTATGCGTCCACATGTTGACCACATGTAAAGTTGTATAGGTTTCACTTGACAATACCCATACGTGCTTGATGTCTACAGGTTTGTAAGATTGACGGATCATCTATGTATTAATGTTGGTATGTGTGCAAAACTTGTTTTTTTATTTAAACACATTTGCGTGCCTACTTATCAGCATTTATGCATAGATATTTTATTATTTTATACATATTATATGACAAACTAAACATTTTTTGGTCTTCTTTGTAGATTTTTTTTAAACATGTCTTTTATTCTTTGAACAGGTCCAGAGGAGAGATTAAAGGTGACTCGGATTACACAGGAACCGACAGTTTTCGAACGGGATTACAAACCAGTTTGCTTTCGCGCTTTCCATCCAAAGAGTGTCCTCAAGCAGAAAAGCAGAAAATAGTCTACTTTAGGTAAAGCAGTGGTGAACAGCTGGAATTCTTGTCGAACGAATGACAACGATCATTAATCATCGTTAAAAGCTTTCGGTCTTTGTGAAAGGGTTTTACTCCAACAAAGATCCAAAAATAAAAGTAGTTTGGTGGTGTTTAGCTTTGTAGAGTGAGTGATAAGGCACAAGAGCGTTGGTTTGAATCTCATGACGGCGTGTAGACGAACAATGAGCTACTATAAAGCGATAGATCTTTGATTGTCAATACAGAAAGAAAAAAGCTGATTTTTTTTGTTATTAAACCTGTTTATGAAACTACCATATTTCAGCTTGTGTGAAGGGAGCTAATATATGAAATACATGAACCACAACGTTTTCACGATAGAAAAAGGGAGCTAACTACTAGCTTTTCAACAGAAAGAGGAGGCATTACTGACCAATGAAGTTTTGAGCAGAGTTGTGACACGCAGCGAATAAAAGCATTTGTGATTTATGCTTTAATCAATTCAGGAATCAAATAGCCAGGCAGTCAACCAAGTGATCAAATAAAAAGGTCGAGTGACACTAGACAACGGCACTGTCTATTTCGTTGATGTCAGTGCAAAACAGAGGACTGTCATCCAATGAGAAACAGATGTCAAACCCCTTCCCTTGTCTTCATACGAACTTAGCTACTGACTTTAATCTGACAGTAACAAGACTTATTACTGACAAGATTTGTTCTTCACGAGAAAGGGAGCAAACCCATCATTGTTAAAGCCAGTTCATGTTCTACAAAACAACTTGAGTGCAGCATTTTTAAACGACTAAAAAGGCTTTATTTGCCAGTGTCACTATAGAAAAGAACCATCTCTAACCAGCAAATAAACTGCATTATCAGTACCCACTTTCTGCTCCCGAAAGTCACAGAACTCGTTATTATCAAACAAAAATTCAGAGTAACCTTATATACAAAGGGAGTTTAACCAGTGTTTTAGTAAGAAGATAAAGTGTGTTGTAAAAAAAAAAAGCAAAACAGAAGGCAGCTGTCTTTCATAAAGACAAAACCATAGGAAAAAAACTAACTAGAAGAAGCAGTGTGTGTGTGTGTGCCTACGATCCAAAATGGTGCGGTGCTGTAAACGAAAACGGCGCTTTGACCAGATGGATGGTTCCTCCCGCAGCGCCCATCACGGCAGTCTGAAGGTGAGTGTTTTTATGGGAACTACGACAGTATGTTGTTTTCTCTGTGTGTGCGTGCGTGCGTGTGCGTGTGTGTGTGTAATTTTGCTGCTAGTTCTATGTAAGTGTGCGTGTGTGAAAAAGTGTTAAACCTGGGAGCGAGTTTTAATGTTTTTTTTATATACGTTCATAACATGCGTGTTTCATTTCAATATTACTTCACAATTTTCCAGGTGTTTCCTCCATTCTGCTTCTTTGATCATGTTGGTTTTTTTTCATCCTTTCATTTTGCTTTTAGTTTGAATTTTCTCTATATCATGTATCGCTAACGTTTTTCAATCCCTCTCTGTGATCTGACTGTTTCCCATAACGTCGGTCTGTCTCTGTCTCTGTCTCTCTCTACTTCTACTTCTATTTTTTCTATTTCTTTTCTTCTTCTTTTTCTTCTTCTTCTTCTACCTTCTTCGTCTTCTTCTTCTTCTTTTACTTTCTTCTTCTTCTTCTTTTACTTTCTTCTTCTTTTTCTTCTTCTTCTTCTTCTTCTTCTTCTTCTTCTTCTTCTCTTCTTCTTCTTCTTCTTCTTCTTCTTCTTCTTCTTCTTCTTCTTCTTCTTCTT
>CM060316.1:50621753-50639253 GCA_030674155.1 Stramonita haemastoma | reverse complement strand
TTGTTGCCATGGGTTCTTTTACGTTCGCAAAATACTAATGTGTAACACTCGGGACCTCGGTTTATTGTCTCATCCGAAAGACTAGCACCCAGATCACCACTCACGGTCTAATGGATGGAAGAAAAGTTTTGGGCCCAAACGGGATTCGAACCACCGCATACTTCGATCCGAACTTTCCGCTTTTTAGACAGGCGCGTTACCTCTAGACCACAGAATCCACCAATAACTGATGATCGTGTATGACAAGTAGGGTAGTGATTATTCATGACGTAAAAGTTTGTTGAGCATGTTGTTTGCTGCAAAGGAACAAAAGCGCGGGTATGCAAACTGACGTTGAATGAAGAATTGTACGTCTGCAATTTAAAACAAGAGAAAGATGAAACAAAACAACTTGACAAATGACTGTCGGGTCTCATCAATCATCATTAGTTTTGATGTCGCTGTTGTTATGCAGTGTGGGATGAAATTTTTCTCTCTCTGTCTCTCTGTCTTTGTCTCTTATTCTCTCTGTCTCTCTCTGTCTCTGTCTCTCTCTCTGTGAATGTGTGTGCTGTGCGTGTGTGTGTGTGTCTGTCTGTCTCTCTATCTCTGTCTGTCTGCTATCTCTCTCAGTCTCTCTCTGCCTCTATCTTTGTCTCTGTATCTGTGTTTCTCTGTCTGTCTGTCTGTCTGTCTGTCTGTCTGTCTGTCTGTCTGTCTGTCTGTCTTCTGTCTTCTGTCTCTGTCTCTCTCTCTCTCTCTCTCTCCTCTCTCTCTCTCTCTCTCTCTCTCTCTCTCTCTCTCTCTCTCTCTCTCTCTCTCTCTCTCTACTCCTTGGGTTCTGTCAAAACATGAACATGTAGATGAGAGAGGAAGACAATGTCATGCTATTCATCCATCAGTGCTGTCAGTCTCATAATGTGACCGAAGAAAATATGTTTACTGCTTGGATGGGTTTGCGTCACAGCTGAACTTGTGACAATGGGGATATCTCTCTGTTTCTTTACTGCTCTGTTTCTCTTTCTCTCTGTCTCTGTCTGTCACTCCCTTTATCTCTTTCTTACGTTGTCTTTCTCTCTCTCTCTCTCTCTCTCTCTCTCTGTCTCCCCTTTTCTGTCTCTCTGTCTCTCTCTCTCTGTGTCTCTCTCTCTCTCTCTCTCTCTCTCTCTCTCTCTCTCTCTCTCTCTCTCTCTCTCTCTCTCTCTCTCTCTCTCTCTCTCTCTTCTGTCTGTCTTCTCTGTCTGTTCTGTCTGTTTCTGTCCTGTCTGTCCCGTCCTGCATGACTTTCCTATCTGGCCTGTTCTCTCTCTCTCTCCTCTCTTCGTCCTCTTTCTTCTTGTATCTGCTGTTTCTCTCCTCTTTGTCCTTTTCTGTTCTCTTTGTGTCTGTCTGTCTTTTTGTGTTTCCTTCTGTTTCTCTATTTCTTTCAGTCTTCTCTGTCTGTCATTATGTCTGTCTGTCCTGTTGTCTGTCTGTCCCACTCTCTCTCTCTCTCTCTCTCTCTCTCCTCTCTCTCTCTCTCTCTCTCTCTCCTCTCTCTCTCTCTCTCTCTCTCTCTCTGCTCTCTTTCTCTATCTCTCCACCCTCTCTCTCTTCTCTGCCTTCTTTCTTTGTCTCTCCACCCTCTCTTCTTTGTCTGTCCCCCCCTCTCTCTCCCTCCTCCCTCCTTCCTACATTCTCTCCCTCCCTCCCTCGTCTCTCTGATCTGCATCTCTCTGCCTCTCTCTATCTCTCTGTGTCTCTCTGTGCACAAATACTGATATAAACACATATACACACGCGCACCACATATACACACACATACACACACGCAAACACACACTCTGCATGGCGCCGGCACGCAAGCTGAAAACACAACACACACGCACACACACACACAACACACACACACACACCACACACACACCACACCACACACAAAACACACACACACATAAACACACGCTCGAGCGCTACGCGCAAAACACACACGAAGTGTTCCAGAAAAATGTTTGAGTCAACAGTGTTTTGTGTTATTATTTTGTTGTTTCATTTTTGTGTATGATTTCTTTCGGGCCTTTTTTTTATCTGGCTGGATTTTTTGTGTTGTCTTTCAAGCTTTCTTTTTTTACCTTGTCATTAAATGAAAACATTGTAAAGGATGGCCCCGTCATACTTATAGAAAAGCAAAGGAATGGATGTTTATGTTTAATTTCATTATTGCGATGGATTTTATACAATGTTTCCCTTTCATTAATTTGTAAAGGTCCTGTACGACACTTTACTTGTTTTGTTTTTAAAGAGGAGGAAACTGTTTAGAAAGAAGTCAGAAAGAACTTAAGACTAAAAAGTAATAAGAGATAACAGCAAAACATGGAAGAAGAAGGAAAACCGTAATCTCGAATAAAATTTTGTGCTTCTCTTGAGTCTGGTTGAGGGTGTGTGTGTTGTGAGGGGTGTGTGTGTGTGTGGTGTGTGTGTGGTGTGTGTGTGGGTGGTGTGGTGTGTGTGTGTGTGAGACAGTTTGTCTATCAGTATTCCTGTCTGCTTGACTGCTTATTCATCTGTTTGTCTCTCTCTCTCACTGTCTTTGTCTTTCTGTTTCTGTCTTTTTCTTATGTATGCCTGTCTGTCTATGTGTCCGTCTATCTGTCTGTGTCTGGATTCTGTCTGTCTGTCTGTCTGTCTGTCTGTCTGTCTCTCTCTCTCTCTCTCTCTCTCTCTCTCTCTCTCTTCTCTCTCTCTCTCTCTCTCTCTCTCTCTCTCTCTCTCTCTCTCTCTCTCTCGTCTACTTGATGTAATTTGCCGAGGTCATTGTTACAGTGAATAACTACATTTGGTCAGATCACTTGATTTATAATTATGTTGTGCTGTGATCACAATATATTACTTGATATTGTGCTTTCTTTGAGAAAGAGCATTATCCTTGCGCACGAAGGCGCATGTGTGTGTGCGTGTGTATGTATGTGGTGTTTGTATGTGTATGTATGTGTGTGTGCATGTGTGTGCATGTGAGTGTATGTGTGTGCGTGCGTGCATAGTGTGTGTGTATGTGTACATGCGTGCGTGTTTGTGTGTGTTGTGCGAGTGCGCGCGCGCGCGCGCGCGCAAACAGGTGTGCAAACACTCGAAAGAGAAGAAAGTGTCACATTTATCATTTTAGAAAAAAACCAAAAAAACCAAAGCAAGGACACAACCTCATAATGACTTTCACACCTCGCTTCATATCTCATGCATATCATGACAGGCATATGACGTCCTCTAAAAAGCACCAACACCCAAGGACGCAGAAATATGCCATCTTGTTTGTGAGGGAAAAAACCAAACTGACTGAGAAAGCAATCCATCTGCACGATATGAAGACTTTTGTATAGCACGTGCATCATCAAGGTCGTCTGATGGATGTTCATACATATTCAAAGTTTGGAGAAAACAGCTAAGAAATATGAGCGTGGGACTGTCACAGATAGAGATATGAAGGCAAACTAAAGACAATTCCTCTCTAGCCATTATATACCACAGAGAGAGAGAGACAGACAGACAGACACAGACAGAGACAGACAGACAGACAGACAGACAAAAGAGACAGACAGAGACAGACAGAGATAGAGAGAGATCAGCTAGGCACTAGCAGAACTGCAAAGATAAGAGATATTTAAAAAAAGAAAAAAAAGAAAAACAGTCTAATGTCCCCACTATACCCGGAAGATGCCACAGTGATTGAAATCACTGACTGGCAATTTTCAAAGGTCGTTGCCCACATCATTCGATTACTCTGGAACACAATGGACGAAAGAGCGGAAAATAATTATATCAATCATTCTCAGGGTCCAAGCTGACAGTCGGCATCCTCTGGCTAGACATAAGTCATGCAAATGCAGAAAGCTGTTTACAACTTTGCAAAATCCTGAATGTGCGGTATTTTGCTACTTCTTCGCCTCGGTATACATTGTTATCTAATCAAGCTGTTGTCACCGAGGTGTTGTTAACATAACCTCGTTCATGTTTATGCAATTTGAATGTGTGCATGTTGGTGTGAGTTATCTGCTATTGAACACACTAGCTAGCTTTGTATCTGTCTGTCAGTCTGTCTGTCTGTCTGTCACACACACACACACACACCACACACACACACCACACGCACACACACACACACACACACACACACACACACACACACACACACACCACAGACCTCTGATTTGATATAGATCTAATGCTTTAAATATTCATTGTTGCAACGAGCTGGGTTATTTTGTTGTTATTTTTGTTGTTTTATAATCTGCTACATGATTGATTTGATTTTGATGATTCCAGATTTATATTGACAGTTTAATTTTCTTTTTTTTTCTTTTCACCTCCTCTCCCCTCTCTCCTCTCTCTCTCTCTCTCTCTCTCTCTCTCTCTCTCTCTCTCTCGTCCTTTTCCCCCTCTCTCTCTCTCTCTCTTTAAACAAAACTTTGTTTATTATGCTTGCTTGAAATTTTTAGTTGTGATTATTAATGATAGCTCCTTCGCATGGCAAGGGATGGATGAAAAAGAAAAGTATGTTAATACTTAACTCTATTTCTGGGAATAAAGATTAATTATTGATCAATCAATAAATGAACTCTGTCTCTGGCTGGCAGTCTGTCTGTCTGCCCCCCCCCCCTCTCTCTCTCTCTCTCTCTCTCTCTCTCACATCACACACCACACACACACACACACACACACACACACACACACACAGCCACTGCTAGTAAACACACAGCCACTGCTAGTAAATTACACACACACACACACAACCACTGCTAGTAAAATTCACCGATGCCACACACGCTGGGTTACTGCTGGAGTCACTCTTATCTCTGAACGGCCATCTGCAAAGGGCCTTGAACAGCCAGAGATATGAGGACAAACGCAAGCCCCCCTCTTGTTTCACAGGCAGCAGTCAGGTCAGCAGAGAAGAGTGGGGGTTCCCCCTCATTCTCTCAACCCAGACAGTCAAGGCCATAGAGCACGAACTGCATGCACAAGTAAAGCACGAGGAATGCAGAACTAGTGAAACTGACAACCCCTACCAGGACGTTGAGAGGCCACACACGCAGGACGGGATTGCACGAGAAAAGCACGAGGAATGCAGAACTACTGAAACTGACATCCCTGCCAGACGGTCAAGGCCACAGAGCACGGACTGCACGAGAAAAGCACGAGGAATGCAGAGCTACTGAAACTATCAACCCCTACTAGACGGTCAAGGCCACAGAGACATGAATTGCACGTGAATGGTGACGCGTGACTCGGAATGCGGAAATTGGACAACCTGCGTACGTCGCAAGCCAAGGGTCAAGGCCACGGGACAGGGATTGCACAAGAAAACACATAGCCTAGAGGAATAGGGAAAATGGGAAAACTGGACATTGAACCGTAGGGAAAGAGGAAATCTGCAGCCTAGGAGACCAGTATAGGTTTACTCCTCTTCTGATCCTCTCAGACTTGTTTCTCTGTCTGTATCTCTGTCTCCCTCTGTGAATGATTTACCTTAAGATTTTCACCGTTATGCCTACTATTATCTTTAGATTAACGTTCTGTTCACATATATATGTTTCTCAGCTGAAATATTTGACAATTGCAACTTATATTTTTAATAAATATTTTAGTTCATTATGCTATTACTTAGTTTTGTAATCGTATTTATCGTGATTATAGGACGGATATGTTCAGTTTTACGACTATTATCGACAAATAATGATGACGTTGTTCTAGATTTTTGTTTATATTATCTGCTTTATATGCATAATATCATCTGCTTTAGTATACACTACAGAGCTAGGACTCGACTCTCTCCCCTCTCTCTCTCTCTCTCTCTCTCTCTCTCTCTCTCTCTCTCTCTCTCTCTCTCTCTCTCTCTCTCTCTCTCTCTCAGATTCCTTTGTTTTGTATTCTGCCATATGTTTATACTCAAATCTAAAGAATATTTTCTCTTAGAATGTAGCCAGTTGAAACGGAGGCGCTTGCGCGTGTTTTTATGTGTTGTATTATGTATCTGTATGTCTGTGTTATATTCCAAGTCATTGTATATCAGTGGCATTTTTATGTAGCACCTGTAGAAAACAAGGTGCTTTTTAGTTAGACCAGCCTTTGGAATATCTTTTTTTTTATCAAACAAGAGGGGGGGGGGATTGTTTGTTTTTTTTTCTTCTAGAAATTCCACGTTTATTTTTAAAAAATGACAGACCAAGATTTTTTGTTGTAGTTTTTCTCTTTTTTATTAAAATGATATTTTCGTATTTCACCTTGTCTGTTTGTACACTTGAAAATTAAATTTTCAAATGATAAAACCATAAGAATAACTGTTTCGTTCTGAAAACTTGCAAAATTGTTTTAAAGGTAGATAACGAAGAAGAAAACGACATTACCTGGTTTTCTCCCTTGCTGGTAGTTTTTAGCAAGAGGTGCACCTGACGGTCTCAAGCCGACACATTATGACTCAGAGTTACCTGTCTTGTTTACAGGTTGCATTCTGGTTATGTTTGTGTTTTCGTAGCCCATCGAACTCTAACCTGAATTACTGGATCTTTGATTCTATGCAAATTCAATAGTTTGTACCTGTTTTAGTGTTTATACACGAAGAGAATTAAGGCACTGGTAGGCCTACACTTAAGGTGGAGCTGGAAGAACGTAAAAAAATAGTGCACACTTAATTAATCCAACAGACGCCACCACCGAAATTCGATCCCATTATATCATTCACCCACAGGATTTAAGTCAAACGGTCTTTACCTCCCGGTTATTGCGTCTATTTTATTCTTTTTATTGAGTTGGATTTTCTTTTTTCGTCTCTAAGACTCTGAGTTTCATCAATGGTGAGATTTTGCGTATGCAATCCTGTTAACCCCCAATCAAGGTAGCCGCTTTACCGGCTTCGGTGATTTATTTTTTATACATGCCTCAGTTACTCAAACGACTGATTGCTGTGGTGCAACCTTCTATTACCCTCTTTACAGTACAATAACTATAAGATAGTGCCTTATTTTCATTCATAAACATACCTTACTGACACTGGCAGTAGTCTCTCTCTCTCTCTCTCTCTCCTCTCTCTCTCTCTCTCTCTCTCTCTCTCTCTCTCTGGTGCATTGATCTCCCACTTCTTTTCCAGACATGTCCTAAGCCTGCACTATAGTCAGTCAGTCTCTCGCTGCGGATACAATGGAGCATGAAAACTCCATGAATGATAACAGAAAAGCACAGCTAGGAAAAAGGAGCTTGAACGCAATGTGAGCAAGCCCTGTCCGATATCCTTCCATGAATACTGCCACAGTATGCTGAGAACACTTCTGCCAGACCAATGCCGCGAACTATGCCAGGAATTTGCGCACTATGTAAATTGCAAAAGAACGCCATATTATGTATGTCAGGAATACTTCTTTCCCCCAAGCATGCACTCGCCCCCCCCCCCCCCCTCCCCAGTCATTCCGCCCCCCCCCCCCCCCCCCTCCAGCAAATCTGCCAAAATAATGACACAGCCCATGCAAAACAGGATTGCAGAATGAATCTGCAAAGGCGTGTATGAGTGTACCAATGCGAAACAAAATTTTGGAAATAAGATTTATGATTTTGGGGACAATTTTCTTATACTAATACACATGGTGTCGTGTTTAAACAACATCTACGAATATGAATGGGCTACCTTGATGGTTGGCAAAAAAACGGTCGCATATGTAAAATCTCAATATTCGTGAATCAGAAAGGTCTAACCCAGGAACGAAAAAAAAAAAGCTATGGAAAGGGGAAGAGCAGGGAGCTGAACCGTGTACAAAGAGTTCTTGACTTTTCTCGCCTGAGCAGCTAAGCTATAGGATGAATTTTCAAAAGCGAAATCTTTTTCGCTTGGCTGCCAGACTTTTTTTTTTTTGCAAGAAGTTTGGTTTTAAAGTAAAAGACACACAAACACATAATCTTTCCTTTCATTTTTCGAGTTTTTGTTGTTTTTATCGCTGTTGATGTTGTGGATGCTGTTGTTTTTTGCAAGTGTGTGGTATTATTTCACACTCACCTCTTGTGATTGGTTTGGGAGGGGGAGGGGGTGAGGGTATTATTTTATTACTTTTGTTTCAAACACTAGAAAAGGCGGTTGATTGACGTCACTGAGTGAAGGACATGAGTGTGTGTCAAGCTATTGGAAGTGTTGACAGAATAACACACTGACACAGATCGGTCGTCTTTTTTTCACTGTAGTACCTAAGTACAATGGACTACAATGACGTAAATGCCGCCATCTCTTTTACAATAACGTAAATGATGTCACTGATTCGTCACGCTTCAGAGCTACAGATGGTGGAAACAAAATCAGCCAGCTTTCCCTCTGTTCCTATTTTAATGGACTGATTCATGATCCGACATTGCTGTATGACACACACACTACTGTACGATACACACCACATTGCTGTACAACACACACATTGCTAATACAACCAAAACATAGTTCTCAAAACCTTATATTCCTGATATATATGGATATTGACAGAATTGAAAGGTGTCAATGGTCTAGTAAATGAGACCCTGATATGCCTGTGTAGTCAGTCGGGCTTTTAAACAAGATGATGGATTAGTAATGAGAACGGTCCACTTTGAATGGGATTCTAGTTCCCCACTTCTAATGTTCTGAACAGATACAGTATCTACTAGACCATCGGATTCACTGTCATACTAACCAGACCTCTACTCTCCTGTTCCTTCAGTACATGATGGTACCCAAAGACTAAAGTTAGGCCTCTAGACCTACTGGCTTGATCAACCGAACCTCTCTTCTCTGTAAAAGATGGTGGTGCTGTAGATCAGCAAACAGTCCTTATTTATTGGGTTTTTATTTTCATTTCCAGGATAATGGAATAGTACCCTTGTGTTTTTTCACATTCAATCCTAAGTGTGTATGCACTTGTTGTAAATTTTGTCATCCGTTCCCACCTGAACACAATGGCCTACTTTTTTTAAAGAGGAGCAGTTTTAACTGTGTACAAATGTTCTGCATGCGTTTTAAAAGAAGCTCGGTTTTTAGTCTCATCTGAAAGACTTTGGGGGGAGTGGAGTCGGCATTGATGTTAACTCCAGAGGGAAAAAACAGCCTTGAACGGGATTTCAACTTGGTCAGCAGATCACAAGTGGAATGCACAACCCTAACCACACTGTCGTGACAAAGCTATGCACATTGGTGATGGACAATGGGGACGTAGGAAGTGGAATAGCTTTGCGATTAGAGCTCTATTCACTTAATCTATTGCAATCTAACAAACACGGGTTTGCGATTGTTGCTTGGGTATCTGAATTTGAACATCATTGTGTCATATGTTAAAAATACATTTGGTATAAAAAGAACCAGCTGTGGCCAGTAGTGTGGATGACACAGCATACCCGAATGAAGTTTAAGACCTGGGATGGATGGGCTCACACTCACTACCTTTCAGCTGCGCGAGTCACAACGCCTTAAAGTTTCACTGTGCTGTCTCAGTGACTTGTAGTTACCAAAAGTTTATAAAGGGAAAAATAAAAACAAAACAGAAAGAAAAGAAAGAAAGGAAATGAGTGATGAGCAATTGTTGCCGACACCTGCAAATATCAAAACACCCAGTGGTTAAAGAGATTATGGGACATTCAGGGTTACTGTGCTAAAGAGCATTGTATTATGTAACTGGGTTTTACGGGGTATGACGATTGTATTGTGTTATTTTACCTTAGGTTTTCTGGGTGTAGCTTTGCATACAGAAAGATGAGTGGGGTTAAGTAGACCAGAACGAAACAAAAAGGGAGATAGGCTGAGAGAGAGAGAGAGAGAGAGAGAGAGAGAGAGAGAGGAGAGAGAGAGAGAGAGAGAGAGAAGGGTAGATGATGAATGTCTTCAGACACAAATACGGTCATACATTTGAAAGAAAATTTTACCTTTCAGACATTCATTCATTAAGGTGTCAGAACTGATGTACGGTGTATCTTTCTCAAACCCTTTACCCTCTGTTTATCTCCGGACAGAATAAAAGAAATTGCACACGGGAAACCTTATGCGTACACACGTGCGCGCACGCTCGGGCGCCGTACATACAGATTTTACCTTCGTCTCTTTTTTTTTTCAATGACATGAAGCCTATTAGATAACTTTTTTTTCCAAGACAGTCTTTACAGATAATAGTAACATTTACCAACGCCGAAGTGGGATGTACTGGGCCTGACTTTTCAGGCGCTTAACAGCAATGCAGCACATCTGCGCTCATACAACAGACAACAATAGTTACTGTCTGAACGTTCGACGACAAAGAAAAAGTAGTAAAGTAGATATCAAAAGTTAAGACAGTTTATTCAGAAAGTATAGTATAACTAAACAAATGGTATGAGACAAAATTATACCAGTTGAGATCCTAAAAGAAAATTAATAACAAAGAAGAATAATTTTTGAAAGTTGCATGTCCTTAAAAAATTGGAAAATAGAAAAACAATCACATTGAATAAAACTCTATATTATTTTATCTCTTTGAAAATATGTACTTTTACGCGTATCTATCTAGCAGCAAAATTGCCAGATTTTCTTTGAAAGTATAAACCCCATTTCAAGGGGAAGAACCTATGGCACATAGATTTTACTTACTTCCCATTTCCTTTGCAGTGAAATGGTTTACACACACACACACGCGCGCGCACACACGCAATTTGAGCAAAGAACACACACACACTTGCACACACATTGCACACACACAACACACACACACACACACACACACACACACACACACACTTGCACACACACACACACACACACACACACACACACACACACACATTTTTACGCAAAAGAAAACAGCACGAGCAGAACATTGAAAGCCACCTGGTCTCAGCTTTGAAACAATATATTGTAGACTTAGCTGCTCAAAATCCACAGCTGATCTTGTTATCTGATATATAATATATATATATATATATATATATATATAGAGAGAGAGAGAGAGAGAGAGAGAGAGAGAGAGAGAGAGAGAGAGAGAGAGAGAGAGAGATGTAATAGTGCAGGAAGGACAACACTGAAAGAGAATCTCTTTGACACACAGGCTAGTATTCCTTTCAGTCAGGCAAGTAACTCCAAATTGCACACTGAGAGTACATTACAATGTAACTTTAAAAACAAATGGTTTGTTTTGGGCGTGTGTCCTTTACGTGTGAATGGCGACAAAGGTTAAACGTTTGAAGTTGCACGTAGTTTAATAGCAAAGAAGTCGACTTTAGAAGGAATCGGTACAAAACTAGTTGGGTTGAAAGACTTGTTAAAACGTAGTTAATGTTTTCATCGTTTGTGGTTAGACTTTGCAGGACAGTGTTTGCCTCACTTAGTTTGCTGTTTTAATGCGTTTGATTTTACTTAATTTCATAGATGTTTTTTTCCTCTGGTTGAGTTAGTGTGTAGGACTTTTCTCTGTGTTTCATAATTGTGTAAGACTTTTCCTTTGTTGACTTGGTTGAGGAGGACATTTTTTCTTCTTTCTCTTCAGAGGTGTTTGCTTTGAGGTGAGGGCGATATCGCTGACGGTAAAGTCCTGGTAGTTTTGTAACTATTCCTATATATCATTTTTTGTAGTGCGATGCAACTTTACTAGAATAACGTTTTGATAGCTTTAACTCATTCTTTATAAGTATTACAATTTTTCTTTCTTTTTTTTTTCTTTTTGGTTTCTGTTATTTCTAAATCCTTTAATCTCTCACTCTTGTTTTGCAATCGGGTCATTGATATTTCCTCGCTTCTCTGCCTTTGGTTTACCTGGAACTTTGTCTTGTCCATTTCAACTTTACTTCGTTCTATCTCCAACGAGAGTGAAGGATCAACACGGAGTAAAGTGTTTAGTGACGGGTTTACGGGACACAGAAAGTCCTGAAAGTTTCAGGCCAATACTGTTCTACATTTTCGTCTCTTCAGTATGCAGCCGGTGAGAATTTACTTCACGCTCTGAGTGTGTGTGTGTGTGTGTGTGTGTTGTGTGTGTGTGTGTGTGTCGTGTGGTGCGTGCGTACGTGCTTACGTGCGCGCGTGTATGTATGTGTGTGTGCAAACTTTGCCAAACATACGAGTTTTAATCTGTGGAAATCGACCAAAAGGAACCAGAAACAATCAGTATTTAGTCACCATTCTTGTAGCGATGCTATGAGACTTAATGCTGTCAATGATATATATATATATATATATATATTTATATATTTATATATATATACATACATACATATATATATATAATATGTATCTATTGAGTTACTTAGTAGTGTTTAGATTTCCCTTTTTCCGGATGAATAAATCATTACTCAAAGATAGCAAATCAACTTATGCGTTTGATTTATCTTATTTGTGATAACTATTATTATTTTTATATTACTTTAAGGATAATCTGACACTTTTCTTGTATTATTATCATTCTCTTTTTTTTTTTTATTCATTTACTTTTATTCATTTCTCGTCCGATTTTTTTAAAGTTCTAGTTTTTTTTTATATGGTTTGTGATTTTAAGGACAGTTTAATACTTATTTGTTTTTAATATCTTTTTTGGTTCAGTTAACTCTATAATTTCTACTTTGATTTTTCAAAATTGTATCTTATTTTATTTTCACGAAATCGTTTGCGTAAAAAAAAACCCACCAAAATCGTGGTACCGACTTTCTGACAAATTCGGTTCCTGTGGCCTAGTTTGGGGAACTACACGACTATGCTGACCGCACCTCTCTGGCACCGATGGTGTACAGCTCCCCCCATCTTCTGCCCATCTTTCTCTCTGGCCACAACTCGGCTAAAGTATGGGAGGTAAGATCAATGTTATCGGAACGCTCTGTTCCAACCGTGTAATGAACTCCCTTGAACGAGCGGGTGGGTGTGATGTAGTCTCTGTGTGTGTTGTGTTGTGTTGTGTTGTGTTGTAGTGTGTGTGTGTGTGTATTTTTTTGGTGGTGGTGGTGGGGGGGGGTTGGGGAAATGCGGTGGGCGAGGAGAGGGTGGGGGGCAAAATGTGCGTGCGGCGCGCGCGCGGCGCGTGCGTGCGTGCGTGGTGTGTGGTGTGTGTGTGTGTGTGTGTGTGTGTGTTGTATTCCCGTTTAGTTTATTCTCCTGTTGAATTTGTTTATAATCCTCCATACCCCAAAAAAGTTAAAAGAATTTAAATCTTAAATCTCGTGTGTGTGTTTGTGTGTATGTGTTTTCTTTGTCTCTGTCTGTCTGTCTGTCTGTCTGTCTGTCTGTGTCTGTCTGTCTGTCTGTCTGTCTGTCTGTCTGTCTGTCTTCTCTCTCTCTCTCTCTCTCTCTCTCTCTCTCTCTCTCTCTCTCCTCTCTCTCTCTCTCTCTCTCTCTCTCTCTCTCTCTCTCTCTCTCTCTCTCTCTCTCTCTCAACCGGACGTAGAACTCTGATTCAACAAGACACGAGTGTACTCTCAAAAAGAAAGAAAGAAACACGAAATATTCCAGCCATCCAAGTTATTACAGGAAAGAGACTACTTTAGTCAATTTTGAGAAAGGTGTGATACACAGTACACCTGTGCAGCATATTCATCTGCATATTTTTGTTGTAGTCGGTTCCTTTGTTGCACTACATGCTAGAAAACAGAATAAGACGGTAAAAAACAACAGAGAAAAGAAAAAGAAAATGTCACCCAATGCGTTGGTGGTCGCATTTATTCTCTCTCTCTCTCTCTCTCTCTCTCTCTCTCTCTCTCTCTCTCTCTCTCTCTCTTCTCTCTCTCTCTCTCTCTCTCTCTCCTCTCTCTCTCTCTCTCTCTCTCTCTCTCTCTCTCTCCTCTCTCTCTCTCTCTCTCTCTCTCTCTCTCACACACACACACCACGCACGCACGTGTGTTGTGTATATATGGTGGCGTGTGTAGTGTGTATGAGTGTAGTGTGTGTATGAATTGTGTGTGTTATGTGCACGCGCGCGCGCGTGGCGCGTTGTGTGTCTGTGTCTGTGTGTCTCTGTGTCTATGTGTATGTGTGATGTTACACGTGTATGAACCCATGGCACTCACGCGAACGAAAGCAACAACAACAGAAAAAAAAACAAAACTGATCATTATGATGAATGTGTAATATTATGGAATCAATATCAGACTATGCAGCTGCACACCTGAGGAAATCAGGAACTTCAGTTCAGATTGTCACGCAGTCAAAGAACCTGAGAAGGGCGTAGCCCACCTGTTCGCCTTCTACTTTCTTCTGGAATGATGACAAAACAAAAAAAAGAAAACTCCAGCTTCTGCTGCTGACACTGAAGCCTCTTGTCGTGACTCCTGTCTGTCTGTTTCTCTGTCCATTTGTACGTGTAATTATGTACGTACACAATGAAATAGATAAGAGTTAGAAGCTGAGGACTATAACAGGCATGCTAACAAAGAGACGGTGTCAGACATTCGTTGTTTGTCTGTCTGTTTCTGTCTCTGTCGGTCTTTCTTTCTCTCTTACGCAGTCTCTGTCTCTGTCTGTCTGTCCCTCTCTGTGTCTCTCTGTCTGTGTCTGTCTCTGTCTGTCTGTCTGTCTTCTCTCTCTACCTCTCTGTATCTGCTGCTGCTCTGTCTGTCTGTCTGTCTGCTGCTGCCTCTCTCTCTCTCTCTCTCTCCTCTCTCTCTCTCTCTCTCTCTCTCTCTCTCTCTCTCTCTCTCTCTCTCTCTCTCTCTCTCTCTCTCTCTCTCTCTCTCTCTCTCTCTCTCTCTCTCTCCCCAGCTGATTGTGTTCCTACCCCTCTTTATCGATTCATGAAACCCAAATTATGTATCTGATCGTCCCGATATGCTGTGTGTGTGTGTTTGTGTGTTGGTGTGTGTGTGTGTGTGTGTGTGTGTGTGTGTGTGTGTGTGTGTGTGCACGCGCGCATGCGTGCTGGATCCTTTTCTTAAAAAAATTTCATTCCATATTCTACGAAAGGATGGAAGAAAGAAAAACAAACTTTAGAGTATAAATGAAATAAAACAAAACAAAAAAAACCACGTAAGACAAACAAACCAAAAAAAAGAATCGAAAAAAGAAACAAACTTAACCAAAAAAAGAAAACAAAACCCATCATGTGTACAATCAGATCATTAGTTTAGAAACTTAAAATGTAATCAGTATTCTGAACACAAAAGGTCATTAGGATGGGTGGGAATGAAAGGAATGGGCTTGGGATTAAAAAAAAAATAAAGGTGAGAGGAATGAGAGGCGAAAGAAGAGGAAGTGTCTATGTTTACAGTGAAAAGGTCATTGCCTTCTTGGATGAGAGAGAAGTGTAAACAGGTGAAGACCAGCGAGGGGTCGTTGAATGTTGTTTTTGTTTTGTCCCTAACTGGAATTAAGGCGTGCCACTGCAAAACCCTGGTCAAAGTGTACCAGGAAATAATTGTTAAACTACTATCACATCGTTTTAAATCAGCACACACATGGAAAAAAAAAACCACAACCCAGAATAATAGCAATAAGAAGATAATCAACGTAAATAAAGACTCTTTCGACACTGCGAATGAAAAACTGCTACTTTCTAACTTTCCCTGAAAAATCGGATGTTTTGTCCCGGTCTTGCGATTTACAATCTGTGCATTGGAAGTTCACTGGGTGAGAGGGAAGGAATGAAGTGACAGCTCTGATATTGCTTTGGGGGTCAGTGGAGCTGTAAACAATATTGGCTGGATCCAGACCAGGGGGAGTTCTTATTTCCTTAAAGCCCCTCCACTTGACGACAACAACCACTTTACGACACAACAGACGAGGGCAGAGGAGGACGTTGGAAAGAGGTGGGGTTAGGAGGAAGGGAAGGAGGGGGGGGGGGATGTGTGACATGGAGACAGCTTCTGAAGGAAACGGAAATGATTTTCGCCTTCACGCAAAGGTCACTGGAGACAGGGTGACAACGAGCAGAGAAAGAGAGAGAGAGAGAGAGAGAGAGAGAGAGAGAGGGGGGGGGGGGGGCAGGACAGAGACAGAGACAAGAGAGAGACAGAGACAAGAAAGAGATAGACAGAAACAATCTTTTTAATTAGGGAAGGGTGAGTACAAGAAGGGTTTTCTTTGACACCTTGTCCTCAAGGAATGAAGAAATAATGCATGAAGTCAGTACGTGATTAAACAAAATAATTAATGATTACAACCTTCCACGTTTCCTATGAAACACCCGCAGACCCTGTCAACACCCTATCTCTTTTCTAATTACCTTAGGATTGCCTTTTCTGAATAAGAGTGGACGAGTACGTCACAGTACAATCAAAACCTGATCCATTTGGAGTACAACGGTAATTGCACAAACGTGTTCAGCATAAAGTAACGGTCATGATCATCAGCAAGGATCTGGCATTTCATCATGTGTTATATTTTTTTTTATATTCCAAATGTCAAAGGATACATTACAGTAGTCTTGGATTCAAGAGATGTTTACATTTTGTGAGAGACACATACTGAGAAAGAGAGACAGACAGACAGACAGACAGACAGCAGACAGACGACTTCGACCTTTTACCTTCATCTAACTAACGATTTTCCAATCGGGTTCATTCACTCCTTGAGGTTCTCAGCTTTCCTTAGTGTGTCGTTCCACTCAAGGCCAGTCCACTCTCTGATATTGTCTTCCCATCGTTTCCAATACCTCTGTCTGCCTTTTCGTCTCCCTCCTTGTACTGTTCCCTGTAGAACAGTCTTGGCCAGTCCAGAGGTTCGTGTGGCGTGCCTGTACCTCCTCAGTTTGCCTTTACCACTGGTCGGGAGCTCTTTCCATATACGGCCCAATGGCCACAGCCCCGTGTGAAGAAAAAGATGTACAATGGCTTAAAAACTCATTGTGGTATGCAAGTGGACAAGATTGTAGTATTTGAAACCAAGACCTTAGTTGTGTGAGTAAGCCAGATTTGCTAATCAATGTAAGAGCAGTTCTGAAAATTGCAAGAACAGTTACAAGATCAATCGATCGAATCCAGCTTTAGAATTTGTCATAGATGTGCATTGTTCTAGAACTATGCCGCGTAGATGTAGGATAAGCAAGTGTTTGTATGATTGAGGGAAAATGCCCAATCCATCACCATTAAATTTTGTGTTTTTCCCCAATTCCTCTGACACATTCTAAAGCTAGACAGAGACAGCCTCAGTAAAAGGACCACAGAGAGAGAGAGAGAGAGAGAGAGGAGAGAGAGAGAGAGAGAGAGAGAGAGAGAGAGAGAGAGAGAGAGAGAGAGAGAGAGAGAGAGAGAGAGAGAGAGGAGAGGACCACAAGGAAAAAGGACCACATACCAATCTAGAAACAAAAATATACTAGTTTCTTGTCCAGAACCTTTTGTCCCAAGAAAGAGTAACTGGATCTTCGATATGGGATCTGTGAAAAGCTACACTTTGAACAGTGCCCCATTGACCCTCAAGGCTAGTTTATGGGACTCTGGGTACTGCACACTGGCCCTGAGAGTAATTAACTGAACTTTTTCTTCCGTTCAGGGTCAAGACCAGGCCAGAGCAGAACATAATTCTGTCTGTAGGTCTACCTGGCTGACCACTTAACTGGCTAAGAAGCTGGCACCGGCGTTGGTGGGTTCGTGTTCATTTCTATTACATTAT
>CM060316.1:50599253-50619253 GCA_030674155.1 Stramonita haemastoma | reverse complement strand
GGGAGGAGAAGGTCCTGGTTGTGTATGCACATAAATATGCTGAGGTGCGTTACCTGCTTGCATCCAGTGTTCGTGTGTGTTTGTAGTACATACACATATTTACTTATGCGCGCGCGCGCACACACACACCACACACAACACACACACCACACCACATCACACATACACAAACACACACCACACCACACCACACACACACACACACACCACAATCCACACACACACACACACACACACAAACAAACAAACAACACACCACACATCCAAACACACACACACACACACACACACATACACACACACACATCATCACCACACACCACACACCACACACACACACACACACACACACACACCACACACACACACACAACACACACACACACACACACCCCATCCAAACACACACACAGAAGATCATACATTCTTCTACGCTGAAGGTATCTTCGTTATTGGTTTGACGGGGGTATGTATGCACATGGTCGCAGGCTAGCAATTATCCGTGACCTCGCACCCGAAATCAGAAGTCATGAAGATGGAAAATGGAGGACAGCCATGGGCACTTGCATGGCAACAGGACATTGAAGGCTGCATGTTCAGTCTCCCTTAAGTCAGATTAGATGTGACGTCACTGGTCAGATCCATGTTTTTAAGTTTTGCAAGAAAAATCGTTACCTTTTCTTCTCTTCACCGCAAAAACAAAAAAGTTGACACATTAAAATTCTTATGTTTATGCATGCTGTGGTTAGGTTTTCCCATGAGCGGGGTAAAAATGTCGAGTTTTGCTGATGACGTCAGACTTGTCTTTGACATCAGGAGGAATGGACATGTTTCGACGTGAAAGTAGTCCCTTGAGGCTGGATTCGCATTTACTCTTTTCCGGGTGATTTATTCTTGTCCAAGGAACTCTTGTCATATTGTTTACACCCTGGAAGCAGCAATTTACGGGCGCGTGCACGCGCACAGGTGTGTGTATGCGTGTGTGTGTGTTGTGTGTGTGTGTGTGTGTGTGTGTGTGTGTGTGTGTGTGTGTGTGTGTGTGGTTTGAGTGTCACAATAAAGGTTTAAAACCTAAATTATTTTAGATTTCTCAGCAGTAGTGGTACATGATCATCAACTCTACTCAGTGCTTAGTGGTTGTGGAACTTATAGACAAATTCATAATGTTGTATCTTAGACATGGTAGACTGGTTGTTTGATGACCCAATCATTGAAAAAAACTCCTTTTCTTTTTAATAATAGCTAGTGAATTTTGTCAATACTTCTTTATTTCACTACTACTGCTGTGGCTGCTGCTTGCTGCTGCTGCTGCTGCTGCTGCTGCTGCTGCTGCTACTACTACTACTACTACTACTACACTACTACTACTACTACTACTACTGCTGCTGCTGCTGCTGCTACTACTGGTAATGACATAATATACTACTGGTAATAATATAATAGTAATAATAATGAGGAGGAGGAGGGTATCAAAAATAATGATAATAATAATAATAATAATAATAATAATAATAATAATAATATAATAATAATAATAATAATAATAACGACGGAACATAACTTCAGTTTAGAAGAGTACTTCTCGTTCAATATCATTCAAAACTGGGAATCTATAAAAACAGATCTATTGACTGAAACGGTGTACCATACGGCCCACAGTGTAGGGACTGCCAAGACTGAATTGGCCATTCATTAAACAGACCTGTTGAGTCGCACAATGCACCATATTACCCATGCGTGAATATTGCCAGGTCTGAGCGGTCATTATCCTGGTTACTGCCATCAGCTTGGACATGTAAATGCGCCAAACCATCAGGAGTCACGCTCAGTGCTTACACTTTCAATGCATGATACTGCGTATATACTTTTTTCGTTATTGCTGTTGAAAACACTATATCATGTAGTATTGTATTCTTCTTTCTGCTTTTGTTTGTTTGTTTACTCTCTCTCTCTCTCCTAAGCTTTGTAAAGAATAGTTCAGTTACACCTTTGAAAAATGTTCACCGAAATATTTTCTGTTAGTTGTGCGCAAAAGCCTTTTCTTGAATTGATTTTTGTATGTTTTATTCCATCGAGTCTAGCTTCAAACCGCGAGGATCGCTATTTTCAATTGGTCAATCTCAGATTAGAGTGTGATGAGATTAATGAGTGTAGTAATTGTTGGTGTGTTTTTTTATCTTAAACTTCTATGTCTTTTATTCAATGTTAATGACAAAGTTGTTTGGAGGCTCTGGTGCTGTCAGCCTTGTTTTATCTGCTCTTTTATCTGCCTGAATGGCCTGTACCTTGCAAAATCATCGTTGAAAAGCGGTCACTTCTTCTTGTGTACCTGTACCCATTCATTTCAAAACTTTTACACGAACTCAGTAGAGCGTTGAAGCAGATGAGAAATCCAAAACTTATTTTACTGTAAGACCACAGCAACGAGTATAACTATCAAAAAGATGGGAAATTTTAAACGGTTCTACAGAAACAGGCCTAGGATTGATGCATGTTCAAAAGTTGTACTATTCTGCTCTGCATCTCACTATAATGAAATATGTCATAACATGAACCAGGCCGAAAAATACTGATACCTTCTATGCTGGTCATGTAATTTGAGTAAATCCTTTTTTTTTTTTTTTTTTTTTAAACATATTTGATTTTTTTGTTTATCGGTTTGTTGGTTCCTCAGCTAGATCTTCAAGTTTTCCCAATAGTGAGATTTGTAGGTATGTGAAACGCATGGCACTTGACTGTATCATTCTTGTCCCTCACCAACTTTCTAGCAGACTATAGCTGTGGATAAGCTAGCCACAGCCCGCAAAATTCCCCGCTGCTGCTCACGGGATTGGATCCCACCACCCCCCAGCCACGAGACTACTGCGCTCACCACGGACGATGAAAATCACCCATATCAATATTCATACATACGTGGATGCAGAATGTCATCCACTCCTGTCCACACAGGTCCGAACCTGTGGTCATCAAAATCTCCTCCATTCTTGTTCCTGCGAGTCTGTACCTGTCGTCCCGACAAAGGCCGCCACTATCGATTCCAAGTGACCATTAACATGGGGAAGGGTCGAACAATGGAGAATTCGATTTGTCGTTTGGTCCATCCGGCTGAGAACAAGATAATACATAATGGATGGTCTCATCGGGATCAACCTTCACATACTTATTTTCCAATGATTTACCTGTCATTTACCGCTGAATGAGACAGCTTACATAGTTTTTACGGTATCTTGTGTTTCATTTTCGGGTTGCAAAGTGGAACAGGAAACTAGCGTGGGGTAGTTTGGATGTGTTTTCTTTTTTTTGGTATATCGTCCAGAGATTCGACCCCAATCGTTTTTCCGCACGTGCTTTCACGCACGTAGGCATGCACGCATGTATGCATGCGCGTGCGTATGCGCATAGTACAGCTCTCCCTCTGACATTCACACACAGAGAAGGAGAGACATAGATACACACACACACATACACATACACACACACACACACACGAGAGAGAGAGAGAGAGAGAGAGAGACAGAGAGAGAGAGAGAGAAGAGACAGAAGACAGACAGAAGAAAAGAGAGAAGACGAAGAGAAGAGAGAAGAGAGAGAGAGATTGAAGCAGAGTTTAAGTGAAAGAAAAGCAATGCAAATTCGTTCATGCTCACGTATTGTAGGCACATAAACAAGCATTTTCAGTAGAGAAAGCCTATAAATCTGATGATGATCTTCTCCACACTTGTCCATAGCGCTAGGCTTCGTCTCCACCAAGAAAAGTGTCCATGAAAATGTGTGGCCTATGTTCTTTTGCTTTGTAGGCATAACTATCTTCTTTTGTGGGCATACATACCTTTTTTGCTGCTGTGCCTTCTTTTGCAGGCGTGCTCCCCTTTTTGATGCCATGCACATGTCATGCCATAACTGCTTTGGTGGGCATGCCATATATCTTATGTGGGCATGCATTCTCTCGTCAGAGTAAGTTGTTTACTCTGCCTACCTTCTTTTGTGGGCACACCTTCGTTTGAAAGGACACTTTTTTGTGGGCATACCATGTTTTATAAGCAGGCAGTCAGGCGTATTTTTGCAGTTACATCTCTTTTTTGTGGGCATACCTCCTTACGTAAGCATACCTTCTTTTGTAAGCATAAAGGCGTGTTTTCCGTTGTGGATATAAAAATTTTCTTTTGTTGTGGGTATACTTTCTTTTCATAGACATGCCTTCTTCGGCGAGCATACCGCCTCCTATGGGCATATTTTCATTTGTGTTCTTTTTTTATTTTTTTTTACTGGGTATGCCTTCTTCTCTACGCCTTCTTTTGTGTGCGGGCATAATCTTCTTTTGTGGCATGTCAACATTTGGGGGCATATATTTTTAGAGACATAGCTTTGTGGCCATACCTTCTTCTGTGGATATACCTTCTTCTGTGGACATACCTTCTTCTGTGGGTATGCCTTCTTCTGTGAATATACCTTCCTCTATGGGCAGACCTTCTTTTACGGGCATACCTTTTTGTAGGCATGCTTTCTTCTGTGGACATACTTTCTTCTATGGCCAAACCTTCTTTTGCGGGCATACCTTTTTGTAGGCATGCTTTCTTCTGTGGGCATACCTTCTTCTCTGGGTATGCCTTTTCTCATTGGCATGGCTTCTTTTATGGTCATGCCTTTTTTCCAGGCATTTCTTTTTGTTCCAGCATATATGTGTGTGATGTGTGTATGCGGGTGTTGTTTCTATGTGCGTGCGTGCGAGCGTGTATTTGTGTGTGTGTGTGCTTGTATGCGTGCGTGTGTAGGCGCTCGATACGCGCATGTGTATGTGTGTGTGTGTGTGTGTACGCACTCGATACGTGCATGTGTGGGGTGTGTGTGTGTGTGTGTGTGTGTGTGTGTGTGTGTGTGTGTGTGTGTGTGTGTGTGTGTAGTGAGCAACAAAGCTGATGTATTTCGACTAAACACACAATGCATCGAAGATACAAATGGTTTCATGCTTTCTTCAACAAACATTTCATATCGATAGTCTTTTGAAGAGTGTGCCATTAAATATGAGTGCGCTTGTTAATTCTTCCTCAACGGGCTATTGATTCTGATAGTGGTGCTAAACGGTTTTTTGTTTACTTGCAATGACAGATTTCCATTGTAATGGGCTGCCAGAGGATTCCTTGAATCCTCTACAGTGCTGTAAGGAAAGAGCCTTTGTTTTAGCTTGTTTGGTTTTTGGTGGTGGTGGTGGCGGTGGTGGTGGTGGTTGAAAGAGTGGTGTAGAAGTAACGGTAGTTGTGATGGTGACTATTATTGTGATGGTTGATGTAATGAGAATGATTTTGTCGTCGTCGTCGTCGTCGTCGTCGTTGTTGTTGTTGTTGTTGTTGTTGTTGTTGTTGTTGTTGCTGTTGTTGTTGTTGTTGTTGCTCTTCTTCTTCTTGTTCTTCTTCTTGTTCTTCTTCTTGTTCTTCTTCTTCTTCTTCTTCTTCTTCTTCTTCTTCTTCTTCTTCTTCTTCTTCTTCTTCTTCTTCTTCTCCTCCTCCTCATCTTTCTTCTTCTTCTTCTTCTTCTTCTTCTTCTTCTTCTTCTTCTTCTTCTTCTTCTTCTTTCTTCTCTTCTTCTTCTTCTTCTTCTTCTTCTTCTTCTTCTTCTTCTTCTTCTTCTTCTTCTTCTTCTTCCCGTTCCCGTTCCCGTTCCCGTTCCCGTGCTTCTTTTTGGTCTTCTTCTTCCGTAACCGAAACAAACAACAACAAAAATGTAACAACGGAAAGGAAGAATTAAAACAATCAGTGGTAACAATGAAAAGAGCAAAAAACAAACAAGGAGGCAAGTCAAGCAGATAGGTGTCAGATACAGAAAGCAGAACGCATACTAAGATGATACAGCATCTGACAAAAAGGAGGTTTTCAATTAAAATAAAATGAAACTGAAAATAAATAAAATCAAGAGAACATACCCAAAAACAAATAAATAATAAATATATGTGAAAAAGTACCGAAGAAAAACAATAATCCAAAACAAATATGATCAAAAACAAACTTAACTTTCAACACCAAACTACTACTTCAACAACAAAGTGAATCAAAACCAAATATTAACAAAAACAACTATAACAACATCAATAATATCATCACTATGGCAAGAATGAGGGTATCAAGGAAAGACAAGTCAACAATAAAAAAAAAACCAGAAGAAGGTAGCAGGGGAGAAAAAAAAAGGAGGGGTGGGGGGGGGCAAAACAAGGGCACGAGAGAAAGGAAGGAAGGAGGGTGTAAAAGGAAAAAAAGGGGAGAAAGGTACAAGAGAAAATAAGATCACGAACAGGCAAAAAGATAGCAAGACAAACTTCCTGCACGCGCGAGCCACCGCAGCAGCAACAGAAGCAACAGCAGCAGCAGCAGCAGCGTCGCCAACAAGTGACGAAAAGGCTGATGTTTGCGGCAGCGATGGTGATGGCGATGATGGTGGGGGTAGTGGGGGTGGGGATGGTGGGGGTGGTGGCGTTGACCGAGCCTGCCTGTGTACCGACAGACATTATCCATCGCCTTGTCTTTCTCTCTTTCCTCTCTTGTCTTTGACCTTGTTCGGCGCGAGTCATCGCATCTGCTGAGTACGGAGCGCGCTTGCCTGTGCCTGTTGCATGCACTGTAACCTGATGTGAGAGGTGTTTTGTGAGTGGTGACATCGCAAGTTGGTGCTGTACTACATACAGTTCGATGATGTGGCCGTTCTATGAGGTGTGAGATTTTGTTTTTTTGAAATTTTCTCTTGAGCATTGTCGATGATGCTGCTCACATTTTGCCGGGATTTGTTTTCTTCTTCTGAGCATTGTCTACGAGTATTTTGATCATGACTATTGTTGAAATCAGCATTTTTAACTGTTAGATTAGTTTGTTACATGGTGGGTGTGTTTGTGTGTTGTGATCATTATCCTTGATGGTGTCCGCTTTACACGTGGTTTAAGTTAGCTTAGTAACAGTATGTGAGCGTTATAGAAAACCATCTTAGCACATAACTGGTCCAGGCTGAAAACTTTGTCAGTTTTTAATGTAAGCTAAGCGCCGATGTTAGCATTACAATATCGTGTTGAGATTGATTATCTTCAGCCATGACAGGCCCTAAACATAACAACTTTGCGCTTGTTTGTAAAGGAGAAAGTTCCTCTGAAGTCGGATTATGATTGCCTGTGTGGTGATGTACTTCAAAAGAGTCATACGCGCAATTTCTCATCCGATGTAAGCTTGCAATCTCACAGTAATTTTCAAAATTCGATTTCATTTCACTTTATGTGATGGATGAGACACAGCGCGTAATTATTCTGGGTGACCCCTAGATTGTTGAATCTGGGGAACGCGCAACAGCATATACATAAGCATAATTTGTTGTGATGCAGTAAAATGAAAATCGTGACGATGATCTCTATCATCTTTAGTGATGTGAACATTAATGCAACTGATGTCAGCAGTCTCATAATGTCAATAAATCATCGTCCCTTCTGAGTTCAGTAGTATCATTATAACATATTCTACCTTTTGAAATTAAACGTCTCTTTTCTCTGAATGCTATCCCTGGCTTTATCAAGTAATACTTGGCAATAAGAACGCCATCCCTGGTTATGTTAATAACACTCGTTTCTTGTTCTGACAAGACAATCAAATTTGGGTGGTGTGAAAATTGTGAGCATGAAACATAATGGAAATCGATTTTTTTAATTGCTGTGACTTTTTGAGTGCTTAGCCGATTTTGTGTGGGTGTGTGTGTTTCTGTTTTGTGTTTGTGTACGTGCGTGCGTGTGTGCGCGTTCTTTTTTTTCTTTGTTCATTGAATTATTTTGTTAAAGTTTGGTGAATTTTGTTCTATTGAAAAAAATCTTGATTAGTATGTTGTATTGTTGGGCGATTTTTTGTTCTTTATCAAATTTTTATTGGCTGCTTTTTTCTTGTATTTATTTTGCTTGGTTTTGAGAGCAGTAGATAGCTGCAAGACAGACAGACAGACAGACAGACACAAAGAGACAGACAGACAGAGTCAACGACTCAACAAAGTCTTACGCAAAGCCATCAGCCTGTATACAAAGTGACACATACGCAAACAACAACAAAGAAGGGAAATAAAATCTGAAATAACGCAAAGAACTTTTTTTTTTTAATAAGGGGGAATGAAAACTAAATCATCAACGGCAAAAAATGTATTGTTTGATTGTAACTTGTCTGCTCATACTGTTATTATATCTCTCACTTAGAAAATAGAACATAAACAGAAACCATCAAAGCGACATCCTTCACAGTTATACAGCTATTGTTTTATGAGAGAGAGAGAGAGAGAGAGAGAGAGAGAGAGAGAGAGAGAGAGAGAGAGAGAGAGAGAGGGGAGAGAGAGAGAGAGAGAGAGAGAGAGACTGTGTGTGCGTGTACTCGCGTGTGGTTAGCGGAATGGAGAGAGAGAGATTGTCTGCTGGGGCGGGGAAGGGGGTGGCAGGGGTGTGCTTTTGTTTGTCTGTGTTTGTTAGTTATTGAAACGTATAAAATCTAGAGTTTTCTGCTGAATTTGGTTTACATTATGTCTAGCATACTTTTCAAATTCTATGTATTATCGATCTATCTATCTATCTATCTATCTATCTATCTATCTATCTATCTATCTATCTATCTATCTATCTATCTATCTATCTATCTATCTATCTATCTATCTATCTATCTATCTATCTATCTGTCTGTCTGTCTGTCTGTCTGTCTGTCTGTCTATCTATCTATCTATCTATCTATCTATCTATCTATCTATCATCTATCAAGCCGAACAGACATATAGATTTAGACAAACAGATAGATAGACAGATAGATAGACAAACAGATAGACGAAAGATAGATAGATAGATAGATAGATAGATAGATAGATAGATAGATAGATAGATAGATAGATAGATAGAGAGAGAGAGAGAGAGAGAGAGAGAGAGAGAGAGAGAGAGAGAGAGAGAGGGGGGGGGTGTTTTTGGCAGTCCTGCAAATCAAGCCAGTTTATCATTGTTAATACACGTTCAAGCTCAACATCCACCAGATTGGTTGATGCAATCATCTCATAAACTTATATAAACCAAATAATGCACACCGACATTGATCTTTTTCTCGGTGTTATCTTTTCATAATGAAAAAGAAACTCACCTTGAATGCCAGCAGAAATGCATCCAGACAGATCAATTTCAAGGCAAAATCAGGTTTCAAAACACAATTTGTAATTAAACCCTGCAATATCGATCCAGGAAGAAGGAGAACACAATTCCTTCATAAAAGACGCATCCGTGCCTCACTCTTGTGATTTGTGAATAAAAACATTGAGCAAAAGATACAAGCAATATGCACACTTGCACATGTGCACAGGCGCATGTGCGCATACAGACGTACACACACATACTAACACACATGCCTGTGTGGATACGGAGCAGGCAGATACATCTGTTCCTGCACGCATACTTGCAATGCATATGGATACACACAGACAGATAAACGTAGACAAGCGCACATACATACACATACTCACACACACACACACGCACGCACGCATGCACACACGCACGCACACACGCACACATACACACACATTGACACATACACGCGCGCGCGTACTCCCACAAACGCACCCATACACAACTCACACACACTAATGCACAGAGAATGAGAAAGAAAGAAAGAGACAGACAGACAGTCACACAGACAGTCACACAGACAGACACACAGACAGACAAACAGAACTCTTACATTCTCTCTCTCTCTCTCTCTCCTCTCTCTCTCTCTACTCAAGTCTCACTCTCTCTCTCTCTCATCTCTCTCTCTCTCTCTCAAAAAAAAAAAAAAAAAAAAAAAAAAAAAAGTAGATTCCCAACCGAACAGACAAACAAACAAACAAACAGATGACCAGCACAAAACAAAAATCTGCTCCGTTGGTGAGGTTGTTATTCCTACTCCTTTTTGGCTAGGCTGCGCTGTGGTTTGATTAAAAGGAAGAGAAAATTCCCAGAGTGATGAGAAAATTGGCCAGCCCTTGCTGACAATGTCTGGATGGGATTGGATGAAATGCCTTGGGTATCTGGCCATCTCTCCGTCCTCCTCCAGTTTACATTGACTGCTTTTCTTCTTTCTTTTTTTTTCTTAAAAAAATAAATTAATTCCTCCTAAAGAAAGATGGATGAAGACAGGCGGTGGAAAGGTTGAACTTGGAGAGAGAATGTGAAGGAGGAGAGAAACTGCTTGAGAGAGAGAGAGTGGGAGAAGAGGAGGGGAGAGAGAGAGAGAAGAGAGGAGAAAGAGAAGAGAGAGAAGAGAGAGAGAGAGAGAGAGTTGGTGTGTTGCTTCGATTTACGTCTGTTATCAAGTGATATAGACGATGGAGGGAAGGGAGGTCTAGTATGTTGATGGATGTGTCAGTAAATGGGTCTTTCTTAAAAGTATAAGTAATAATTGGTAAACAGATACAACAAGTAAAACATAACAATGCTAGTAGATTAAAACTATAACAATTTCCAAAGAACTATTCATAAAGATTTGTTATACGAATGCCAATTCGATTTTAAAATCTTATCCAAGGATTTTTCGAGAAAGAAGGTAAGAATGTTTAGACTCTACATTCAAAAATATGTGACTGTGACACGATGAGTGTGTGTGTGTGTGTGTGTGTGTGTGTGTGTGTGTGTGTTGTGTGTGTGTGTGTGTGTATGTGAGTATGTGTGTGCGTGTGTATGTGTGTTTGGTTCGTCTGTGTGCATCTGTGTGTGTGTGTTTGTTTGTTTGTTTGTTTGTTTGTTTGTTTGTTTGTTTGTTTGAGTGTATGTGTATGTGGGTGCATCTGTGACAGTATGATGAAAATGTGCACGGCATGTTGCCAAAGAAAGTGTGAATGTTATAATTATCATTTTATAAAACAAACTGAACCACTCAAAGGTTTCCTTGAGCTGACGATCATAGACAATTTTTGGCAACAGCACTATGAGGGGAGTAGTAGCATCTTCACAGTGAAGACCATGTCGATTTTGCTCCAGGAAAAAAAAGCACTCACACACACACACACACACACACACACACACACACACACACACACACACACACCACACACCACCACACACACACACACACACACACACAAAACACACGCACACACACACACACAAGCACAAACACATATACAAACACTCATATTTCATGCGTGAATGTGAGAACAAAAAGCTATACCCCCTGCTCATTCAATCTGTGTTTGTGAAGTGACATTTCCGTAGTGGGTAATTACAGCTATTGTGATTTTTTTCTCTGTGTGTGAAAATCAGTGGGTGTGACTTTAAATCAGCTGGTGACAATGATAGCATTATCGAACTGTTCGTCAGCTACACGTTTACCGCTTGAAGAGACAGCACTTTTGCACAGCGACGTTCTTCACTCACATGCTGAGGCAATAAGGCACAATTGCACACGACCACGTTGTCTGTCAATCAAGATAATGATGACCCAAAACCCGGATGCTGTGTTTCTTGTAAGGAATGTGAATCGACGTCATCCATTGATTGGTGCATAGACACAACTGTCAATCATTGGTCTATATCCACCCTCTCGCTTTCTTGGTAAAAAAAGGGAAAGGAAAACAATTGTTGCTTCCCTCTACACCAATTTATCGTCTGCCTCCAAAGTTTTCTGGCGCGAAACAAACAAAAATGTGACATTTTTGATTGAGCAGCGATCTGTACTTTATCCACACACAAAATAAAGATAAAAGACTACAGTCTGTACAGTTTTGGCCAATGCAACGATGGCGTATTAATGTATAAAAAGAATGGGGACTTGAGGCGCTGTGAAGGTTATCATTAGGGGCAAACAGAAGAGTGTCTTGAAGTGGAAGGAGAGGAAGGAGCGCTGAACGGATGGTAGAGGTACGGATGAAGATGGCCATAGTACCTCTGCGGCCAGGCCTAGCATCAAGCATGGAGGTAAGTGGTTCCATTCTTGTGTGTGACCCTCCTCTTTTACTCGTCTGTTTGTTCCTTCTACTTCGTCGTCGTCGTCATCGTCGTCGTCGAACGTTCACACAGCAACTTTTGTTGTCTGTCATATGAGCCACACAAAAAAAACAACGGTTGTGCTGCCATTCAGCGCCTGACATGTCAGGCCCAACGTATTCGACTTCTGTGTGCTTTTGTTTGTTTTAGTTGTTATAGTCATGTTTAATATCGCACAGACGTTACGTTAGAAGCGATGATGCTACATAGCCTTTGAAAAAAAATAACCTGAGCATTTTCTCCAAACTACCTTTATTTTCGAAAATGTTAGTCTGTTTCCTTTAATCCTAACACCAGGGTAGCAACAGTACTTACACCTCCACGGGGATGCAGGGGGCTCTGTCAGTATGAATAGCATCCACACCTGGAACTTCTGTACAAGAAATTACCTCTTTTTTGTGTGTCTCTCTTTGTTTCTGCCTAGTTCTGTTTCCTCCTGTCTCCTCTTTCTTTTCTGTTTATTGCCTTCTTGGTCCATTCTCCTGCCTTTTTTCCAGAGAGACTTCAGAGATAACACTTCTCTCCCAAGCCGAAATCGGATGTGCTTGGCCTGACTTGTCAGGTACTTCACAGCAGTCGCTCAAATGACAGACAACAATAGTTGCTGTCTGAGCGTTCAACGAGGACGACCAAGAAAAAGTACATGCCCTGATATCCATCCATGCAGTCCACTGTGGGGGTCGATGAAGTCCTGACCTAACACCCAGGAGGAAGGATGTGTGCAGAGGGCGGTTTTGTGTATATATATATATATATATATATATATATATATATATATATATATATATATATATATATATATATATATATATATATATATATATATATATATATATATATATATATATGGCGCTTCACCACGAAATGAGTCGCTTAGCACATTACCCAATTTTGCGCTAGGAGCCATCAAAGGCAGTTGGGAGTCAAGTTGTCAATTTTGAGATTTTAATTGATTATTAAACAATATCCGTTTATCTACCTTATAATAAATTTATCAAGGCATAATTTTTATTCCTTTTGCTTTTAAATGTGTTGTGAAAATACCCAAGCCTCATTCTGACAACCTGTTACGAAAATAAACTTGCCCGTTTCTCATTTTTTTCATGTCCTGCAGTCTATCATTTCAATTTATAATAACTTTGCACAGAATTGTCCGATTTTCAATCTGATTTTTGTATTTGATAGCCACTTTATTGTACATTAATAACATGTCAATAACTAAAAAATTTGACCTCTGGGCACTCCGACTTATTATGTGGTGAGCGTCCACACACACACACAACACACACTCACACACACACACACACACACACACACACACACACACACACACACATATATATATATATATATATATACATATATATATATATATATATATATATATTTATATTTAATTTGTACCCACATGTGGGATCCGGGACTTCAGACCAAGTGTGATAAACACAATTCCAGAATAACAACAGTAATTTTTCATGATAGAAGAATCTAGAATTTCACTGTCATAGCTATAACCAAACTACTGAATGACTAGTGGTTGGATTTTTTTCTTCAAAGCTTTCAGAGAGAATACTCCACCTATACTACTAAATTATATATTTACACATATAACACTTCTGTGCGCGTGCGAGTCCGCAGTCGAACTTTGCAATTTGCATGAGCTGAATATACACCTGCTCCAAGCGCCCAGACAATAACTCTCTTGTCTGTAATAATCATCAGCGAATTTGTGTCGTGCTGCTGTCAATGCTGACAAATCAGCCAGTACATCCGACTTCGGCGTGGGAGAGAATTGCTATGTTTAATTTAAAGTCTTCGTAGTAAAAAGCGGGGCAATGGACCAATAGAGCAGAAATAGTCAAGAAGGAGGTGGTCAGGAAGAAATGGAACAAGGCAGAAACAATGTAGGGGTTAGAAAAGAGGAAATTCTTAGCGCAGTATTTCCAGAATATGAGGACGCTGTTTATTATGGACAAGGCCCCTAGCATCTTCACCAGGGGAAAACCCCTTTCAGAGGCTTCGGAAAATATAAACCAAGAAACAGATATGGTTTCCACGATCTCTGGGATGAAAAAAAGACCAACTTTTTATAAAATAAAAAAGTGCTTATTTAGTTTAATGTGCCGTGTACTTTCTCCTGAAACCTGCATCACCAAAAGATCAATACTTGGGGCTTTCCCTCTTAACTTCATTTTCCCCATCTTCTCTGTCTCCGTCTTTTTCACAGGCTAATCTGCCTCTGTCTTTGTCCTCTGTCTCTACCTTCTCTTTCTTTCACTGTGTCAGTTTCTCTTTCTGTCTCTGTCTGTCTGTGTGCCTCTCAGTTTCTGTCTCCATCTCTGTCTCTGTGTCTCTCTGTCTAGCTGCCTGTTTGTCTGTCTGTGTGTCTGTCTCTCGCTCTCTCTCTCTCTATCTGTCTGTCTGTCTGTCTGTCTGTCTGTCTGTCTGTCTGTCTGTCTCTCTCTCTCTCTCTCTCTCTCTCTCTCTCTCTCTCTCTCTCTCTCTCTCTCTCTCTCTCTCTCTCTCTCTCTCTCTCTCTCTCTCTCTCTCTCTCTCCTCTCTCTCTCTCTTCTCTCTCTCTCTCTCTCTCTCTCTTCTGTCTCTTCTCCTGCCTGCCTGCCTGCCGTCCTGTCTGCCTCTCCATCTCCGTCTCTCTCGATGGCTCTTTTCTCTGTGCATGCGCGGCGTGTGTGTGTATGTATTATATGTGTATGTTAGTTAGTATGTGGTGTGTTATGTAGAGACAGAGCGTAGAAAGAGACAGACAGACAGACAGACAGAAGGGAAGGGCTGGAAACCAAATCGTCAAGAAAAATAGGGAGCAGACTGAGAAGTGAGAGAGACAGACAGAGAAAGAGACAGAGATTCAGACAGTGACAGAGGACAGAGAGAGGGGCAAAGGGAGGCAGACAGGGTAGGCCTATCTCTGGCCGAAATCGATGGCTGGAAATAAGGTTACCGTCCCGTGAAGGAACTGGGCGATGGAAGACACGACAAGCATCCAGTAGAGACAGCACGAGCCGCTGGTCAGAATAAAGCCTTCCTTTAAAAGGCAATAGTGGATGGGTTTAGTTTGGAATCATCTTATTGGTTTGACTTAAGTCATGGTTGTGGTTGTTTAGAAAGAGCCCTAGCACGCATTTGGTTTGCACTAAGCTGTTAAAAACTGGCAAATTTAAGATGACAATAATTACTGTTTTCGTAAGTCATGGAAAAAAAACCATTTTGTTAAGAAAGGAAGGAGGAAAGAAGGGAGGAGGAGGAAGAAGAGAGAAGAAGAAGATGAAGAGAAGAAAAAGAAGAAGAAGAAGAAGAAGAAGAAGAAGAAGAAGAAGAAGAAGAGAGAAGAAGAGAAGAAGAAGAAGAAAAGAACAACACACCAAGAAAGAGGAGTTAAGATGAGCAGGGAGAAGAGGAATAGAAAAAGACAAAGAAGAAAAGAAAAAATTGTGAAGATGATGAAGAATAAAAACAAACAAATTCTTAGATGAACGAGGACGGGATGGGATCTGGGTGGGGGAGAGGGAGGCACGTATCATTTCTACACAAAGCAAAATAATAAGGTCATCATGTTATATGACTAATACAAATTACGAATTTTCTTTGCACTACAATAAGAACAAAGTGTCCACACACTGTGATGTCTTTTATAGGAAAAATGTTACCGTATCATTATTCTCCATGTTATCTTTTTGTGGGGGGGGTACCTCAATGTTATGAAAGCAATACACAACCTGGTGGCATTTTTTCCCCAAACTGCTACCACCAGGAACAGTTTATTTTATTGGCCTGGTTCGTGACATTACCGTTTATTGGGTTGGCCATTTGCCATTCTAAGGGACTTTGTCAGGACTTGCTGAGAGAAGAAAACACACGACGAAATGAATGAACTTTACATCGGTCAGGGGAGTGATTTGGAAACACTTTGGGGAAGGGCATAACAAGAACTGTATTGAATGATTATTAATTGGAAAACAACCGTTCTATAACAATTCTTCAGGGAATTGAAAAAAGGGAAGGAGGCTGGTTGCGGGTCATTGAAAGGTGAACCGACAATAAGTGTTTATATAGAATGGATGGAGAAACCATTTGCTTAGAACAAAGGGTCTGACAGACAGCGGGCAATTGTGGAGAAATCTACTGAACAGCTCTTTAGTGCAGCCACCAGAAAATTTTCAGGGTGATCAGGGGAAAAAAAAAGCAGAAGCAAAACAAGAACAAGGAGATAGTATAATTATGATTACTTTAATTTTGAGAGAGGTAGATCTGAGGTCTGTCTGTATATCTATCTATCTATCTATCTATCTATCTATCTATCTATCTATCTATCTATCTATCTATCTATCTATCTATCTATCTATCTATCTATCTATCTATCTATCTATCTATCTATCATACTATCTACATACTACATACATACATACATACATACATACATACATACATACATACATACATACATACATACATACATACATACATATCAAGCTATCTAGATGACTGGCTATCTAGCTATCCATCTGTCAGACTAACTAAAGTCTCTCTCTCTCTCATCTCTCTCATCTCTCTCTCTCTCTCTCTCTCTCTCTCTCTCTCTCTCTCTCTCTCTCTCTCTCTCTCTCTCTCTCTCTCTCTCTCTCTCCTCTCTCTCCTCTCTCTCTCTCTCCCTCTCTCTCCCTCTCTCTCTCTCTACTCCCCTGTCTCTCTCCCCCTCTCTCCCCCCTCTCTCATCCTCACTCTCTCTCTCAATCCCCCACCCACCTCCTGTCGATATCCCCTGATGGGCAGCATAATAGTGGAAGAGATTAACTTTCGACCTGGGAGTAGATCTTGCCGCACACCGATCGGCAAAGCTTTCCTCTCCTTCCTCCTTTAAGAAAAGGCTTTTTGATGACCGCGAGCAAACAAGAGAGAGAGAGAGGACAGAGAGAGAGAGAGAGAGAGAGAGAGAGAGAGAGAGAGAGAGAGGAGACGCACACACACACAGAAACACAGATAGACACACAAAAAATACAGATGGAAAGACAAGCAGACAGACAGACAGATAAAGAGGAATACATTTTCTTTCTATACAAGCTAAGATAAGCGCGCGCGCGTTTGTGTGTGCGTGTGTATGTGCGTGCTTTGCGTGCGTGCGTGTGTGTGTACATGCGTGCGTGCATGCGTTGTGTGTGTGTGTGTGTTTGTGTGTGTGTGTGTGTGTGTGTGTGTGTGTGTGTTGTTATTAGACACCCAAGTTTGTCTACTAAAAAAAGTGCAAAGTAGTCCACAAAAAAGCTAAGTAAGTATCATCAAGGTGAATAAATCTTTACGTTACCTTTGCGATAAAGATGATATTGTCAACATCATCAATAGCAAACAGTGATAAATGAAAACTGTATCGTTCTATTTCCGTCCAGTGTTTTGATTATAAACCACACCAATGCACTTCAGATATTAACGTTTTATTCATCTTGCCTGAAGTTGATTATAAGACCCTCTCTGGTTTTGCCAAAATAGATTTTGGAAAAAAAGACATTTTTATCTTCCAATCTTTGTTAGTTTTGGCCCCAAATTTTTTTGTTAGCATTGCAATTCAACCGTCAAATCACTGTCTCTCTTGCATCGCGCAAGCTGGAGTTTGCACGCAAACTTTCGCTATTATTGATTTCCATTTCTATGACGGAATTGAGCTGAGTTGTTATTTGGTGGTGGGTTTTTTCTTGTTTCTTTTGCTTATCTAATTAAAAGTGTAGTTTTTTTTAATTGTCATTACGTTCACTTTGGCAAGAGCGATTAAGCTTTGAAATAAGAACAAAAAGGTTGTCAGTGTTACTTTTTACGCATTCATCATAAAGAGTGTATATCATAAACACCATTACAGATTTCTAGCTATACAGAAATAAAGCCAGAGTTAGATTTTCCTTGATTTCTTGTTAGTCTTCTTTATTACTATTTTCTTCACCCGCAGTCTGTCATATCTATATATCAGTCTACATGACTGTGTGTTTGTGTTTCTGCCTCTCTGTTGCTCTGCCGCCCCCCCGGCCCCCGCCCTCTCTGTCTCTCTCTCTCTCTGTCTCTCTCTCTCTCTTAACGTTTTTTTTTAATAGTGTGTGTGTATATGCGGGCGTGTGAGTGCGTGCATGCGTGTGTGTTTGTGAGTGCGTTTGTGTGCATGTGTGTATGTGTGATTGTGTGTGTATGTTTTGGTGAGGGAGAGAGAGAGAGAGCCCGCGCTTACCTACCAGCATCGGTGCACCCTCACCTCAGAGTGGTTTTTGTTGTTAGTTTTTCTTCCGGTGTGCTAGTCGCAACTTCCGTTTCTTCTTTTATTTTCTTTACTTTCTTTTTTTTACCATTTCTTTATCCATATAATATCCTACTCCACCCCTGCTGGTATTGTATTATTAATTATTTTTTCTCTCTCTTTTTCTTCCTCTTTCTTCTCGCTCTGATTCTCTCAGATCCATCATCATTTATTTTCTGTCTGACGTTCCCCGTTTCATGTCTCTTTCTTGTATTGGCTCTTTTTTTTTCTTTTCTATGAAGCGTCTTTTCCTTTTCTATCTTGATGGTGTCTCTTGAGGATTTATACTGATCACGCACACACGATCGGGCGCGCGTAGGCATATAGATGCATCCACCTACGCGCTATGCCAGTATCTGTGCGCACAGGTGCGCGTGTAAACATGTAAGTATACACAAATCTTTTTCATAAATATGGCTCGAGCTGAAGGAATGAAAGAGAGAGAATAAATATAGGGAGAGAGAAAGAGAGATAGAAAGAGAAAGAGAACGGGGGGGGGGGGTAAAAGAGAAGAGAAGAGAGAGAGAGACACAGAGAGAGAGACAAAGAAGAGAGAGAAGAGAGAGAGAGAGAGAGAGAGAGAGAGAGAGAGAGAGAGAGAGAGAGAGAGAGAGAGAGAGAGAGAGAGAGAGAGAGAGAGACCGAGAGAGACCGAGAGAGAAAGATAGGAACTAGAGAGAGAGAAAGAGACTAATGGAGGGGTAGGCTATGCATGCAACACACACACTCACGCACGCAGATACAAACACAAAAACACAAAGAAACACACACTCACTCACACACACACATACGGATACACACACACCGCACAAACACACAAACACACACACAACCACACACACACACAACATACACACAAAACACACACTCACTCACACACACACACACCATTCACAAACACATACACACACACACTCACACACACACATACATACACACACATGCGTGCGTTTGTGCTTGCGCGCAGCTCTACTGAAAATATAAAAGAAGAAAACTCTAGGGTTCTCGTGATGGAAGCATCCGTAGTAGGCCACTGTACTCTGCTAGATGAAGCTCTCTTCCGCCCTGTCAGTAAGCTGTCAGAGGTGCCCTGGTGCCTCTCTCAACAAACACAAAGAAATATACACACACACACACACACACACACACACACACACACACATACACACACGCACGCAATGACGTACGCACACATACGCACGCACATGCACGCACAACACACATACATGCACATACACACACACACACATACACACACACACACCACACACACACAAGCACACAGACATGCACACACTCATTATCTCTCTCTCTCTCTCTCTCTCTCTCTCTCTCTCTCTCTCTCTCTCTCTCTCTTCTCTCTCCTCTCTCTCTCTCCTCTCCCCTCTCTCTCTTCTCTCTCCCTCTCTCTCTCTCAAACAAACACACAAACACACACACATACATACACGCAAGCATGCACGCACGCGCGGATAAACACACACATACACACACACGCACGCGTCCGCGTGCACGCAGACAGAGAGAGAGAGAGAGAGAGAGAGAGAGAGAGAGGAGAGAGAGAGAGAGAGACAGACAGACAGACAGACAGACAGACAGACAGACAGACAGCCAGCAGCCAGCCAAAGAGACAGAGACAGAGACTCGGAGAGAGAGTCTTTCAGACCGAGTCTCAGTAGATCTTATCATCTGTTCGCACGCACATCACTCACCTAG
>CM060316.1:50586753-50594253 GCA_030674155.1 Stramonita haemastoma | reverse complement strand
ACAAAATCATTTCTATGCAAATTATTGATTACTTTTCCTATGTCGTTTGTTGTGAAAAATGCAATTCATTGCAACAATTTTCCATTTTTTCTTAAATATTCTAGAGACACACAAAGAATTCTATACTAGACTCTTCCATCGATTTCATGATTATTCATTATTTTTGCACATGAAAAATAAAATTTCAATCACCTTGGTTTGTCTAGTAAATAAAAAGCATAGCAACAGAATCAAAGAGACAATGAGCAACATTAATGTAATGCACAAGCTGCTGTGCGGACATGTTTGTCTGGTTCTTATTCTTTAATGAAATATTTATTCTACATTCTTATATAAATCGATTTCGCTCATATCGTTTACATAGAGGTACATTGTCGAAATGATTACCGTACCTAAGTTTTTAAAACTATTATTCTTGGTCTTTCCGTCTTTATCAATCAGTTTATGTCAATCTGTCTGTATATCTGTGTAACCACTGTATCCATCCATCCATCCATCCATCATCCATCCATCCATCATCCATCCATCCATCCATCCATCTATCTATCTATCTACCTATCTATCTATCTATCTATCTATCTATCTATCTATCTATCTATCTATCTATCTATCTATCTGTCTGTCTGTCTGTCTGTCTACCTATCTATCTATCTATCTATCTATCTATCTATCTATCTATCTGTCTGTCTGTCTATCTATCTATCTATCTATCTATCTATCTATCAATCAATCAATATATCTATCTGTCTGTCTATCTATCTGTCTATCTATCCGTCTATCCATCTATCTATCTATCTGTCTGTCTGTCTGACTATCTATATATCTGTCTGTAAGGCTATCTTTCTATCTATCTATATCTCTCTCGAATCTCAAAGGAACCAGATTGGGAGAAAGTAAGAAGAGAATGTTGTGGGGGGAGGGAGAGAGAAGACGAAAGAGGCCAGAGGCAGAGAGCACCAACATGTTTTGAGAGGAAAATCAAGGCGTGCACTCCTGAAGAGAGATGTTCAAAAAGAGGTAATAGCGTTCCCTGATTGGGCTCCATGCCAAACCTAGCCTCTTGGCAACTCTCTCTCTCTCTCTCTCTCTCTCTCTCTCTCTCTCTCTCTCTCTCTCTCTCTCTCTCTTCTCTCTCTCTCTCTCTCTCTCTCTCTCTCTCTCTCTCTCTCTCTCTTTTTTTCATTGCGCCCCCATACAGCGAAGCGTTTTCGTACTATCTATGTTCGCACAGTCTTATCACAGACCCATCAAAGATGTGATTATTGCAGCTGCCAAGAGCAGTGGTATCCACAGAAACTGACACGAACAGGAAAATGAGTTCTAGTTCGAATTTTAATGGAGATGTGGTTCTATATTTTTTTTATGTCAGAATATTATAGGTGTCTGGGTTAGTTTTCATAAGTATTGTTATTTGGTTTTGTTTGTTAGTTTTGGTGATTTTTTTCACTAGGAATAATGGTTAGATGAGTTAATAACTGCATTATAATGCACAGTATAAAATCACTGTTTTGACCTATATTGCATTGATTGTGGGTTAGTTTTGATGGGTAATAGGTTTTGAAAATTCGGTTTTAGGGTCCCCACCTCCACCACTCACTCCACTACATATATGTTTTTGATGAATTATACAAAATAAATAAAGTAAACGTCTTCTGATTTTGTTTGAGAAAAAATAACAAAAAAGGGAGGAAGAAAAGAAAGAAAGGAAAAGAAAAGAAAAGACAGGAAAGAAAAAAAGAAAGAGATAAGGAAAGAAAGACAGGAAGAAAGAGAATGAATAAAAAAAGTAAATGAAAGAAGATTAAAGAAAAAATAAGGAAAGAAGAAACAGAAGTGAAAGACAGAAAGACAGAAAGAAAAAAAAGAAAGAAAGAAAGAAAAGAAAGAAAGCAGATCGGATAAACAAACCAGATTGCATTTTCCCATTGCCAGGACATTAAGAAACAAGACAGTGTTGAGATAGACAACAATAAAATAAAATAAAAACTAGTAGTAAAATACAATACGAGAGAAGAAAAAGAATACAGTAAAATTGATACCAGACATTAGATTCAATTCACGTCTCTGCTGTACAGTTTTTGGTGTGAAAAAACCTAGCAAGGCCTTTTTTTCTCTTAGTTCTTTTAATCAACTGCCACCCACAATAGGCCTCTCTTGCTGCTCGACTTTTGCAGATTCAATAAAACCTACATGCATGTGCTGATCCTGAGTTTGTTAGTGTTCGTGAATACCGACACAGAAACAGAAAAATAGACAGACAGACAAACACATACACACACACGCACGCGCACAAACACTCAAACATACACACTCATACTGTATAATACTCTCTCTCTCTCTCTCTCTCTCTTCTCTCTCTCTCTCTCTCTCTCTCTCTCTCTCTCTTCTCTCTCTCTCTCTCTCTCTCTCTCTCTCTCTCTCTCCCACACACACACACACACACACACACACACACACACACACACACACACACACACACACACACACACATGCGCGTACGCAAGTACACACATACACGCACATTAGCAGACGCACCCATATGCATGTACCCACAACAGAATGTTGTCACAAACATTTTAAATAGTCATACCCTAACTGTGTTTGTTTGTTGTTTCTTTTTTTTCTTGTTCGTATAGCTGTGCCTTTGTTTGTCAATCTGCCTCTTTTTCTCTCTGTTTTTATGTCTGTCTCTCTCTGTCTCTCTCTGTCTATCTGACTGTCTGTCTGTTGTCTGTCTCTCTGTATATGTGTGTGTCTCTCTCTGTCCCTCTGTCTCTGCCTCTTTCTCTATCTGTCTGTCTGTCTGTGTCTCTTTCTCTATCTCATTCTCGCTGTCTCTGTCTCTGTCTCTGTCTCTGTCTCTGTCTCTCTCTCTCTCTCTCTCTCTCTCTCTCTCTCTCTCTCTCTCTCTCTCTCTGCCTCTTTCTCTGTCTGTCTCTTTCTCTGTCTGTCTCTTTCTCTGTCTGTCTGTCTGTCTGTGTCTGTCTGTCTGTCTGTCTGTCTGTCTGTCTGTCTGTCTGTCTGTCTGTCTTCTCTCTCTCTCTCTCTCTCTCTCTCTCTCTCTCTCTCTCTCTCTCTCTCTCTCTCTCTCTCCCCCTCTCTCCTCTCTCCCCCCTCTCTCTCCATCTCCCATCTTTCCCTCATTCCACCCTCTCCCCTCCTCACCCTCTCCCCGTCATCCCGTCTCTTCACACCTCACTTAAAAAAGAGAAAAGGTTTTACGCGTTCAAAAAGATTGAGTGGCATTGAAGCTGAGTGCGAAGAAAACTAAAAGACATATACAATGATACATTACAATACAGACTTGAACGTTTGAGTGGCTGAAGAAACCTGTTCCTCCGTTCCTTAATGATGGTAGGCTGGCCTTCCTATTGATTTTATTGTATTTATTCGATACCACTTTATGTCACAGCAAATTTCTCTGCGCGATATTCCGGCTGCTTTCCCCGAGGAGAGCGCGTTGTCACAAGTGCAATGCCACCACCCATTATCTATTTTTTAAAAAGTTTTCCTGTCTGCAGCTGTATTTGTTTCCCTATCAGTGTGGCTTTTTTCAGAATTTTGCCAAGGACAACCCTCTTGTTGCTGTGGGTTCTTTTACGTGCGCTAAATAATGATGTGCAACACACGGACCTCGGTTTATCGTCTCATCCGAAAGATTAGCACCCAGACCACCACTCATAGTCTAATGGATGGAGGGGGGGGGGGTAACTTTTAAGCCTCAAAACGGGATTTGAACCTCTAAAACACTCCGATCTGGAACTTTTCGCTTTCAAGGCAGGCGCGTTACCTCTAAACCACCGATCCACTGTTACCATGGGTGTGACTATGCCGCTCCCTTTTATCTATCGATCTACTAGCTCGACGTTTTGGAATACACGTACGTGGACAGACTGTCTCCAGGATGACTTTCTGCTATGCACGGGGGTGGTTGCCCTCTTGGTCAGTTTAGGGGGAGTGACTTATCTGTGAAAACTCATTCCACTTTCTTCTCTCGTCTTGTCTTGACCAGGCAGGGGTGACTGTCCGCGCCTTTCTCACAGAGAGAGAGAGGGGGGAAGGAGGGATGGAGGGAGGGAGAGGGAGGGAGGGAGGTAGAGAGAGAGAGAGAGGGTGAGAGAGAGGGTGAGAGGCAGACAGACAGACAGGCAGACATACAGAGAGAAGAAGAAGAAGAAGAAGAAGAAGAAGAAAAGAAGAAGAAGAAGAAGAAAAGGGTAAAGAAGGGAGAGGAAATAGAGAAAGGGGGCAGGGAGGGGAATAAAGATGGAGAGAATGAGAGAGAGAGAGATACAGACAGACAGACGGACAGGGACAGAGGGAGTGTGTGTGTGTCTGTGTGCACACACTCACACATACATACGCACACACTCTGTCTCTGTCTCTCTCTGTGTCTCTGTCTGTCTGTCTGTCTCTATATCTCTGTCGTCTGCTCTTCGTCTCTCTGTCTGTCTGTCTGTCTTCTGTCCTCTTCTCTCTTTCTCTCTCGTCCTCGTCTCTTCTCTTCCTCTCTCTCTCTCTCTCTCTCTCTCTCTCTCTCTCTCTCTCTCTCTCTCTCTCCTCTCTCTCTCTCTCTCTCTCCTCTTCTTCCACCAAGAGATTTTATAGTGTATGAGTCGTACGTACAATATTTTCTTTATTACTGTCACTTGGTTGCTTCTTGGCTCGATTACTGCTCGTTAAAGAATGACCGGTTTTTTTTTTGGCAGCTGATGTTAATGGAATGATCGATGAGTTCATTAATGTGTCTATGTCTTTGTTTGTTTGCTTACTTCGTGACTGATAGTCGTGTTATATATATATATATATATATATATATATATAGATAGATAGATAGATAGATAGATAGATAGATAGATAGATAGATAGGATAGATAGATAGATAGATAGATAGATATGATACCTTTTTCAAAGTGAGCAGCAGGAAGTATAAGAGCTTACTCTTTCACTCTTGATAAAGATATCTCTCGCACACACACACACACACACACACACACACACACACACACACACACACACACACACACACACCACACATCCACTCCCCCCGAAAAAAACCCACATACCCCAACCCCACTCCCATACCTCACCCCCACACACACATAAAACAGAGAAAATCACATTAAGACCTCGTGTTCCGCAGAGAGAAAAAAAAGACCAAAAAAAACAACAACCCCGAACCCAGATTAAAGAAAGAGAAAGAGGTGTAAGAGCACTAATGTTTTCCCAAACAATCGCCTGCATACGTACTCCCTCGAGAACCACTTTCTGGCAGCGAAAAACTCAGAGTTACATAGTCTCTGAGAGAGAAGGAGAGAGAGACAGAGTAAGAGAGAGAGAGAGAGAGAGAGAGAGAGGAGAGAGAGAGAGAGAGAGAGAGAGAGAGAGAGAGAGAGAGAGAGAGAGAGAGAGAGAGAGAGTAAAAGAGACAGAAAGAAAGAGGGAAGCTGGATGCACAGAAACCGTGTCGGCCAGGTCGGCCGTAAAAGAGAAGAGTCTGTTGGTTGCCAACGGTACAGTTTGCAGATACTGTGGTCTACTTTGCTTTGCAGACAGGTGCTGTACCTTTGAAGAGAGAGAGAGAGAGAGGAGGGATTATGTGTGTTGAAGTTGTGGTAGGGGGAGTGATAAATATACAGAGTTTAAATTACATTTTATAAAGTGAAAAAACAACTGTACTGAAGAACTGGTGACCGAGTTGTGAAAGTTCGAAAGTCGTGAAGGGTTGTGAAACTGTAAGTGAAATGATTCTAAAGTGAGATGTGAAAAGAAAACAAACATATAATTTTGACGAAGTAGACACATTGTACAAGGGGCAGGCGTGAACAATGACCATGAAGAAGCTCAGAGTGTTGCAGATTTGAAGGTAGACATAGAAAAACTATTCTGTTTTGAAGACAATTGAAGACAAAAATTTTTGCACTGTCAAAATAAGAAAAATAATCTAACGTGGTAAAGAAACATTTTTTTCACAGAAATTGCACCAGAAGTTTAGTATTGCCACGACAAGAAAGATTTAGTGACGAAGTTTGGAAAAAAAATTGATAGGTTTATGGAAGTGTCGTGAGGACCAGAAGTGAAGAAGTATGATATTGTACGACAAGACATTCCTTGTTACATTGAAAAAGTAGTTATGAAAAAGTGTGTGGTAAATGATAATTGACAGGAGGTTTTTTTTTGTTTTTTTTTACTGATGGATTAAAAACAAAACTGAGGCAAAACAGCCCATAAAAGCATAATTTTGACAAAGGACTGATTGAAACAGCTTTGTGGCAAGGAGTAGAGAAGTAACGCAAAATATTGGCAAAGGACTGTATGACAAAAACAGTCATAATACTGACAAAGACTTCTGTGGTTAACACAGAATTGTGACGAAGTGCATAACTGATTTTAGAATTTTGACGAAGTACATAATCTATACAGAATTGTGACTGAGTACATAATTGATATACATAATTTGATGAGGTGTACATAATTAATACACGATTATGACTAAGTTGTACGTAATTGATACAGAATTGTGACTTAGGAATACATGATCTAATCAGATTTGTATTTTAGGAATAGATAACCTTTACAGAATGGAGCTAAGTAGTACATGATTTATACAGCATTGTAACTAAGGAGTACAAGATCTATACAGAACTCTGACTAATGAATGCAAGATCAGTACAGAAATGTGACTAAGAAATATTTAATATACACAGAATTTTAATTAAGAAGTGTTTGGTCTATACATAACTGTGACTATGGAGTACAAGACCTATACAGAACTGTGACAAAGGAGCACATGGTCTCTACAGAATTCTGACAAAGGAGTACATGGTTTACACAGAATCGTGGCGAAGGCGTATACATACATCCCCATGAGGTCCAATGGCCTTATTGGAAAACGTTTGTGGAAAAAGAATTTTCGGCTTGAGGTAGGAAATGGGTTTCTGATATTCCTTGTGACATTACAACATCATTCTCTTTAATAAAAATGTACGTGGAGCATCATTATTTGTGCATGACTTTTGTCATTTCTGTTTGGTGGTTTTAAGTACAAAGGGATGGCTTCCTTTGTACAATGTATTTGGGGTCTGTTTTGGGATTTTTTTCTGTATTGTTTTGTATGTGTTATACTGCTGTCATATGTTCGTTATGTGTTGGACAGCATCAGCTTGACTTAGTCTAAATGGTCAGAAGATTAGTCTTGACAAAGCTCCTGTACCATTCGCCTCCGTGTGTGTGTGTTGTGTGTGTATGTGTTTGGTGTGTAGTGTGTGTGCGTGCGTGCGTGCGTGCGTGCGTGTGTGTGTGTGTGTGTGTGAGTGTGTATTTGTATGTGTGTGTGTGTGTCTGTGTGTTCTGTATGTGTCTGTCTGTCTTTGTCTGTATGTCTGTCTATATTTTTATGAGGTTAAACTCATGACTAATCTTGGTACCTGTGACTAGATTAAAGCAGCACATTGTCTTCTGTTCCCTTTTAGCACTCATTATACTGACTAGCTTCGGCTG
>CM060316.1:50561753-50574253 GCA_030674155.1 Stramonita haemastoma | reverse complement strand
CTGGCCTGGGCTTGCAGCAATAACAATCATCTACTAGGCCTCCTCCTCCTCCTCCTCCCTATGCACTGTGTCATTTCCACTACTATACAGTGCTCTGAGAGAGAGATAGAGGGAGGGAGAGAGAAAGGGGGGAGAGGGAGAGGGAGGGAGACAGACAAGCAGACAGACAGAGACAGACAGCCAGCCAGACAGACAGACAGACAGACAGACAGGCAGGCAGGCAGGCAGGCAGGCAGGCAGGCAGGCAGGCAGGCAGGCAGGCAGGCAGGCAGGCAGGCATATTTAATCAAAAACTAGGTATCTCCCTTTGTAATCAATCTTTTTATACTCCAACATTCTTCTCCACACATTCCACTTTCGATAGTTCCACAAGTTTAGTCAGGGAATCGTTGAATTAAAGACTGGAAGCAGTATCTGAATATTTCTGCTCAAGGAATAGATAGATACCATCTTCTGTGGAAGCTTATAGGGGGGAAAGCACATCTAGCTCCTGGCAGCTGTAGTAGACACCAACCATCCATCTAACAGTAGAACTGGTGTCTAGCTAGGGTGCTGCTGAGGTGCTTTTTCTTCTGTCAGCCTGTGGCCGACCTTTAGGCCTAGCTGTGGCCAGGGACATGGGAGAATTGTTTTTCTCCTCCCCTATAGCTCTGGCTGTGGCTTTGGTGTGTAGTGTATTGCTTTCCAGTACAGATGGATCCCACCTGCACCCTGCTTTAAGTTAAGCAAGCAATAACAACCCTGTGTGCCTCTCTCCTGATGTAATGCCATTGGTGATGAATTGAACGTTGTTTTTACACAGATAGAGATAGAGATGGGGGAGAGAGGAGAGAGGAGAGAGAGAGAGAGAGAGAGAGAGAGAGAGAGAAGAGAGAGAGAGAGAGAGAGAGAGAGAGAGAGAGAGAGAGAGAGAGAGAGAGGGTGGGGCAGGGAAGGGAAGCAATTAGGGTGAGGTGGTGAGCATGTGTCTGTAAGAGCATGTTACTCAACAATCAGTATCTTCAAAATAGGAAATCGCATAAACATGAAATCGTGGATATCCAAAATACGCTGCATGTGTCTACTGGATCTTCCTTCTTTTGCTAAACACCAACATCTAAAACATTACTGTTATTTTAAAGCTGATTCGAGTTTGATCATTGTAGTCTACTCCCACACTGTCCACTGTATGCAATTGTTACCAGCTGAATTGTAGGTATCTTGTGCCTAGTCCTGTGTTCAGTTTTCTTTCATGTTTTGGTCAGGGCAGGCAGGTTCAGGTCACCTGGATTGGATAGTTTGATTTTATGGGTCGTTTGGTTTGCCAAATAGGTCGTGTAGCGGCTGATACTTCCCAACGGGCTTACTAACAGGTTTTTTTTAATATATATTTCAATGTTGTTTTTAATGATATGTGTTATCCTCACCTTCTGTCAAAGTTATGCCTGAAGTTTATTCATCCACGTCATAACTTTTCTCTATCTGGAAAACTGTATGAGTGTGTACATTTTAGAAACTTTTCTCATAATTACTTTTGGCTATAATTTATGTGAAAAATCCAACATGAACACTCTTATGCACGTACATGGTTTGCAAATACTTCTGTCTCTCGAAAATCTTTTTTTGTTTTTAATTGTTTCGGAAAATCTTTATGAATCCATTGCATATGCTTTCTTCTACTAGTAATGCTCAATGTTTCAACAACGATAACGAAATATGATAGTAAAGTGCAACATTGAAAACGTGACAGCAAACAATAACAGATGCTGTTTTCCAGCAGGGACGTGCATGCTAGGCCATTCCAGCACAAAAAAACCTGCTACCAGCCAGACAGCTGGCTTTCATGCTGACGTCCTGTTGTTTCAGCCTCTGCCAGCTTTCTTTGCCGAGCCATGCTTGTCCGAGATCGCTCCCCTGACGATTCCCAGGAATCCCACACGCTTGTCTAGTCTGTGCTTGCAGCAAGAACAATCTTTTGCTTCGACCAGTCAGGGTGTATATCACCCTCCTGCAATACTTACTTACATCTTGGGAATAATAAACCGAATTTGTATCCACTTGAAAGTTTTCAATAACTTTCCTTTTTCGTTTTTTTTTTTTCAGTTTTGAACTTTTTCCGGCCCTCTCTCCCTCTCCCCCCTCCCACCACTTCCTGTGAGCAATTACCAGACGATAACAGAATCAAAACACACTGGATCTAATGTTCGTTAATGATGTGGAGACGTTTTACTCTTTTTGTACACGCACACAAGCGCGCGCTTACATACACACAAACACACACGCATACAAACACACACGTATACACACACACGCACGCATGCACACACATAAACACACTCACTAACACACATACACACAAACACACACACAAACACACACAAACAAACACACACACACACACACAGTGAAAAGATGTAAAATCAAAGACACACACGAGTGCGAGCGGGTAAGGTACCCGTACGTAGACAGTAATCTTACCTATCAGAACATCTGAACGGACTGCACTACCTAAAGACGTAATTAAGCCTTGATGCGCACGAATTAGATAAACAAAATCAGGACAAAAACTTAATTAAAAACCTACTTAAGCTACCCTCAAAGACGTAATGAAGGCACAAATGATGGTGCGAAGCTCTTGAGATTGATGACAACCGCCGGTTGTGCATTTATCAAAGAATGATTCACTCTTGTGTGTGTGTGTGTGTGTGTGTGTGTGTGTGTGTGTGTGTGTGTGTGTGTGTGTGTGTGTGTGTGTGCGTGCGTGCCCGCGCGCGCGTGCGTGTGTCTATGTGTGTGCGTGTGTGTGTGCGTGTGTGTGTGTGTGCTTACTAGCACGCGCGTGTGTGTGTGAGCGTGCGCAAGCGCGCGTGTTTGTATGTGTGTACACCATTTGCACAAAATAACAAATAGGCTTCCGTCTCACAGAACAAGGTTTTTATGAGTGCTTGCTCGGACTGTTAAGGGCTAGGCGTGGAATGGATCTAATTATTCAGGGATGCTCAGACTGGGAGGCAGGGATAGCCTGTAACAGGCACTGGATGAAATGGCACGGAACAAAGGGATACAGGGCAAAAAGGGGAAAGGATGAATCTGAAAAAGGGCGCATCCGGATGACATTAGTGGAATGTGCAGTTGCGTAAAGCGTATCGGTGTAGGAAGAGAGAGAGAGAGAGAGAGAGAGAGAGAGAGAGAGGAGAGAGAGAGAGAGAGAGAGAGAGAGAGAGAGAGAGAGAGAGAGAGAGAGAGAGAGAGAGAGAAAGAGAGAGAATATACGAATACGAATACGAATACGAATACGAAATGTTTATTCAGATTAGGCCATAGCCCCAACTGAAGGGGTGATCATTTGCATACCAATGGAAGTCATTGCATTTTCAATCAGAAAAGTATAACACCAAATCATATCATATCATGTAATACCTTACGACATAGCAGCATCCAGTCGTTTTAAGGCTTTATAAATGTACAATGCCAAGTTGTTCAACACATTTTCATTTTTCGATGCCATGAGTACATTGAACCGGAAACGACACGGGTCTTTATAATATTTTGGTTGGATAAGTTTGATCCTCAGGTCAGAAAGAACAGGACAACATAACAAAAAGTGTATTTCATTTTCTTCTGAGCTGTGGCATAGACGGCATATTGTTTTATCCGTTAACCTGTTGTATCTAAACCGATGACTTGCAATAGCTGATACACCAAATCTAAATTTTGTCAAAGCACTTTTAACATATCTGTTCATTTCAATTTCGGTATATGGTTCAACACTATTTGTAACTTTAAACATACTATATTCCCTAAATCTACTACTGTTTTCGACATGGTCATGCCAGTCCTGCCACCTGCAGTCAATGATTCTTTGTTTGAAACATTTGATAAAGCTCCCAACATCCTCAACTCCCTGATTATCCCAAACATATGCAAATCCATAAGTATTTAGACACATCCGCACATTTGTAGCCCAAGTCTTCTTTCCACTCATATCCAGATTATATAGCATCTTATAAGCCCTACTTGGCAGTCTATGATTTTCCAGTCTTGTTATCCTAAGCCAGTAAGTAATGCACTTCACATAAGAATTAAGATATATTGGGTATCTTCCAACTTCTCCATAAATAAGATCATTAGGAGTTCGATTGTCAACATTCATAAAACGTTTCAAAGCAAACAAATGAAGCCTTTCAATCTGATTTCCGTTTTCAAAAGCCCATATTTCGGCACCATACTGTAAAATAGATTGAACCTGAGAATCAAACAATTTTACAAAAACTTTCAATGAACTACAATCAAGTCTATAAATAACTCTGAGAATAACAAGTACCGCTCTTTTTGCTCTATTCATTAAATCCTGGCATGCAAAAGTGAAACTTAGTCTAGTTGAAAAAAATATTCCAAGATATTTATAAGCATTTACTACTTTAACAATTTCAGTATTGAATTTCCAATGCTCATGACTAGCTAGATATCCCCCTTACGAAAGACAATAATATTTGTTTTCTCCATATTTACCTTTAACTCCAATCTCTTTGCTGCATGATACAAACTGTTCATCTGTCTTTGTAAGCCTACGACAGTTGTTGATATCAAAATAATATCATCAGCAAAAAGTAACACAAATAATTCTATCACATCAAAAGAAACTCCATGCTTTCCATTTTCAATAATTTCTAAGGCAAGATCATTGACAAACAATGAAAACAATATCGGACTACACACATCTCCTTGCTTTACACCCCTTGTACAATTCACAAAGTCAGATAATGTTGCTCCATTTCTCACTCTAGCCTTTACTTCTCTATACATACTTTGAATACATCTGTGTAGTTTTCCTCTAACTCCATTTTTTAATAAAATAGGCCACAACAAATTTCTAGAAACAGAATCAAAAGCTTTTTGAAAATCAACAAAGGCAACATATAATTTATGGTTATATGCAAATTGCTTTTGAACAGCAGCTAACAAAGTAAACATATGATCTACTGTGCAATAATCCTTCTTGAATCCAGCTTGGTATTCGCCTGTAATATTATGTGTCATTACCCATTCTTGTAGTCTATTATTGACAACTGAACTATATATCTTACTCGCTATGTTACACAGAGATATTCCTCGATAATTGTTTGTGTCATTTACATTTCCTTTCTTGAACAAAGGCAGAATGATGGATTCCACCCAACCCTCTGGATAGATGCCATTGTCAAACAAATGGTTAAATAACTTCACTAAAAATTTTAACACGGATTCACCTGAATATTTAAAAAACTCACCTATCAAGCCATCAGGACCTGCTGACTTACCGTTTTTTAATTTTCCAACTGCTACCATTATTTCCTGTGCTGTTATAGGGCTATCTAGCAATGTATCTCCCTCCCCTATGTCTTCAGTATCAACTGACTCAGTCACTTCCTTTTCCAATACATCTTTGAAATGATCGAACCACTGACTTGTAGATATTGTATTTTTTGGCTGAGATCTTTTACGTGATATTTTTCTTATAGTTTCCCAAAAGTTTGTCGGACTCTTTATGGCTGTCAGTAGTTCTTTTAAATGTAAGTCATTGTATTCCTTTTTCTTTCTTATAAGCATATTTTTATATTCTCTTCGTGCAATACAAAATGATGTCCTATCGTCTTTCTGTGATGAGCGTTTGAATTTTCTAAATAGTCGTCTTACTTTACGTCTTGATACTCTACATTCATGATCAAACCAGTCTTTCAGAGGCTGTTTATTAAACTGAATTTTTGTCTTCATATATTCTGCTTGATCTTTGATTATTTGATTAAAAGTGTTTATAGCTAGATTAACATCACTATCAATCAAATCCACTGCCCTGTTCATATCATCTTTTACACCTGTTGCATTCATTGAGTCAGTAAAGGTTTGAGCCAGTAAGGGTTTCCATCTATACTTAGTTATGAACTGATCTGCCCCTGCCTCCCCACAATTTCTATTAGAGGTGCTCCTAAAATCTATATCTAGACACAACAAAACAGGTAAATGATCTGAATCTATTCTGTCTAAAACTTGAAGTGTCATGCTATCACAAGCAAAATCAAAGAAAGGCACAGAAGTTAAGAAATAATCAATAACACTGCTCCCTTGGTCAGAAATATATGTGTAACATCCATTTTCATCGTTTTTACAAACACCATTTAATATGTATAAACCCAATGCTGAACACATATTCAGTAATGTTCTACCATATGAATTTATTACAGTATCCTTAGATTGCCTTTTAATGTGATTTTCAGCCTGTTTTGTACAATTTTCAGATAAACTGTTTTCATCCACAAAATCAGGTAAGCAGTCAGAAGTCCGAGCATTTAAATCCCCACACAGTATGATATCAATATCATCAAACATGAACATCTTTTTCAAAACATTTTCTTCAAGTAAACTCATTCCATCCTCACAATCAAAATAAGAATAATACGGAGAATTTTCTGGTTGTAAGTAAGTACAAATAAATAAAACATTCCTTGGAAAATGAAAAAAGTCTTTATCAAGAACAAAGCACACACAACAGTCACTACTATCATCAATACAGCGCACGTAAGGGAGAAAAACCTTACGCACAAAACAAATAATCCCCCCTGAACATCTCCCACGTTGTGTCAGTTTAACAGCTGGTTTCACAAAAATATCATGATCTTCAAATAAATCCGACTCAAATTTCTCGACAAACGTTTCGACAAGACAAACAAAATCAAATGATTTTATAAAATTGACAAAATCAGCATCCTGAAGTTTTGAAGCAATACCACATACATTCCATTGCAGGAAAGACAATCTGCTTGCATCACCATCCTCACTTCCCCCACTCCAGCTCCCACCACTAACGACATCTTCCTCCCCTCTCCCGTTTAACTGTCTGTAATTACCTCCCTCTACCACGTCATCCTCACTCATCCCACCATCACTCTCCCCCACACCGTCTGTTGCCTCATCCCCAGTGAAGTTAGAAACAATATTATCCACATAGTTTTTCTCCATAACCACACGATCACCACTAACATCAACACATCTCTCAAATCCACTAACTATGACATGCTCTTCACTGATAGTACTAGGTGTATTTGTAGGTGGCAACAAAACAACTCTCTCTTGACACACACTGTTATTTTTAACTGCACACACGTTTCTATCATCAAGATCCCATCGTCTTTTCTCAGTGAAATCATCCTCTAAGTTACCATACATATTTGTTGTAAACATATTGTCAGTTTCCCCTCCCGAAAAAGCTTGCCTATCGGAAAAACCCGCTGTATCGGAAATGCCGAGGGTATTTTTAGTTAACAACTTGCTGTCACCAGTGCAACCCCTCACCTCCCCACCTGTCCCCCTAGCACGTGCAACTTGACTGCCATCTATCACAGATGAGCAGGTTGACCCCAACAGAAGCCCTGACCTGTCACCCCGTGTGTGTGCATCGTTCGCTGCCGGTGTTGGTTTGGATTTTTCTTCCCCCCTGAAATAAGGAACATCATTAATATGTGTGTGTGTGGGTGTTCGTGCTTCGGTGACTGTTCCGAGGGGCCGGCCGACACGCTATCCAGCTTCCACCAGTCTGTCTTCCGCAGTGAGGTCGAACCGCTTCCCCTCGATGACCAGGTGGTCGTAGACCATGGTGGCTCTCTTCCCCTGCTCTCTGGCCCTCTTGAGGTGTGGAGTCAGCCTTCCTCTTAGCTCCCTGATTCTTGTGGAGAAATCTTCCCCGATGAAGATGCCCGAGCCTTTCAGCTTTCGCTTTTGTTTCAGGATCTTCTCCCTGTCTTTGAAAAAAGTACATCGGGCGATGATGGGAGATTTTGGACTGGCGTTCACACGGTGCACTCTGTCGAATTGTACAGATTCTGCCATTTCCAGTTGGTCAGTGAGCATATCTGTCACCATGCCTTCACATTCTTGCCAAGTTTCTTTTTCTCTTCTAGGCATTCCATATATTATGATAATGTTGTTTCGCTTGGATTGGCCTTCTAAGTAGTCTGTCTTTCTCTCCAGGTCTTCAACTCTCGTTTTCAGTGCGCTGTTTTCTTCTTTCAAAAGTTCATTTTCTTTCCTTAAACTGTCGATGGAAATCCCTAGCTCATGAATGTCTTCTTTCAGGTCACGGTTTGACTCTTTCAACTCTGTCATGTCTCTTTTCACGTCTTCCAATTTGTTGTTTATGTCTGCCCTCATGTCTGCTAGCATTTCTTTAACAGAAGTGTCTTCCCAGCATTTCTCACCTGCTGCCTGCCCACTACTGCTTGTCCGTCGCTGTCCTCCACTTCTCAGTGTTGTCTGCTTCATGGGGTCTGGCTTTGGAGGGCCAGGGTTCAGTTCAATGTCTCCACACTGATGGATCAAATTGCCCATGTAGAGCAGAAAGAGGAGCACACCTGTCATAGCACCGTCACACCGGGTTCGTAATGTCAACACGCGCATAAACATGGCTGCTTTGAACTTTGCCTGCTTCAGCATGAAAGCCTGGTAAACGGGCAAAAACCCACCACACACTGACCGAAATACTATCGGGGAAACCGGCATGGTGCACCAGCTACCCACAGGCACAGTATCAGTACTTGACGGCGACTTTAAATAGTCCAACTGGACAAAAAATATCAGAGCTGGTGAACACACACCTGTTCTTGACAAGTTCACCTTTGACCCCCCCGAGAGAGAGAGAGAGAGAGAGAGAGAGAGAGAGAGAGAGAGAGAGAGAGAGAGAGAGAGATCAAAATACATGTGCACACACATTTACACTCATGCACACACTCACGCCCTCACGCATGCACGCACGCACACATACATTCACGCACGCACACACACACACGCATACACACACACGCACGCACGCACGCACACACACACGCGCACATACACGCGCGCGCGCATGCGCGCGGCACAAACAGACAGACATGTTCTGCATTATTTTCGAAAACATTAGGTCTACAGTTCACAGGTTGTTGGACTATATTTATCCCACAAACTCATGGTTATAGCGCTATCACAAACAGAAACTGCTAATCCGGAAGTATCAGGCGGTAAACCACAGTTAGGATAATAGCATTAGACCCTGATGAGGATGAGGATCAAGTATATAATTATTTATCATGACAGGCGCCATAGCTCAGGACACCAGAGCGTTTGGCTTCCAACCTCGAAGATCATGATGTGACAGGCTTAAATCTCGGCAGTAATGTCTGGTGAATTAAGTATAGGGATTCTTGTGGTCTTCTGTGTCAACTTAACGCAAAGATGTCTCAAGAGTCGTTTCATGTATACACGTATACAGAGAAGATCAAATAATTATACACGTTAACGGTCTTGTCATTCATGTCAGCGTTTGGTGGGTTAAGAAACACGATCATACCCAGCATGCGCCCTGCATTTGGGGGAAAGATGCGCTCTGCCAGTTAAACTTGCCGAAAAGACTGAAGACTAAAGACACAAGAATACTTTATTATTTCTGAATGAAGAATTATGAGTGGTAAGGCCTGAAAAGTTGAGTGCCGTCCCCCAAGGACAGTGGAATCGTCTTTTTAAAGTTCTGACTATTCTTATTGGATCGTTATAGAATTACATATAATTATCTATATTCCATCACATACTTTTGTTGACGGAGTCTATGTTTGCGCATCATTGTTTAATGAATATGTAACCATGATGTTTAATTTTTGTTTGTTTGTTGTTGTTTTTGGCCAGGAATAACAAAGTCATATATTGTTAGCAAACACAGGCATACTCTATCATGAATGTGGGTCAAGGCTTTAACCAGTGTTAGGCCTATAATTACGTATCCCAGACCCTGGAAACAGTGAGCGTTGTAGCGATAGGGGGAATCTGACTGTGCAATAACAGCCCGGCTCTGTTCTGTCATTTCTGTCTGGGAATGCAAGTTCTATGGCGATGCGAGTCCTCTGGTATCTCTGCAGCATCCAACACCAGCTCAGAGCAGGAGCCAAGAAAGCGAAGGATGCTCTGCATGCTTAGTGTTCACTTCACAACAACAACACTGTCAGTTTTGACAAGGGATGTGGGTGGCTGGGTGGATAAGTGGGTAGCAGTGAAAATGAGACAGAAAAAAGAAATGGAAAAAACACATATTGCCAAGGCGTATAAAAAAAAAGATGTTTAGAGTGTAGAGGTATAAATGGGAAAATCTGGTTTTCTCCTTCCGTGTTCCTTCCTTTTATTTGTTGTTGTTTGTTGTTGCATTTTCTGTCGACAAGTTCGGCAATATGCAAACTTTCAGTCATGCTTTCCTTTGTGTCCCAAAAAAGAAATGAAATAGGATGCAAGATAACAAGATGATCTTTTTTTTCATCCTGCGTTTTGCTTTTTGTTCTCCTTTTTTTTCGAGTGCGCATGATTTTGTTTTGTTTTTGTCTGTCTTATTTTTTGGTCTATCTCCCCTCTTAGTTTTGATTTTCAGCTTTCAGTAATTCTAAGTTTATAGGGGGGTCTTTTGATGGGTGCTGCAAGGACAGAATATCTCAATGCATAATGTGCTAGTGAAATTCGGTTTACACGTTAAGAATACTTTCTGTCAACCATTTCACTAGCTCTGATTCTCCAAGTCTTCCACAAGATGATGGATGAGTTATCACAGTGTGCCCACAAGATATTATGCTTGTGTTCATACATAGCAGCTTTACATCATTCTCAAGGCTTGTATTGGTAGTGTTGGGAATTCTCCTGCTCGACAACTCTAGGGCTTATCCATAATATGCACTGTTTCACTTGATATCACACATAAGAATTGCTGTGAAAGTACACACTGGATGATAGATTTTCATGTACGAATGTTTAGAAAAACCTCGCCATATCTAGGTAGCCATATTCCGACTTCAGCAGGTGTTTCAAGACTTGAAGAGAAATGGAATCAGAGCCAGTGATAACTCCGGGCAAAATGTCTTTTAATAAAAGAGCAAAAAGAAAGAACACAAAACAAAAACAAAAGAAACCCACCACATTCTAACAGCTCAGCCGGGATAGTGTACTCGAACTTTTCCTTTATTTGAAGCAATCTTGGAATGTTTAAAGTAATATGAAACGTAGATTTCTTGTGTCTTTTTCGAGATTACTGTTTATATCAACGTGCCTGTAACTATTCTAATTACTTTTCATGAGATGATTAAAGTGTTTTTGACTTTGGCTTGACTTGACCTAAACTTAGACCTCTCTCTACCTTTCAGATTCCAAATTCAGCGCCCTAACCACTGAGCTATTCTGACTTCCGCTCCTTCTCTTCCCCCTCCCCCTTACCCATCCCCTCTCTATTCCACCACTCTTTTTATTTTTCCCCAACCCCGCCCCTTCTGTTTGTGTTTTTGAAGAAAACTAATTGGAAACTTTATTTTTGCCCAAACTCATTGAAACGAAAGGTATCTCGCATCAGCAAAGAATCCGGATAACAGTAGATAGTCTGTGTTGTGTTATCAATCATGAAGCAAGCAACACTGACTGACGTACGTACACTGGAAGTGCAAAAGAAAACAGACAAACAAGTGAGAAAATGGTCCCTGTGTTCAGTTTGTACTTTCTAAAAACTTCGCTTTTCAGAAAAAGAGGCGCGTTAGGGAGATAACGAAGTTAACGAAGGGGAGAAAGAAGATGGTCAGATGCTGTCAATATAATCATTTTTTTGTTACTGGCAATACACACACACATACACACACAAACATACACATGCGCGCGCGTGCACACACACACACACTCACACGCATACACACACACACGCACGCAAACACCCACACACTTAGGCCTACACACAAACACACATACACACACACGCATACACACACACGCACGCACGCACATACACACGCGCGCACACACGCACGCACAAAGAGCATCTTGCACACACATTAAAGCCTATTCCGCCTTTTGGAAGTCCATACCATTGTGTGCCGTTATCGGAAACAGATGACACCATTTACAAAACCGCACATATACTGGGACCGGATGTTGAAATGGAGTAAAGGAGGGTTTATTTATCATCCGGTAAGGAAAAAAACTTCAAAAGATGAAAATAAATACCCACCCACCCACGCACGCATACACACTCGCGCACACACAAACGCGCGGACACACACACACACACGTACACACACATACACACACATATACACACACAAACACAAACATACATACACATACATTGTGGCATCTAATTTACTCAAGTTTATTTGCTTTTCTTTTTGTTTTAATGTGTGTGCAAGATGCTCTTTGTGCGTGTGTGTGTGTGTGTGTGTGTGTGTGTGTGTGTGTGTGTGTGTGTGTGTGTGTGTGTGTGTGTGTGTGTGTGTGTGTGTGTGTGTGTGTTGCCAGTAACAAAAAATAATTCTATTGACAGCATCTGACCATCTTCTTTCTTTCCTTCGTTAACACCGTGATTTCTTATCTCCTTCACTCTCCTCTCTTTTTCTGAAAAACGAAGTTTTTGGAAAGTACAAACTGAACACAAGGACCACTTGTTATCAGACACCTATTGTCTGTTACAACACACACACACACACACACACACACACACA
>CM060316.1:50536753-50549253 GCA_030674155.1 Stramonita haemastoma | reverse complement strand
CGTGTAGTATTGCAGACTAGAGATTGTTTATGTCTGGGTGTACAGGATGGGTTGTGACCGCTGGTACTTGGTACCTTGACATTTGAAATTCTCTCCAAAACTTTTATTTTCACGATTGATATACTTTGTGAGCCATTTTTTCTCGTAGAAGGATCTCTAGGAATAATATTCAGGCACCGGTCTTTTTCTGACAATTTTTGTCATTTCGAAGGTAAAAATGTATCAACATATTATATGATGTCGTATCAACATTTTACGCAGATAAAAATACACATTTAAAAATAATTTTGAATTTTGCGTAATAGAATGATATAATGATAGTGCGGTCTGCTAGTGTTTGTAAAATGTATCATGGATAATAATTGAATATGGGTTTCGAACAAGAAGATCAAAAGACATGTATAATGCTGGATTTGTCAGTCTACTGCTGCTTGTATTTAAAATTAATGTATCAGTCTCCTGCTACTTGTAATTGATCCTGTCATACTGCAGCTACGCCCCCAACCTGTTCACACGATAATTTATCATCATTTGCTTGAAATCGATGCCGTGTTTTTCCATCTGAACTCAACACACCAGTCTGCAAGGCAACCTTGAAAGAGATAGACAGCATGATGAAGTACAAAAGACACCCTCATCTCCTTGTCTGTTAACTCTTTTCCTTTCCTTAACAGTTATCTGCTGCACACATTGTTCCTAGAGAACAGATATATCATTGGCATAACAACTCATGTCAAGCCACAGTGTTGCAATTTTTCTCCCAGATCGATGGCAGTGAGGAGGAGGCCTAGAGCTAGAGGTCGAGGGCTTGAGAAGACATCTGATACTATTAGCCTTTGCTTTGTTGGTTTTTTTTTATGGAGAACACGTGGTTACCTTCCCCGTGATAATATCTTTGCTGCTTGCTCCAGACAGACGACGTTAGTCTGTTGGGAGTATCGATGGAGGGATGTACGTGGCTAGGAAGTGTTCAATGGCCTCTGTGGATAGTGCCGATAGTCCTTCGACTGTTGGCAACGAGCTGAAGGATGTGATGGTATACTTGTTGGACCTTTGCTTTGATTGACTGGTCTTTAAAAAAAAAGAAGAAAAAAACAGAATTTTACATAGGGTTTCGTTCTGTTTTCCCCAAGTCTGCATGCAGTGGACGTGTATTGTATTCGTGGAACATGTTGGTGATAAGAATGATATCCTCGTCATAACAACCGATGTTGATCAGAAGAGGATCATAAAAGTTTTATGTTATTATCAAAACGCCATACAGATGTTGTTTTTGTCTGTTAAGTATTGAAGCATACGAATTTTGCTATGGCGTTCAACACTATTGTGTGTGAGTGGGGGGAGGGAGGGGGGGCGGAGTGGGGTAGGGTTTCTTGAGTTGGTGTTAGCGATTGGGTTGGGGTATTTGGCTGGGTAGTTTTTGGTTTTTTTTAGAAAAAGAATGGTGCTTAGAGAATTATTTTTATTTCTACAAGCAAATTCAGATTTTGACTGAATATATGCATATATGATATGCACTGCTTATGCTGGCATTATATATATATATATATATATTATATATATATATAAGAGAGAGAGAGAGAGTGAGAGAGAGAGAGAGAGAGAGAGAGAGAGAGATGAGAGAGAGAGAGGAGGAGAGAGAGAGACACAGACAGACAGACAGACAGACAGACAGACAGACAGACAGACAGACAGACACAGAGACACAGAGAGACTCAGAGAGACAGAGACAGACAGAGACAGACAGAGACAGACAGAGAGAGAGAGAGGGAGAGAGAGGAGAGAGAGAGAGAGAGAGGAGAGAGAGAGAGAGAGAGTGAGAGGAGAGAGAGAGCGAGAGAGAGAGAGGAGAGAGAGAGAGAGAGAGAGAGAGAGAGAGAATATGCAACAAAAAACAGTATCCCAGCTCTTTGGTTATCATAGGGTTTTTTCCTGGAAAATGTACCAGGACAGATGTTTGCATTCATCGACATCAACACAGCACATACAAACGGACGATTCTATTTTTCTGCAATGCGGATCTTTATGTGTTGGTGGGGGGTGGGGTGGCGGCGTGGGAGGGAGGGAGAGAGGGGGATGGGGAATGGTGCATTATTGTTTGATAAATTGGACTGTTTATACACTTTGTAAAAATCAATTAGTTTGGAGGAAAAACAGAACCACAAAGGAATGCACAGAAATAAAAAGGAAGGTTTGAGTCTGAAAAGGCGTCTATGAACCAACGGTTCATATTTTTGTAAAATTCAGAGCACTGTAATACACAGAGAGACAGAGAAAGAGACAGACAGACAGACAGACAGAAACAGAGACAGACAAACAGAGATAGAAAGAGATAGACAATTACAGAGATAGCGCGAAGGAGCCAAATACAGAACAGACAGACAGACGACAGACAGACAGACAGACAGACAGACAGACACACACACACACACCACACACACACACACACACCACACACACACACACACCACACACACACATACACTCATGCCTGCTGTCTCTGTCTCTGCATGTCTAACTCTGTGTCTTTCTCCTGTCTCTGTTTCTGCTTCTGTCTGCCGTCTGTCTGTCGTCTGTGTCTTCTTTGTCTGTCTGTCTGTCTGTCTGTCTGTCTGTCTCTCTCCTCTCTCTCTGTCTCTGTCTCTCCCTCTCTCTCTGTCTCTCTCTCTCTCTCTCACTCTCGGTCTTGCTCTTCTCTCTCTCTCTCGTGTGGTAAACTGAAGAACAGACAGAAAAGTAAATGTTTTCGTAAAAGAATCTTCCAATCCAATCCAATCATGTTGTTTATAGCCCCACCGACCACACAGCCCAAATCGGGGCTGTCACCTTGTCACACCTTAAAACTCATTAAAACTATGCAACTATATACAGATTAAGACGGGATGATAACAACAACTTTACTGTCCTTGCTGGTATCCACACCCTGCTCAACTAAAAGAATCTTCACTGATGTCTGTCTCAAATGATTTATTGTGTATTATTCAGGTGTTTTTTTTACTTTCATTTTTTGTTATTTATTTATTTATGTTAGTTGACTTTGCTTGCTGTTGTACCACTGTTCTGTTTACTTTTGTTCTGCGGTATGTGTTAGCTTATTTTTTCTTTAATCGGCCAGAGATTTCCTTCGAAAACTTTGTGGCAGCAAAATCGGGATTTGTGATAAATCAATTTGTTAGATTTGGATTGAAAACAAAAGTTTTATATAAACAACATGGTTGCAAGCTACCAGACTACTATCTAGTTTATTTTTTATGTATTAGAGCACGCTATACTCTATTTTCTTGTTTTTTGCTCTGAACATCGATGTGTGTGTGGTAAATCTTTCTTTCAGGATAAACATTATTGAACCCGAAGATATTAACAAAAAAAACATAATCAATGAATGTATACAACAACAATGGCATCAGCACCTCACTGTTTGATGTTGATGTTGATCAGGTACTGGCGGCCCAGACGTTGAAGATCGCCAGCATCAATGGCCTGGGGGACACGGAGAAGCTGGAGACAGAGCTGGAGGATGAGATCCGCTGGGAGGAGAACCGCCACCCCCCTAGTGAGATCATCGGCAGGTGAGAGACGAGAGAGAGAGAGAGGGGGGGGGGGAGAGAGAGGGGAGGAGAGAGAGAGAGAAGAGAAGAGAGACAGAGAGAGAGAGAGGGAGACAGAGAAAGACACACACGGAGAGAGGGGGGATGGGAGAGACGAGAGAGACAAAAGAGAGAGAGACAGAACAAGAGAGAGACAGAGACAAGAGAGACAAAGACAGAGAGAGGACAGAGACAGAGAGACAGAGACAAAGAGAGACAGAGACAAAGAGAGACAGAGACATAGAGACAGAGAGACAGAGACAAAGATAGACAAGAGAGAGACATAGACAGAGAGACAGAGAGAGACGGAGAGAGACAGAGACAGAGAGAGAAGACATGGACAGAGAGAGAGAGAAGAGAGAGAGGAGAGTAGAGAGAGAGAGAGAGAGAGACAGAGAGCGCGCGCATTTTGTTGATGGTTGGTTGGTTTGTGTTGTTTTTTACGATGATTATTTTTTGTTTGTTTGTTTGTTTTGCCGTGTGGTTTCTTTTGTTTGTTTGTTGAGAGATGGGGGTGGTTGGTAGTTATTCCTTGGTTTCTTTCCATACATCCTTACATGGATTGTTTTCCTTTTATGTTTTGCTGGGTAGTCTAATTGCTGGTGTTTTGTGGCTACTCTTTCGTTTCATTTGATATCTGATAGAGATAATGATGATGATGATGATGATGATGATGATGATGATGATGATGATAATTAATGATAATAATAACAATAATAATCATCATAATCATCGTTTTAATATTTTCAAATAATAATGATGATGATGAAACCCTCAAAACAAACCCAACAAAAGCCTATTCCCCATGTGGAGTCCTGTGAATCCTTTGTCACCTGCTGTCAACTCCTACAGCCAGTCTTTTCGCTTTGCTGGAATCAAACAATTGAGGCAGAAGAGTTAGTTCCCTCACCGGGGACTCGGTGATTGATGCTTTAAACAAGACAACACACTGCGTGAAATACATTTTTTCTTCTCTTTTTTTAATCTTTCGTGAATTGAATTCAATTCTAATTAATCTGTATAAAAAAGAGCCTTGATTTCGTTCTAACCATTGCTTCTTTTTTTTTTAATTGGATAAAATGGGCTTTTTATTGAGTTAAAAAAGGCTTTAATGAGGACGCGGATTTCATTTGAGGTGTTCATTTTTTTAAGGTGGTTAAATTTTTTGTAATGTGTCACATAGAAAAACTTGAATCATTTCTTTTTTTCGTTTCTGTATGCTAATTCGTCAATTACTAAATGATATGCTTCGTACATCGTAGATGCTGCTTTTTTGCTATGAAAGGGTTTGTTTATTCTCTTTTTTTTTCTTAGTTTCAGTTTATTTATTGACGTTATATAAATCACGTGCACCTTACCTCCCTAAATGTTAGGAGAACAGCTGATGTAACCCTCCTAGCTGACATTACCTTCAACCTGATACTGCTGTTAAACTTAATGTCCCGCCATTACTCTAGTTTCATGGAAGATTGAGTACCTGGTCAAATCATAAAATCATACACCAGATTCAAAAATGTACTCCCCTAAAAGAAAAGAGAAACAAAATTTCAATGGCAAATATTTCTGTTTATTTCATTTTCTGATTCCAGTTTTATTAAATGCATCGTGATGGAGGAAAAAGACAGTAAAAATGATTTGTAGGAGTCTATGAAAAGAAACACGTGCGTCTGTGTTTTTCTGCTTTATTCTTTTCTAAGCTACTTTCTGGTTTCAGACGTGCTCAATATAACACACACGCATGCACGCACGCACACACTTGCACGCACACACTTGCACACACACACACACACACACACACACACAACACACACACACACACACACACACACACACACACACACACACACACACACACACACGTGTTCGCAAGACCGGATTTATTTTGTTGATTGCTCTTTTTTGTTTTCATTCTCCTCTTACATTTCTTTCTTTCCGTGAAGCATATCTTCATTCTCGCTGTCGAGTGCACGTCAACAAACAAGCACAACAATGAATTAAACTTAATCTCTCTTTAAGCAAACTAAAAGTAAAAAAGGGTGGTGGGGGAGGGCTAGAAGGTAAAGGAGTGTCCATAACCTATGCGGTCGTTGAGGAGCGAGATGTCGAGAACTCAGCTTCAATGCCAAACAGACCAGGAACTAAATAAACTCCAACAAATCCCTGCCCTGCAATGCACAGCTAATTCAATATCAACGATTTCAACAAAGCACACTAAAAACGATTTTTTAAAAAATGATGACTTTAGGTGTACAATATGTATACATGCCTCTCAGTTTTGATTATCGTGACCTCTGCCATACTCTGGGCTGTAAACAACTCTACTCAAATCAAAGTGTGTTTCTCTAGTAGAGGAGAGGATAGTGAAGGGGTATGTTGTGTGTGTGTGTGTGTGTGTGTGTGTGTGTGTGTGTGTGTGTGTGTGTGTGTGTGTGTGTGTGTGTGTGTGTGTGTGTGTGTGTGTGTGTTTGTGTGTGTGTGTGTGTGTGTGTGTGTGTGTGTGTGTGTGTGTGTGGTGTGTGTAGCAGTAGCAGTAGTCGAAGTAGTAGGGTGAGGGAGGTGATTGAGGGGGGAGGAGTGGAAGGATGGAGATTACGAGACGAAGGAAGGAGCGAAAATAAGCAACAAACTACAAACGGACAGCCGCACTCTCTCCTTACAGTGCAGACCATCAGAACTGTAGTAAACTGGCGCATCACCACAGCCAGCACAAGTGAAGGGGGTAGTATGCATTCAAGTCCAGTGTAAACAAACACTACACTACCGTGCCCCCGTTCACCTGGCTGTAGCTAACTCCTCGTATCGGCCAGGTTTACTCTGTCCATTAGGCTTGGTGTTGTCCGCCAAAGCTTGCCGGTAAACAGAAAACGTGCAGCTTTTAAACGAATACGTGCTGCTGATTGCCAATGGCGCGACAGAACACCCATACAATGAAGCTGCCAATGGCGCCACAGAGCATCCATACAATCACTGATTGACGGTCCGTGTTTTGCGGTATCTTCTGGAAGCTTTCAAAATAGGAACCAGCCGATAGATAGTTCTTTGGATTTAGAGTTTTTGGTAGAGTCCTCTTTCTCCTCTCTATCGTTGTGAACGATGATCTCAGACGTGTATGTCTTTTATATTATTGGGAATTAAAACCCTTGTCTTTGTGCTTCAGAAAAAAAAAGATAGTTAGGAGTGTCTTTTTTCGTTTTGTTTGACTGTATGACAGTTTGGTTCGCTTTCATAATTTATATGTCCTTTTTCCCATTCATTTTATGGAAGAAAAACAAGAAGGGAAGGAGGTGTAGAAGGAAGCTTTGTTTGTTTATTAGTATGGTTATTTTCTGAAAATACGTTATGTACTTATTTTTAAAGTTCATAATTGTTAGGGAAATTTTTAATTCTAATCTCTCAAAGGAATGATCCCATTTTTTGCTGCAAAACAGGACTTGTTTTTTTCTGTTTGAACATATTTTTCTTTGTTTGCTTGCTTCTTTGTTTGTATGTTTCACGTTTTAAGCTGTAACATGCAATTTGTAAAATGATCAGTTTTTCTGTTGATGGAAATTCGATACCTGTTTACAATTTTTGTTCTTGTCATTTTTTTGTGGTTGTTTTGTTCTTGCTGGTTTTATATAAAAGCTCCATCATGTAATCGATTTTCTCAACAATAATTGAATCTACATCATTCCCCTCGTGCATTTTACTAACAGGCATGCATTTGTGAAGGATCGAGTGATTGGGAAAACCTATAGTCACAGCAGGACCACGTTTACACAGAGAGTAGATTTGCATACAGTTGCAGCAGTATTCATGTTTAATCACGCAAACACACTCGTGGTCTGAGAGATGCACAAAGAGTTAATTGTTAGAGTTCACATGGGTGTTCATCAGAAAAAAGTACTGAAGATGTATCACGAAAAAGGCGGCCAAACTAAAATTAGTGTTAAAAACAAAATCCAAACAAAAACACAAAACAATGAAACTCGAACAGTAAAAAAAGAAAACCAAGGGAAGGGTGGGTGGCAAAACAACCTAGTTAGCTGAAACGGTAGGGAGAAAAAAAAACACACCTCGCGATCCAATTTTCAAAATGGTAAGAGGGTTGGAGAAACATCCACAACAGGGTTCAGCCCAATGAATCGGAACGTTGCCTCTAGCTGCGTCTCTCATTGACGTTGCACAGAGTGACAAGGAACATGCACATGCTTTTAAATTCCTGCCCACTTCTGCAGACTTCCTTCTGAGTTAGCACTCTGTCACTCTCAAGCACCACACTTCCAAACAGGGGTTATCAACCTTGTTTAGAAGGCAAGAGAATTGGGGTGAGTGTAGTTGGCATCTAGTGCAAAGCCAGATTTCCCTATTATCAATTTTAAAAAAGTAACTTAGATTATTGGTGGGTGTCCGTGTTTTGCAAGAGACCAAAACTGGGGTGTCATAAGGGCCAAGCATGCTTCGTTAAAGAACCCACAGCAATGACGAAATGACAAAATTTTATTGCCCGGAAGAAAAAGAATGATGGTGGCGCACAGTTCTAAACAGCACAATGCAGTGCGCAACCCTACACTACAATACAGTACACTACACGACACGACACGACACTACACGACACGACACGACACGACACGACACGACACGACACGACACGACACGACACGTCACAACGACACAATGCGACACTACATATATACTTACACTACACTACGCCACACTACACTACACTACACCACACCACACCACACCATACCACACACACACCACACCACACCACACCACACCACACCACACCACACCACACCACACCACACTACACTACACTACACTACACTACACTACACTACACTACACTACACTACACTACACTACACTACACTACACTGTAATGCGGTCTTTAAGGGTGATAAATTCCGATTAACATGTTCAGGATTTTCAAACCAGGCTGCGCATGAACCCACTGTGAAATATTGCAGTTCAGACTGGGACAGTGTCGATTTATTGTTAGGTCATAGCTGTAGGCACAGATGCGAGTCAGTGCTATAAATCTACTAGGGGCAGCTTTAAGGCAGGGAGGAGGGGTGATGGGCACAGGGGGGGGATGGGAAAGAGGGAGGGGGGCTGGATATTTGTCATAGAGGAGATGGATCACCTAACTCTGTGGTCTATGATGACTCATGTCAGCAGATGTAATTCATCATCACCCCATATTGTTCTAACCACAGGGACAGAGGGTAGGATGGAGGTGTGGAGTGGGGGGTGAGGAGGGAAGAGAGAGAGAGAGAGAGAGGGAGGGTGGGGATGGAGTAGGAAAGAGAAAGAGAGGAGTGCAGTGTAGGTGGGGTGGGGTGGAGTGCGGAAGAGTCAGGGTAGGTTAGATGTAAAGTAACAAACAAAAAATTAAAAAAAAGACAGAGAGGGTGGGGGAGGAGTAGGAAAGAGTGAGGGTGGAGGAAAGTAGGGAAGAGAGAGGGTAGAGTGGAGGGGGAGGGGGTAAGAAAAAGAGAGGGTGGAGTGGGCGAGGGGGGGGGGGGGGGAGTAGGAAAGAGTCAAGAAAGGGGGTAGGGGTGGAGAAGGAAAAAGTGAAGGAAGTTGGGGGGGGGGGGTTAGAAAAGAGGGAGGGAGGGTGGGGGTGGAAGGGTGGGGATGGAGTAGGAATGAGTGAAGGAAAAAAAGGGGGGGGTGAAGTAGGAAAGAGGGGAGGAAAGGGTGGGGGTGGAGTAGGAAAGAGTGAAGGTAGGGTGAACTGAGGAGATAGAGGGAAAAGGGGTAAGAGGGGACATTGTGTGGATATGCTTGCTGTTTCTGTTTGTATGTCTGTCTGTCAGTCTGTTGGTCTGTCTGTCTGTGTTCCTCTCTCTCCACCTTCCCCGAAAATGGTCGTCAAATAAGACTTTATATCAATCATGGTAGTAGGCAACAACCCCTGCCTCCCCCCCCCCCCAAAAAAAAAACAAAAAAACACACACACACATACACACTCACTCACATCAACACATCCCACCCAAACACACACACACACACACACACGCACGCACGCACGCACGCACGCACGCACGCACGCACGCACCACGCACGCACGCACGCACACACACACACACACACACACACCACTACGTTTGATCCTCTCATACATCATGTGCACCAGCAGTACCATTATTGCCTCAGACCACAGAAGCAAGTCAGCCAGACAAAACCAACAGATGATGCAACCCCCGCAGGGTAGGAGTAAATTAGAGAGCAATAAATAATAAATCAGCCAGCCTTTTTGCATGCCTCAGCACCCAATAACGTGCCATGTCAAGCAACAACATGTTGTAAATCAAAGTGCTTAAACCAAAGCCTGATAATATTTGATCCTTTCTCCAAAGAAAGCAGACATTCTAATGATCTCTACTTGTCTTAAAAGAGCAAAACGTTGAGAGTTTGGCCAATCTTTTAGCTTGAAGAACATTTTAGTTAAACTGGAAATACATCTGTTGTACCAAACACGTGGGTATTAATATGATATCTGGTCTTATTCATTTTTAAACTAATTATTTGGCCAAACAAAGAGAAGACGAAGGGGAAGAAAGGATGTATCAGCATTGTGATACAACACAAAATGATTCGATACAGTATTGTGATGTAAGGTGTCAAAAAGGGCTTCAAGAAGCTTACTAGTGACACAGAATATCTGTGCAATGCTGAGTACCATTTCTGGCATGTTCTTTGGTAGATAAAGTCAAAATGACTAAAACACACACACACACACACACACACACACACACACACACACACACACACACACACACACACACAACACACACACACACACTTAATGCAACTGCTCCTGGTCCAACTATAAAATATCCCTGTTTTCATTGTTGTAAATCAAACCTAACGTTTAGTTCATTGATGTAGGCAGAGGTTTGAGAGTGAGCGCTATAAATTCCCAGAGGGTATGAATTAAGTGAAGTGGTCGATATTTGTCGTGGAGAGATGAAACACCTAAATTTGTGGTCTATGACTCATGTCGACAAATGTAATTCATCATCACCCACTAATCATTGTTTTTGCCACCCACCCTACCGGCAGGGTGGGTGGGGTAGGGGGAGAGAAGAGAAAGGACAGCTAGAGTAGAAAAAGAAAGAGAGTGGGTAGGGTGGGGTGGTGGAAGAAGAAAGAGAGAGGGTAAGGTGAGGAAAAAGAAAGAGGGCAGAATAAGGTGAGAGAAGAAAGAGAAAGGGCAGGGTGGGATGGAGGGAAAAGAAAGGGACAAGTTAGTGTGGGGGGGGGGGGGGAAGAGAGAGAGAACAAGGTCGGGTGGTGGAAAGAGAATGCAGGGTGGGGTAAGGAAAAGAGAGAGAGAGGGCAGGGTGGGGACAGGGAAGAAGAGAGAGGATAGGGTGGGATGGGGGGAAAAGAGAGAGGGCAGGGTCCGGTGAGGAAAGCGAGAGAGAACAAGGTGGGGTGGTGGAAAAGAGAGTGCAGGGTGGGGTAAGGAAAAGATAGGGAGAGGGCAGGGTGGGGAAAGAGAAGAGAGAGAGGAAGAGGGGAGGGTGGGATGGGGGAAAAGAGAGGACAAAGTGGGGTGGGGAAAGAAATAGGGCATGGTGGGGTTGGGGAAAGAAAGTGGGAGGGTGGGGTGGAGGAAGGGTAAAAGGGAAGAGATATAGGTTAAAGAGAAGAAGGAGGGGAGACCTAGTGATCATGTTTGCATTATAAGAGCTCTCTGTCTATGTCTCTGCCTCCCTGTCTGTGTCTGCCTACCTCTGTTTCTGTATCTATCTGTTTCTCTGTCTCTATGTCTCTGTGTGTTGTTTGTTTGCCTCTCAATCGGTCCATGTATCTGTCACTTTTCTGTCTCTGTGTGTCTTATCTTGTCTATTTGTCTGTCTCTACTCCCCCCTCTGTCTTTCCTTTTACAAACATGCACACACACACGTGCACGCACGCACACACACACACACACACACACACACACACACACACAATCACATACACTCACACCTCACACACATAGTTAAAAATCAATACATATTATCCATCTCCCACGTAACCCACAAATGACTTCAGGCTACAAAACAGCGTGATAGTAATACCCAGGTAATAGTTTTGACCCCACTACCACCTTCCTTAACAAAAGAAACAGCCTAGTTCATATTAATACCTCAGGTAGTGGGTGGGTGTCCTACACCCATTAGCACCCTGTAATTGTAGAGAGGAGACAGGGAAGATTTAATAAACCCTGATCACCCATTTTGATGGAAGAACCCTAAACGCAGTCCAAGACCCTAAAGGTGGTGATGCACAGTCCTTTCTGATGTACGACAGAATCGAATGGGACGTCTCAAGTTGACGGGATGGTTTCTATTGTGGTTGTAGATTAGTAAGGGTTGATACGATCGATGGTATTGTATTGAAGGGGCTTATTGAAGGAGCTTATAGGATACCCAATGTGTTTTAAGGACCAATGTCCAATGTGCGAAAGTAAAGCATGTTACCCTTTTCGGACGAGTAGGCCATTGTGTGTCGGTAGGAAGCAATGACAAAATTTAGAAAACCGCACACATACACATATGAGGACGTGATGTAAAATAGCATTCATGTGATTACTCCATTATGCTTGAAATAAAAGAACAATCACATAAAACAAAAAAGGAGAAAAGTTGGGGGGTTAATATTTTGCGATATGTTGAAGTTTAAAAGTTTATGTCTTTGTATTTGCAAGGTTTTAAGGCTTGTCAAATATTTCGAGAAAGAAAACTGCTGCTTTAAAAACTGAGCATGGTAAAAATAAAAACAAGAAACTCCGCAGAAACAGAAGAAAGAATCTCATTCTTTACTCTTCTCCCACTCAGAACTAAATTACTTGGTCAGCCAAAGGACCCAATATCCTTTGCACCATGCCATATCACTGTGTTTATCTCAAAAACTGATCACAGCATCAAC
>CM060316.1:50526753-50531753 GCA_030674155.1 Stramonita haemastoma | reverse complement strand
GAAATTCAATACAATTAAACACAAAACGAAAGCAAAATAAACTAAGACTAAGAAAAAATGGAGTCCTACTCTCCATTATAAGCAATATCCATCATTGCATTTAACGGGTTCATCAACTCTTTCGTTTTCTTCCCTCAAAACGTGTGTCTGCTTGCTTTTTTTTCATTTTCTGTTTGAATGATTCTAACAAAAGTTGCGAAATCGATTAATGGCTGAACATTTTTTGTCGAAAAAAAGAGGTCGGTATTGAAGAAGCATTCAACGCTTTTAGCCTCAAAAACACTTGCTGTGACGTTGGCACAAGGAAATTGGAGGGGATAAACTATTCTCTCAAAGGGCTTTAAAAGTTGGGGCTCTTGATTAATTTAAGCCAGAATGCAACGAATGAGTTCTATTTCTTCTCGGGGGGGAAAAAAACACGGTTAACTGCAGATCTAAATTATCCGTTTTTGAGCAAGACTTACAGCTATTATGTAGTGCACTTAATTAACGCAGTCAGGCATTGTTATCTGGTTTGCAAATATGACCAATATTTCACAACTGAGTCACCAAGTCCTGGGGGAGAATGGGGCATATAAAAAGTCTGTGGTGTTCAGGAGAAAACACATAGTGGTGTAGTTATTGAATTAAAAATTGAAGGCTATATAATGTTACTGTAGATCTATGCCTGACATGTACGAGTCCTATTCAGCAGGAGGGATTGGGATAGCAAAAGACAGAGGGTACCAGCGCTCCCTGTTCATTTGAGAAAGCATCATGCATCCACGAGTTGAGTGTTGTCCGGTCTCCAGGCCCTTCTCATGTAAGATTAGCCCAATAAGGCCCTTGATTCTAACGATGATGGATAGAACGCATAGTTTTTCTGCCTCTTTTACTTTTTCTTCCTCTTTTACCTGTGTCAAAAATAGCACAATTATCGAGAGAGAGAGAGAGAGACAGACAGACAGACAGACAGACAGACAGACAGATAGACATATAGACATATAGACAGACAGACATATAGACAGACAGACAGACAGACAGACAGATCAAACAGCAATTTTTTTTTATTCAGGGTAAGTAGATAAGCGAGCAGCAAAAACAACAATAACAACGAGAAACAAACAAAGAAGCCAAAGTAAAAAGCAAACATATTAATTGAATCAAACTGAGGGGGAGAGAGAGAGAGAGAGAGAGAGGGGGGGGGGGGGTATATAATTATTTTCCCCCTTTTTTTTCCCCTTTTATGTCTTTCATGTCTTTTACAGAGAGGGCGAGGGTTTAGGGGCCATAATGACGACATGCAGTGGGTTGCACTGAGCAATTAATGATGTATTGATTTCCTCTTGGGTCGCTTTTCTTGCCCCCCCCCCCCCCCCCTCTCCCCAGTTTCCAGAAAGGAGGGGTGGGGGAGAGAGAGAGAGAGACATGCATCCTAGTAAATGATGACACAGAAATTTTAAACCTATGTAGATTTCTCCCCTCAAAATGGTGGGCACCCGGCTTGTGGTACTGGTGAACTGCTCTTGAATGGTCACACATTCAGATTAGGCTCGATCTTTCCCACAGCGTTCGTTAAGTTACGACATAATGTATCGCGCGAACACTTGGGAAACAAAAAGTGAGGTGAAGGGGGGGGAGGTTGAGGGGTGGAGGTGGGGGGGGGGGGGTTGAAAATGTGGCAGTCGGGAATATACTGCTGTGTGAATCAGTACCTGTCGATACCCACCCACTCGTCCTTTTGAATTGTGTGTTGTGACGGCTTCTGTTGGGTCTCCTAGCGATGACCTAATGGCTTCACCTGTTTACCTGGTGATCTATGAGTGACGTCGCGTGTCTTGACGGTGCCTGCTGAGGCGTGTCGTGTGCGCTTCAGGGCATGCTAGGCTAACTCTGACGAAGTAGGCTATGTCGGTCACTGGAAATCATTGTCGCCGTCACCGTTACTTTCTTGACCTATTGTCGGGAGGGTAGAGGAAGGGAGGGGGAGTGACTGAGGGGGATAGGGGGGGAGGCAGGAAGGATACTGTTGGTCGACCGTTTTTAACCCGGGACCCGTCTGTCTTTGCCGTTCGTAACAACACTACCGTGGCACTGACTAGATCTATACTTTTAATGAAAAGGTTGATAGATACTATGTTTTTTTTTGTTTCCCCCAAGAAGCTATGAAGTAGGTTTATTCAATCAACAACCAACAGTGCCTCCTCGTATTCAGCTAATACGCTAATACTGTACTGCTACGATACATAGTCACAGATACTGCTATCAGGGGACTTTTGTTTTTTACCATGCCTAATGTGTGTGTGTGTGTGTGTGTGTGTGTGTGTGTGTGTGTGTGTGCTAATTTTGATATGTTGATCCTATTATTTTTGGATGGCTGTATGCATGTAAATAATTTGAGTGAAAGGGCTTTGGTTTGACTGCTTTATAAGATTCAGCGCACTATACATTCTATACATTATTATTATTATTTTTATTATTATTATTATTATTATTATTATTATTATTATTATTATTATTATTACTTAATTGTTATCCTAAGTATTACCATAATGTTATCACGATCATCAATTACTGCAGGGAAGATAGAGGGAATAAGGGCATTTAATCAACGCGCATTCTTCGTAGCATGAGTAATGCACATCAACCACGATGTTATGTAGTAGACTATAGCTGACTTTTCTCTTCAGCTGTTAAACATTAATGCTGCTGCATTCCGGATACAAAGATTGATGTGGGCCTAATATAACTCTACATGTCAAGTTCCCATTCTGCCAGAGTAAGCGCTGCTAATGTCTTTAGGCCTCTGAACAAATCTTTGCATGAGATGATAAACGGAGATTCCGTATACAAACGCAAGCAAAACAGATTGCGCACACGTTAAAGCCCACCTGGTTTAAGCAGATTTTATTCACGAAAAGTCTCACAAAAATACAAGCACACCTTGACAGGTCAACAAGCAAACGTATTATAGTCCTGTCATAGTTACGTACATACAGACATTGTGACGGATATTTTCGCATTACAACAGATGATATACATAGTACATAATCATTAACAGTTGCATATATTTAAGATGTTGAGCAAACTTAATGAAAAAATCGTTTTCATTGGATATATATGACATACCAACGAATCATCTGTTTGAAACTGTTCATAAAGATGTATTCAACAATGACAGATTGCAAGAACAGATTAGAAAAATCATTAAACTTTTATAACAATAATAGCAATAATGTATCAAAAATAACAATGATGATATGTATCATTCTAACGATTACAATGACGATGATAATAGCTGTAACAAAGAGCAGAATGAAGTGAAAATGTGGCGGGCAAGGTAGATTTTTTTTTTTAAAAGGCGAGCAGCGACAGAGAAAGAGGCAAGGGCAAGAATTGGTATGAAGACTGGACTTCACGAGACCTAGGGTCAGTAGGACATGACAGACATCATTATGAGTCATGCGGTGATCAGGGGATAACACACCTTCCTAGAGAGCAGAAAATTCCGGCTGCGATCCCGTTTATGCCAAAAAATCTCTTCCCCCATCCACTAGACGGTTAGTGGTGGTCTTAGTGGTAGTCTTTCGGAAGAGTCACTAAACCCAGGTCCCGTGTGCAGCACTCATTACCGCAGGAAACAAAAAACCTCCTGAAACAAGAGAGTTGTCACTGGCAAATTCTGTATGAAAATGTCGCTTTGATAAGGAAAAGTACACACACAGACAGGAAAAGAAAAAAAAAGGGGGGGGGGGGGGGGATGGCGCTACTCTTGTGGCGACGCGCTCTCCTCTGGGAGAGCAGCCCGATTTTCACACAAAGAAATCTGCCGTGATTTGAAAGTGGTATACAAATACAACTATGTCCAGCATGCACCCTGCTTTTCGAAAGGGATCGGCTCCGCCAATTGTAAATTGAAACAGCACATAACCCGAAAAAACTCCGGGCAGTGCCACAGAGATCCTGCAGGAGTTCAGGGAAAAATCAAACTGGAATCCGTGACGCACAGAAAGAAACAAAGAAATGAGTGAAGGAAAAATTATCGCAAGTACTGTAGTTTCCAGCTTTTAGACCTTCCCTTGGTGGTGTGTTTTTTATTCGTGTTTTTTACATTTGCCTATGTCCTTCAAAAATGTATATATTTTTAAAAGTCGTTGCATCTAGAGGCCTATACAGTTTTCTTGGGTCTTTTTATGAACAAATTGAATAAAGAAGACAAAGAAGAAGACGTGATTTAAGAGAAGGAGAGGAGACAATAGAATAAAGAAGACAAAGAAGAAGAAACTACCTACTTTAAGAGGAGAGGAAGAAGGGGACGAAGAAAATCTTTACATTGACAAAGGGCTAAACAAACTTCAAGGCGGGATGATTGCAGTAAAGTTGTGTGTGAATAGGGAGAGAGGGAGCAGACAAGAATGGGCCCTGGAGGAAAGGGCTGCGATGAGCCTATTATTGGTGGCTCTTCAAGCGGGGAAGGACGGGGGCAGGATGGTTAAGACGTTCGCCTGCCAATATGTAAACCGTGAGTTTCTGGGTTCGTACCCAGCCTCGCCCTTTCTTCCCAGTTTGACGAAAAAATCGAACTGAATGTCAAAGTCATTCGGATGAGACTCGAAACCGAGGCCCCGTGTGCGAATGCACGCAGAACATCTTGCGCACACGTTAAAACTCCGTTCCACCTTTCGGAAGAGTAGGCCATCGTGTGCCGGTAGGAGCGGATGACAAAATTATAACAAACCAGCATGCACACAGGTGTGTTTAGATACCATCCCTGAGGAAAAATCAGGGAGTTGGAGTCCCAGAGCGGCTCGGGGCTGTAGGTATATGGCAACGTTCTGGTGGCTCCTGCAACGGTACTGGAACCATTCGTATCGGTCATTGCCTTTCCAATGGATCATTCCAGTGCCGTGGAGAGGGGGGGGGTCTGCTGCATGGGTAACAGCTTGCCTTCCATACATACTTGCCCAGGCTTTGCGCTCTAAAGACTAGAGCGCAACTCCATAGTCTTCCGAGACTGATGG
>CM060316.1:50516753-50524253 GCA_030674155.1 Stramonita haemastoma | reverse complement strand
GATATTGATATAAAAAAATAGTAAATAGGTACATAAATAAGTAAATAAATGAATAAATAAAATTTAAAATACCATAGACAAGCCAACCATCACCACCACCTTATAATTCTGCCAGAGGCAGTTTTAGTTTATAGGGAACAGTTGTTTTTACAACCATTGCATCATCAGGGCCACAAAATTTCTGTTGACCACCACCACCTTGACCAGAGGGCTCTGGCCTATAAATGTATCAAGTGAATGGGAAAACTCCTCTCCTCCTCTCCTCTCCAATCTCCCATTCAGGCTCCCGCCTTGGAATGTGTGTTGCGTCAGGTGTCTTCAGGGTGTCCTCGGGGTGGTGTGGTCAGGTTCTATCCGGTTGGCTGACCTCTCCCTTTGTGGGTTTGATTGTCATAGTAGGGCCTAGTCCAGTTTTTCCCCCACTCATTTCCACTCCCGTGTTGTTGCTCGTCTTCTCCAGTGGCTCTCCGTATAAGTAACAGTAGCTCTTGCATCAGCCTGTGTGGTGTGGTCAGTCTTACTCACGTGTGTGAAGTGGTGGTGAATCAGAGCTGGGTGCCAAGTTTCTTGACTACAAAGGTCGATACATTGATGAGTACTGTCAAGGAGAATTTTTCAGCACAGTTTTGATCGGTCTTGGGATGCAGAAAGGACATTGCTGATTTTTTTTTCAACATATATATTTGAAATCTGATTCCTTTCCAGCGGTCTTGGATTCAGAAAGGACATTGGTTATTTTTTTCACCATATATATTTGACATCTGATTCCTTTCCAGCCCGTGTCTTTTAATCTACCCCTGAGTTTTGTCTTTTTATTTATTTTTTTGTAATACGAGTTAGGAATGCAGTCACAGGAAAACCCAGACGTTATGGAACGTGGTGATGAGCTTGATAACATGGAGAGTCAGAACAGCTTCCAATGCCAGTGTTCTTTGGAACTGCATAGGCGTAAAAAGAGAAAGAAGCTGCCGAGAGAACACCGTGTGGCAGATACCCGCACGTTGGGTGCTTTTAACTGGTTAGCCGTGTTCGTGTGGCACTTACTGGAGTTCCCCACCATTTTCAGGCTGCGGCGGCGCTGTGAAGACATCCTGCACGCCAAACCCATGCTGCTCTTCATCGTCATGCTCAACATCATCGACTGTCTGCTGGTCATGGGCGAGCTGACCCTGGACTTCCACCACATCTCCAGTAAGTATTGATGATAATTATGATAATAGTAATGATGATGATAATAATAGTAATAATAATAATAATAATAATAATAATAATAGTCGTAGTAGTAGTAGTAATTATAATAATAATATACGGAATTCATATACCCTAAATCTTGTAAAAAGCAAACACATGGAAGCGCTTGCATTGGATCAAATCGGTCACACACATGCAACCTCTCTTTGCCTCCTGTTGTTAATTCTTTTTTTTTTGTTTGGTTTGGTTTTGTTTATAAAATGTGACATCTCTGTTTTTTTCGTGTGTTTTCTTTTTGGTCATGTTTTTATCTTTGTTTGCCTGCTGTTGTTTTGTTTTGTCGTGATATGTGTCGTATTGAATTGGATGGATCAGATTCTTTTGTTCATAACGATGCTAGTTTGTTATTTTGTCAGGGTAACATAATAATAGTCTTATCAAAGTCGTGTTGTATTGAGTTGGATTGGTTAGTACATACACGTTTGCTGTACAAGATTCAGCGTTCTACAAACTCCTTATATTATTGGTAGTAGTAGCAATAGTAGTAGTAGAAGTAGTAGTAGTAGTAGTAGTAGTAGTAGTAGTAGTAGTAGAAGTAGGCCTAGTAGTAGAAGTAGTAGTAGTAGTAGTAGAAGTAGGCCTAGTAGTAGTAGCAGCAGTAGTAGTAGCAGCAGCAGCAGTAGTAGTAGTCATAGTAGTAATAATAGTAGTAATAGTAGTAGTAGTAGTATAGTAGTAGTAGTAGTAGTAGTAATAGTAGTAGTAGTAGTAGTAGGCCTAGTGTGCCTAGTAGAACAAGAAGTAGCAGTAGTATTTACTGCCATGATTTATTTCTGTGAGACAAAAAACAAGAAAAGAGGGGAAAAAGAACGGCAGACACTGAAAAATGTCCTGTCAGCCTAGCATACGTATAACAGTTCTGGCAAAAGTGAAAACTTTTTGTACAGAAATTTGCCAAGTACCACTCTGATACTGTATGATTATTAGTCATGCTTTATCGTTGTTTTCTGTGGTATGATGAAATCGTTCACGCGCACTGAATGTATTCTGCGCACTGGACTTCGGTTTATTGAACTCACCCAAGAGCTAGAAAAGTCGATCTTCATGCGGATTTGAGCCCACAGCCTTAAGTTCTCCCGACATGGCCTTACCGCTAAACCCTAAACCCCTGTATTGTGCAGTGTGGTGCAGTAGTGCATCGTATGATTGTGTTTTGGTGTTGTATTGTGTTGTGTTGCAGTTATATATCGTATCTTGAAATCGCTTTAAGATCGTAAGCACACAACGGATAACAAATCTGCTCTGATGACTGTTGTCAAACATCCAAATCACATTCATAACCTTTTTTCCTCCTACTTCAGGGATTTTTTTCACACCCTTTGAGACAAAAGTGCAAGTAAGTTGTCCTTTTCCTCAAAACACATCCTCGTTACGTGGACAGATCGCTTTCTGGCGCAAACGGAGCACTCGGAGGAGTTCCTGGGCGGATGAAGGAGCGCTACTCCCCCAGGCTGGAGCACCTGAAGGGTGTGCAGGAGGAGGACCTGACGGCCCTCCTGGACCAGTTCCTGCAGGCCTACATCTTCTGGGACCCCGCCAACGTCACCCAGGCCTCTCTGACTGCCGACTGCCGGTCTGTTATGTCCAACTACAGGTGAGGAGTGTGTGGTTTTTGTGGTGTGTATGTGTGTGTGGTGGTGGTGGTTGGGTGGGGTGGTGGTGTGGAGGAGGGAGGGGGGCTGTGTTATGTGTGCATGGGCCTATCTGCCAGTCTTGTATGTCTGTGCGAGAAAGAAAGTAAAAAGGAAAGAAAGAAAGGATGCCAAAAAAAAAGAAAGAAAAAAAAGAAGAAATGACGCAAAAAAAGACAGAAAAAAGAAGGAATGACGCAAGAAAGAAGGAAAGAACACAAAAAGAAAGAAAAACAAAGAAAAACAAAAAGACTTTCAAACTTTAACCCACTTCCTACAGCATAACAAAACTGAACACTTTCACAACATCAACACAAAAAAAAACCCTGTCTCTTCTCTCGCAGCTTTCCTCCACCCTTCGCCAACGCCACCAACAACGCTACTACCACCAGCAACATCACCAGCAGCAGCAACAGCAGCAGCATCACCAGCAGCAGCAACATCAACAGCAGCAGCAGCAGCTTGCTGTCGTCCTTGCTGGCCTTCGCGGCAGCGCCAGTGGAGAAGATGAACCCCATGGACAGAGAGCACTATGACGTGGTGGGGACAGCACACGCCCTGCACTACGCCAGTCTCTCCATCCTGACCTTTCTCCTGGCCGAGGTCAGTCTTCGCTCGGTGTTTTGATGAAGTAGGAGTTGTGGTGGTGGTGGTGGTGGTGGTGGTGGTGGTGGTGGTGGTGGTAGTGGTGGTGGGTGGTAGTGGTGGTGGTGGTAGTAGTGGTGGTTGTGGTAGTGGTGGTGGTGGTAGGAGAGGAGGAGAGGAGGTGTAGTAGTGGTGGTGGTGGTAGTTTGGTGGTGGTGGTGGTAGGTAGTAGTAGTGTAGTAGTAGAAGTAGTAGTAGTAGTAGTAGTATAGTAGTAGTAGGAGTTGTACTTGTAGTAGCAGTATTAGTTGTTGTTGTGGTAGTAGTAGTAGTAGTAGTAGTAGTAGTAGTAGTAGTAGCTGCAGCAGCAGCTGCTGCTGCTGTTGTTGTTGTTGTTGTTGTTGTTGTTGTGTGTTGTTGTTGTTGTTGTTGTTGTTGTTGTTGTTGTTGTTGCTGCTGCTGCTGCTGCTGCTGCTGCTGGTATAAATTAAAAGTTTAGTCAGAAACGAAAATACACTGTACACAAATCCATTTTTGGAGCAGCAACAACTAATAGCATTATAGTGTATACTCCACTATCAAACTAAACGACACGTGTTTTTAGCAGCTGAAAAAAACCCATCGCTGATCTAAATGAAACAAGTGTGATCATTAATAAATTATAACGACATCCTTTCTAAACTTGCTGCCTTTATATAAATTTGTGAAAACTCATAATTGCGTAGTGATATTATAGATAAATGTAATTCAGAAAAGAAAGAAAAAGGAATGAAGAAAAAGACATGGAAGAAGTCGTTAATTCACCGAAAGTCTGTTTACATTACTGAAAGACTAGTAGGCCTAAAAAAGAAAAGAAATGTGGGGATTAAAAAACAACAACACAATCCATTAACAGAGAAAACCAATCAAAATGAGAACACACAAAACAACCTTACAGAGAACAGCGTTGCTAGCAGACCCAGAACACGCTTTGTGTAATATGAAGGATTTCTAGTGTACAGAGTATGCTGAAAAAGTCCCTTTTACAATCTATACTAGCAGGTTGTTGTCTTTTTATCTAACGAGTTTTAAGCTCAATTGGTGTTTGTGATTTGATTCGCACGCGCACACGCGTGCGCCCATATATTATGTGTGTATGCGCCCATGTGTGTATGCGCGCGTGCCTACATGGTACTTTTTAAACTTAACGTCTTCCCACTTAAAGTAATGATTAAGACAATTGGAAAAGGATAATGTGGAAATGGAAAACAAAACAGATAACTATGATGATCCCATTAGGTGGTTTGGGATCTCCTTTTAATCCACTTGAGGCCTGTAGTGTTCCCATTCTCCTCATCTCGAATGTTCAGCTTATCTCTGTAGGGGCTTAGAGAATGGGTGACTGTGTTGAGGTGTAGCAAGTGTATCCCATGGCCCCAGGGCCTGGTTATTCATCCTTTATTTGCATCCCTTGTTTACAGCCCCTATATAATTACCTGCTACTGCAGGGTCGTCTTCTTTCAAACCGTTTAATCCCTTTTTTTTTTTATTGCTGTTCTTCATGTACACTATGTGTGGAAAGACGGTAAACTTTACGACAGACAGACAGACAAAGGTCGTCTCTGTTTACGCCTGAGGCACACTGTTGTAAAGTGGTCAGTTGTTAACATCTTTCCCACTTGGACACTGAGCGACAAACAGTAGAGCTCACCACAGCTAGTCTTGTGCATGGGGCTGCTAATTTGCTGAATTACACCCTTCCTCCCCGCTCTTCTTCTCTGAGGAGGCAGTCAACTGATTCTGTCATGGCAATGAAACGCCACGCCCCCTCCTTATCGCCCCCCCCCCCCCGATTTTATTGAAGAAAATGAATGGGAGAAAATAATGCCGCTTTTGTGATATAAATTTTGTTTTTGACCATTCCACAGTATCATGTAAGTCAGATTATTGACTGATCTCTGTTTCGAAATTTGTTTGGTAGCTGATTCTCACGAGTGGTCAGATTGGTCAGTTTCAGCTTCCTGGTGTATCCACACTGCAATAAAATCCGGGGGGGGGGGGTGAAGGGGGCTAGCGTTTCAAAGTCATTCTTTTGTTTGCGGTTTGGTGTGAAAGTTTTCGTGAGACAGGCCACCAGATTGAATTGGACAGAATGAACTCGAAAACAGTTTTATTGTCCTGCTTAAGATTCGTGTGGTCTTTGGTTTAATTGCCGTAACATCCCTGTGTGGCTTCCCATGATTCCTTTGGGTTGAGTGCCCGCGTTGTTGCCTTACCTGACCTTACCTCCTAACCACCCCTCCCCCCCCCCCAACCTTCCAAAACAATGAACGGGAGATATAATACCTCTTTTGTAGTATTAATTTTGTATTTGACCATTTATTTTAAGAAATGCGTTCCAAGACGTTTTAATTTTGGAGAAGTATGGGGTAGGATGGAAGGGGTGGTGTACTATGTTTTGGAGAGTATAGGTAGATGAAGGTGGTGTATTATGGAGAGTATGGGTAATGGAAGGTTGTTGTGCCTCATGTACGCAGCAAGTTTCATCCCTAATTGTGTTTTGGTGATCATAGAAAAGTTGTTCTGTGATTTTGATTTTAGCAATATTATGAAATTTCAGAATATTAGGCACACGTAAAAAAAATCTAAGTTGGCATTATGATGTACATTTTTTCTTGCACTAATCATAATTAAAAAAAAAAATTATTGCCCATCATTCATTTAGATTACGTTGTCAAAGCAGTTATGGAAAAAATCTCAAATGGTAATTTGCATGCCTGTAAGAAACCTTTTGAGGTGTGATCTTTTAATGTAACTGATGCTTTTTGTGAGATATGTGCTTAAATGACACAGAACAGACAAGAAACACTGTTGGACTCCAATCTCTGATTTATTGAGAAATGACTGTGTGCCTTTCCTTGCAGTGCCTACTGAAGATTGTGTGCGTTGGACCACGATTTCTCAAGAAAAGGATGGAGGTAGGCGCTGATTTGTTCCTAATTGTTTATGCAGTAGTTGAGTGACCGGATTTAGGCTACAGCTTTGTTTTCTCAACTATGATCTGGTCATATTTTTTTTAATGAATCACAGAGAGAGAGAGAGAGAGAGAGAGAGAGAGAGGAGAGAGAGAGAGAGAGAGAGAGAGAGAGAGTTGCCTGATAGTTTGCACCTAGGTTAATTGATCTGACAATTTATTTTTCAAGCATCGTTTTGAAGCACTCTGTAGGGTGTAGATCAGAAACCTGATTGAGCAAAACTGATTGGCCCAGTGAATTTGCTTTGCTGTGGCTGAAAACCGTTTAGAGTGGCAAGTATATTGGGAAAAAAACTATGAATGTGAAACATTATCAAAGAAAATATACGTTCAATGCCTAACGATTGATAAAATTATAGCCAAAAAGACAGTTGCAAAAACATCTATTAAAAGTTAAGTCGTGACTACAGCTAAAACATACAAAATAGTTTCATGACTTGCATTGAGAAAATGGGAAGGGCTTGCTCAAGACTGAAGTGTAGAAATACAAAAGTAACAGAAAAAAAATCTGAAAACCAATGAAAAACAAATCATTATTGAAAAGGATGGAAGGGAGAGTTGTTTTGGGACTTGAATCGCAGTTTTTATGTGTATTCTGTCGGTTTGTTTTCATTCAGGTGTTTATTTTTTATTGGAAATAAATGATTACCTTGTTGAGAGGGGAGGTAAGAGGGAGACTTTCCAATCTTGAACCACATTTTCTATAATCATGCCAATAAACAGCAGAGCACCCAATTTCTATTTTTGCAACTATTGACAAGCTATCATTCAATTTTCTTAGCCACTGTGTCTTTTCTGTTTTATTTATGCCACCGCTTGTGAGCTATAGACCTGTTTATCATTTTTATCGGGTTTTTTTTTTTTGGTAGTTCGGTTATCAAACATGAGCCAAGTTTATCTGAAGCTGATTACTTCAATGTGGAAAGTTTTCAAGACTGAAATGTTTAAAATGGAAATCCTGGACACCAAGGAATATCATGAAATTGTAACAGAATGTCAATCACTAAAAAAAAAAAAAAA
>CM060316.1:50506753-50511753 GCA_030674155.1 Stramonita haemastoma | reverse complement strand
TGGAATTATCCCCTCTCTCTGTGTCTCTTTCTCTCTGTCTCTGCCTCTCTCTCTGTGTCTCTCTCTGTCTCTGTCTGTCTCTGTCTGTCTGTCTGTCTGTCTTTGTCTTCCTGTGTGTGTGTGTGTGTGTGTGTGTGTGTGTGTGTGTGTGTGTGTGTGTGTGTGTGTGTGTGTGTGTGTGCATGTGTGTGTGTGTGAGTGCCGCCCTCTGAAGTTATTTTTTTTCCCCATGTCTGTTTTAACTTTCACCAAAGCTGAGATGATCCAGTGATTCCGACTCATGCTTTTGCAATCTGGATTTTGCGGCATGATTGCACCTTACAAGTCGTGGCACGTTCCCTAAACAGCCCCCACCAAAAGGCGAAATTTCAAACGTTATCTAAAAGCTTTGATTCATCATTGCCCGAGCCCCTTGAATCCTAAACCCAGATTTAAATGATAAAATAAAAAATTAAAAAATAGTTGTGCTTAATGCAAAACAGATTTGTTGCGCGAGTGCAACTCATAGATGAGTTATTTCGGCTATAATTTCATGTTATTTTAAGTATATAATGGTTCCAAAAAAGTAAAGCAAAATATGTCTGACATAAACTGTCATATAACAGTAATTTTGTTCAAATTCCTGAAAAGTTGCAATATTTGTGTGAACTAGTTTCAGATGACAATAATTCCCTTAACACTTCGTGGAAATGTTGTATAATGTTTGTTTTCAAGTCCTATCTTTTACACAAAATCTAAATTTTGTTTTGTAGTAATATGCTGTTATTTTTTTTCTTTCTGCAACGGGAAACCAGTTATTTATCTCATAAGAAAAGGTTCATGATTTTTTTTTCAGTTTTTCTTTGTGTCCGTTGGTTAAATTTCAAAGTAGGACTATCATTCAAGTGATGTCCGTGTCTGCATCACCCACCCTCTTAATAATAAAAACAAAACACACAACAACAAGAACAACAACAACAAAACCCCATGAAGTCAGCGTAATGAATGGGGTGTTGTACAGTACACACGCCTTACTCTCTTTCCTGAACACTGACGCTGATTCATCACTTAATCCCCTGACCAATCTTTGGTTTTCCCGGCCAGACAAAAACTGAATCCTGGAGGGACAGCCATGGGTTTGTTGCACTAAACCTCTCCACCCACAAAAATCAATCCCACGCTTGTACGCCACGCGAATCCAGTGTTAGGGCTGGTAATTACATTTCTGCCGAGATGGCTGCACCATGGGGATTCTCTGCCTCCCTTTCAGACCCTGTTTCTCTTTAACAAGTTGTGTGCTCATTGTGTCAGAGTCAGCCCCCGTGCAGATAACCCGTCCTGTTGCAAACACCAACATGATACTCATGCATGAATTGCGTTGGTACCCGGGCGGAATGCGTGCTGCTTTCTTTGGTGAGAGAAAATGCCGTCAGTGTCGTTTTGATTCCGGAGCAATTTCCTGTCAAGTTTGGGCTAGCTGTTTTCGGAAAAGTTGTTCAATTTATCTTCAATTTTTCTTTTACTTCTTCCCTTCCTCTTCATCTTGTTCTTCTTGTTCTTGTTCTTGTTCTTCTCCTCCTCCTCCTCTTCTTCTTCTTCTTCTTCTTCTTCTTCTTTTCTTCTTCTTCTTCTTCTTCTTCTTCTTCTTCTTCTCTCTCTCCTCCTCATCCTCCATTTTTTTCTTCTCCATCTTCTTCGTCTTTTTCTCCTCCTACTCTTCCCTCTCCTTCTCCTCCTCCTCCTTCGTTGCATTCTTCTTCTTCGCGCATTCTTCTTCTTCTGCTTCTTTGCATTCTTCTTTGCATTCTTCGTCTTCTTTTAATAGTTCTTCCTTGCATTCTTCTTCTTCTTTGAATGTTTCTTTGAATTCTTCTTCTTCTTCTTTGAATTCTTTCTCCTCTTTGAATTCTTCTTCTTCGAATTCCTCTTCTTTGAATTCTTTGAATTCTTCTCATCCTCTTTTTTTTTTCCTTTCAGATTTCTTCTTTTCCTTGCCTTGCCTTTTTTTTCCTCTTCCATCTTCACTTTTCAGTTTTCAATTAGCCGTCAAGAAGAAACGAGCTCAGACCTCATAAACATTAAATACTCAGAATGCTTCTCCAAACACCGAAATCAAATCAATACTTTTGTGGCTGCTTGATTCGTAGGATGGACATTTTCATAGCTGATATGAAATCACACTACTCTGTGCATTGTTGTATCACCTTCATCCTCCACATCAATTCTTTCAGCAAAACGTCGTCTTTTCCTTTTGGTACTAAGCCTCTATTCTGTTTTAGGTTCTCTCTCTCTCTCCATTCTGTGTTAGTCTCTCTCTCTCTCTCTCTCTCTCTCTCTCTCTCTCCTCTCCTCTCTTCTCTCTCTCTCTCTCTCTCTCTCTCTCTCTCCTCTCCTCTCTCGTCTCTCTCTCTCTCTCTGTCTCTCTGTCTCTCTGCTCTCTGTCTCTCTGTCTCTCTGTCTCTCTCTGCTCCTCTCCTGTCTCTCGTCTCTGTCTCTCTCTCTCTCTCTCCTCTCTCCCTCTCTCTCTCTCTCTTCTCTCTCTCTCTCTCTCTCTCTTCTGTTATCTCTCTCTCTCTCTCTCTCTCCTCTCTCCTCTCTCCTCTCTCTCTCTCTCTCATCTCTCTCTCTCTCTCTCTCCTCTCTCTTCTCTTGATTCGTAATACTTTTCATAGCTGATTAATCCCAAAGCGTCTGGATGTTAGCACATGAGTCTTCATCTATTATCCTTCAAAAAAATTGCTCGCTTGCCTTGACTAGCCTCTCTAGTTTCCCTCCCTCCCTCCTTCTCCTCTCTCTCTCTCTCTCTCTCTCTCTCTCTCTCTCTCTCTCTCTCTCTCTCTCTCTCTCTCTCTCTCTCTCTCTCTCTCTCTCTCTCTCTCTCCCATCCTACACCTCCACTCCCCACTCCTCCCCTCTACACACACACACACACACACACAACACACACACAAGTAGTCCCTAACGAACTTTTTTTTATTAAAACCCTTGGCCACAAGTGAGTTACAGCAGAAAAAAATGCTTTCCTGCTTTGATTGCAAGAACCATGACTACATACGTTGTTTCAGGCAGGGGAGGAGGGGGGGAGGTGAGGAGGGGTACCCTTCTTTGTTTTCCTTTTGGGAGGGTAAAGGAGGTTGGGATGTATTAGTCTAGGGGTTTTTTTGCAAGAGAGCTGTCGACCTCATTGTGTCAGGGTTTCCGCTAAGGAGATGCCATGCCTCCTGTTGTGAGGAGCAGACGAACGTGGCTAGATTCTGATAGCAGTGGAATCCACTTCAGGGAGGAAGGGAGCTTTCCTTGCCTGTTTGTCTGTCTGTCTGTCTGTTTTATGTTTTTCTTTAACGGAAAGTGAGAGGAATCAAAACATTCACTCTGGTGACGGTCAGAAAAGCTTGCTGTTCGAAAAGATGTAGAACAGTTTGATTATTTAAAAGGTGTTTTTTATGTAGTGTAGAATGTTTGGAAAGGTGTGTCTGCGAAAGTAGGCCTATTACTTATCAGCAGATATATTATTTGTGGGTATGCAGATTGTCTCCTATGGTAGAGTGGTCTGTGTGTATATGCATAAATACGTATTTGTGATTTGTATCTGTTTCTATGTCCGTGTGTGCGTGCGCGCGCATGTGTGAGTGTGTGTGTTTCTGTCTGTCTTCCTGCCTGCCTGTTTGTCTGTCTGTGTGTGCCTGTGTCTGTGTGTCTGTGATCTTTATACTTTTACACTTATACTTGTGATAATCGTGTCAAAGCTGTTCATCAGCTTTCGTCACTCAAGTTGTTTTTTAATCATCATTATTTGTCGATTGATTCCTTCAATTGTTTTAGAATTGTGTTTGTACTTAATTCTTTTTTTTAAATCAGTGCTTCACACACCCTTTCACAAACAAAAAAAACGCACCCCCCGCCCTACCCAATAAACAAATCACCCACACCACCACCAAACCAACACTAAAACCTGACCCAGAGATGTGCGGTGTGGATGTTGTCCTCAGGTCTGATCGTGGCGGTGATGGTACAGCACAGGTTCCACCTCAAACTGCTGTACAAGCAGAAACGGAAAATCAATAAGCAGCTGCAGGAGTCCACAGACAACACCAAGACACTGGAGGTAAGGCTCCTCCTAGTATTGCTAGCTATTCTACAGCCTACAGCCTCCTGCCTCCCATCCCACTCCCCTTTCGTTTCCTTTCCATTCTTATATGTCTGCCTGTATGCCATTCTTCTCGACTTTCTGTCTTTGTGTGTGTGTGTGTGTGTGTGTGTGTGTGTGTGTGTGTGTGTGTGTGTGTGTGTGTGTGTGTGTGTGTGTGTGTATCTGTCTGTCTGTCTGTCTGTCTGTCTGTCTGTATCTCTGTCTCTGTCTCTGTCTCTGTCTCTGTCTCTGTCTCTCTGTCTCTGTCTCTCTCTCTCTCTCTCTCTCTCCTCTCTCTCTCTCTCTCTCTCTCTCTCTCTCTCTCTCTCTCTCTCTCTCTCTCTCTCTCTGTGTCTCTGTCTCACTGTCTGTCTGTCTGTCTGTGCGTACTCACTGTGACCGATGGGGCGAGGGGTAGGGATAGGCAAGCAGTGGGCGACGTTGATGCTGGAGACAGAGACAGAGAGACAGAGAGAAGTGTGGTAACGTTTTCAAGAATGTTACCCAGAGGTCCGAACAAAATATTGACATTGATACATGACTTGTATAGCGACTCCAGTGCATATTGTACTCCTTTGTGTGTATATAAAAAAAACGATGGAAAGAAAACACGGGGAAATATGGTTTCGGGTGCATGCACTAAAAACTTTTTTAAAAATCAAAGTGGATCAAAACATGCGAATTTTTCCCATTTAAAGGACACACAGGTGCCTACTACCCCACCCTATTCACTCCTTTGCGATAACAGGACAACAACAACAACAACAGCAAAAACCAGGACAGATATAGATCTATATGCTTAACCATTCTCAGCCTTGACATAATTATGTGGCAAGAAGTCATTGACACTCACCAATTTTCACCTTGTGCAGCGCAGTAGCCAGCTCATCAA
>CM060316.1:50491753-50504253 GCA_030674155.1 Stramonita haemastoma | reverse complement strand
GATAAAGCACTCATGTCCTTTTTTTTCCCTACATCCTGTCCCCGTGGTATGCAGTGTTGCAAATTTTGTCACCCGTTCCCACCGGCACACAACCGCCTACTCTTCCGAAAAGCGGAACGGGTTTTTAACGTGTGCATAATATGTTCAGCGTGTGTTTCCACACGGGACCTCAGTTTATACTTTGAATGCAGGTAGGTAGGCAGACGAGACAGACAAAAGAAGAAAAGATATGGTGAAAAATAAAATCAGGTCAGGGAGGGGGGGGGGGGGGGGTGGATGTGGGGGGGGGGGGGGGAGGGGGGGGAGGAGGTAGGACTGAGATGATAACGGAACCATGCATTATGAGAGGTGTTTTTTTTCTTATGACGGTGAGTGATGTCTAAGTCGAGTCTGTGGAAAAAGGGCTTTGCCTTTGCCGCTCTCACACCTCCTGTCACATTATATCAGCTAGTCTCAAGATGAACGCTTTCCAGGTCTCTCGTGGCAAACTTACTTTCTTTTTTGGAGAAACAGACACAGAGAGAGAGACAGACAGACAGACAGACAGACAGACAGAGGGGAGAGAGGGAGCGAGAGAGAGAGAGAGCGAGGAGAGAGAGAGAGGAGAGAGAGAGAGAGAGAGAGAGAGAGAGAGAGAGAGAGAGAGAGAGAGAGAGAGATGGAGAGAGAGGAGGAGAGAGAGAGAGGAGGGGGAGGAGGAGGGAGGAGGAGAGAGAGAGGGGAGAGACAGAGAGGAAAGAAACAGAAGAGAGACAGAAAGTAGGACAGAGAGACAGATAGAGTCAAATTTTACTGGATAAGAAGAGTGAGTAGACGGAGCAGTTGGACGGTTAGTGGCCACGTTCCTCTACAGTGGCATCAGGACAAGTGGTTTGCTCCCTGGTCATGATTCCCTCATCGATCTGTTGTCCACTGTGCTCACAGCCTGTCTGTCTGTCACTTAGGGCTTTGTCCTCTGCAATTCAGTTTTGTTGACCTTCTTCGTCTCCCTAGCATTTGTCCTCTTCGTCACATCTGTCCTCTTCTTCACTGTTTTTTTATTTAAGGAAGACACTAGCAGAGAAGATAGATAGATAGATAGATAGATAGATAGATAGATAGATAGATAGATAGATAGATAGATAGATAGTGGAGATATGGCATGATGGTGATGGTATGGATGGATGATGGATGGATGGAATGGATGGATGGATAGATAGAAGATAGATAGATAGATAGATAGATAGATAGATAGATGGTGTGTGTGTGTGTATCTGTGTGTGGGTGTGTGTGTTATGTGTGTGTTGTGTGTGATGAGTGAGAGAGAGAGAGAGAGAGAGAGGTGTGTGGAGGGTGTGTGTGTGTGTGTGTGTGTGTGTGTGTGTGTGTGTGTGTGTGTGTGTGTGTGTTGTGTTGTGTGTGTGTCCCATTATGTGCTTTTTTGTCTTCCTGTCTGTCTGTCTGTCTGTCTCTGTCTGTCTGTCTCTGTCTGTCTGTCTCTGTCTGTCTGTCTCTGTCTGTCTCTGTCTCTATCTCTCTCTCTCTCTCTCTCTCTCTCTCTCTCTCTCTCTCTCTCTCTCTCTCTCTCTCTCTCTCTCTCTCTCTCTCTCTCTCTCTCTCTTTTCTCTATCTCTCTCTTTCTCGCTCTTTCAATGTCTCTCCTTCAGACATACGCGAACCAATTGAAGCAAATGTTCTAGGTGTTTTTTTCAATAGACATGGAAAATACTCTACAACCTTCCCTTTTCCCGTTGGAGGTAAAGGTTCAATGATAAGGTCAATTTGCACAGAAGTGAACGGATCAATAGCTGATGCCAGCCTCCATGTTGGAAGGGAAGAAAGGTGAAGGGATGAGAGATAAAGAGATTCTCTGGCTGATAATCAATACTGATCAAATTCGGCATGCAACAAGCTTCTCGTTTGCTCAAGCACTCCTTGCATCACATCACATTGGGAGCTTTTAATGTGAGCACTGCTTATACTTTTTTTGCTGTTGTTGCTTTTTTTGTTTGTATGGCAGACCGTTTAGCCGTATGGTTAAAACTGTTCGACTTCTCTCTTGTTTAGAGTCTTGAAGTTGTTTGGTTCGAATCTCATTGGTTGTGGTGCCAGGTGAATTTAAGATAGGGATTTTTTTTACGATCTCCTAGGCCGACGTAAAAGTCAAGGCCACAAAAAACATGCTAGTATTTTTATTTCCTTTGTGTAGTACCCATGCTGAAGATCAAATTTGCACGTTAAAGATCCCGTAGTACACTGTCAGCGTCCGGTGGGTTGCGGAAACAAACATAGCCATTATGCATCTTGTACAAAAAAGATAAGCCTGTTTTAAAATCGAAACGTGTCGGCTGTGGCCAGTAGACAGACCTCCTGCAGAGTTCGGCAGGGCTATGAACAATGGTAGGGTAGGGTAGGGTAGGGTAGGGTAGGGTAGGGTAGGGTAGGGTAGGGTCTATCAGAATTGCGAGCACTGGAGAAAAAACAACAAGGCTTTACATATCTAACAAATTAGGAAACGCAAAGAAGAGAAGGATCTTCGAGAAGATGCTTTTCTGTTCCATTTTTTTAAAGAAAAAAAAACCCACCTCAAGTTGACAAATCTGCCTTCAACCACCTCCACCACCACTATCACCACCACCCCTTTTTCTTTTCCCACTCTGTCTCATCTTTGATCCCCTGTGGATGAATGTGATTGGGTGCAACGTGTGGGAAGAGGGGAGAGGAGGGGAGGGAGGGAGGGTGGAAGGTTTTGCAGACAGTATTTATCATTATTGGCCAGGGGAAGACTTCTTTATTCGCTTGGCGAAAGAGTCCAGTATCGATTAGTTGTCACCTCAGCTCAGATTTTGTTTTATGTTTCCCTATATGTCTTACTTCTCTGTGTGTGTGTGCTCTTCTTTCCTTACCGTCTTTTATTCCTTTTTTTCTTCTCTTTTCCCCTTTCCCCGACTTTCCTCTACAACCCATCTCTCTTACAATCCCACTTTTTTTCCCTTCATTCTTCGTATCTTGCTGTTTCTTCATTTTCATGTTGCTTTCTTCTTCTTTCTTCTTCTTCGTCTTCTTCTTCGTCTTTGCCCTTCGTCTTCTTTTTCTTCCTCATTGAATGTTCAGACAGCAAGCCATTGTTCTTGTCAATATGAGTGAAAATACGTTGTGCTGCCGTTTAAATGCAGACAAGTCAGGCCTAGCATATTCGACTTGGGGTGGAAGAGAATTGTAATCTTTTAAGTCTTTCTGGAAAAAAAACACGTACGGAGATATTGACCGAGAAGGCAAAAATAGACAGAAGGAGGTGACAGGAAGAAAAAGAATAGGCAGAAACAAGACAGGGATAGAAAGAGGGAATTCTTAGCAGAGACTTTTCAGACGGTAGGGTTGCTATTTATACTGACAGCCTCCCGGAATTTAAACACGGGAGTCCGGTGTACTAGAGTTTAATATCAAGATTTTTTCAAGGTTTATTTAAAGACACACCCCACACCGGCGACCGAAACATGTCTCGATTTAACTGAGCACTACTGAAGGGACGGGGCAACTATGCAGAATGCTGTCTAACCATGGGCTCTAAGAGGCGCTCATTACCCTAAATAATTTTAACACACTCAAGAGAAAAGTTGGTCGTAAAAATCCTATTCGAAGGGCGGATGTTTTTGTCTCTCACATTCCACACCGCGAATATTGGTTTGTATGTGTGTGTGTGTGGGGGGGGGGGGGGGGTGAACAAAAAACAAAGATCCTGAATAAAATCGCAACACGCACACTTACATTAAAGAATGCCTTTCTTTGTTTTGGTCGTTGTATAAAAAAAAAACACAGCTAAAAGCAAAGTGCAAACTTGAAGTAGCTGTGTGGTAGTGGCATCACTCCTACGACAAGATTACACCATCCTTGCACCCACGCCTCCTGTATGCCTTTCCCTCCACAAACCCCACACCTACCTCCAGCCTAACCCATCCCCAAGCAATTCTCGGTCGAGATGGAAAAAGCCGTGTTTCACTGGTGATCTTGTTTGGCGTTTATTGCTGGAGCACGAAACAGACTTCCTAGCATCAGCCAGCCAGGAAGGAGTACCGTGCGTTCTGATAGTGTAAATATCTGGTTTTAAAAACCGTTTTTAAAGGGTTCCGGGATTTTTGCAAAATGTTTATTTTGCATTTCTTGGTTTCAGAAAAGTTGATATCATCGTTGTAATTTTAAGACAGCAGGTTGTTTACCATATGTTTGTAAAGATTACCAGATATGGATTTATCGGCATGCTTTTTTCCCCATCATATAATTATGTATATTTTTTTGTATTGACAGGGTGTATACTTTCTTTCCAAATTCATAACGAAAGAGTACTAATCCCCTTGTTGGAGATGTCCGTCTTTTTAGAGCTATGATCAATTCGAGAAGGACTAGGTGAGGCTGTTTGGGTTAGTGCTTGATAACTAATCATTGACATTTTAGCCTCCATTATAATTCACTATAGCATAGTTCAGCAAACCACGAACACTTCTATCTTAACCAATCTCACACTTAGAATAACAGGACAAGTCTGGCACAAAACGAAGGAGGAAAAGGCAACAGGGCAGGATCGATCTGAGATAGAGAGAGACACGCAACAAAATGTGACAGCTGTTTCCCGCTGCTGAAGTTGCCGCATAAAAGTGCCGTCCAGGGGTCAACGTGGCAGCGGTTCAGATTTAAAGACTGCATCGATCTGTCGGTAGATGGGAAGATAAGATAGTATCGATTTTCCAGCAACGGCCTCGACTGCAAATTTATACCGCCTACTATTTTGCTTGCATGCACACAGGGATGGTGGTCAAAGTGTGTGGGGGTGTCAACTTGTTTATCAGAGCTTTTGATTGTGGCATTGTGTGGGAGTAGGGGAATGGCACCAAAACTCTTGCCAATGCTGTTTGCATTATTGTGCTACGTGTTTACATTTCTATAGCGCATTGCTGAAAGGCTCTAGTTTTGTATGTATCATTTGATACGTTGGTCATGACCAGTCAGTCAACTCGCAAATATAGTTTTGAAAATGAAATCTCTTGAAAACTTTAAAAACAATAATTGGGATTAAAAAAAACTATAAAACAAAAACAGTGTGCGCATTTTTAAGACTTGAAATCAGGATTATTTTTCAGCTGTGTTTACACCTTACTCTATTGTTCATAGTGATAGCTTAACATCAAGATGGTACCTTGGGGCCAGAATTCATTCCACTCACCAAAACAAAGCAGTGACATCTGCCAGAGTCAGAAAACTGGTATGAAAACAAAAACACACACTGGCAAAGTGACATTATACATAATATTCTCTTGTTTATGTTATGTTATGTATCATTTATGGTTATAAAGTGAAACAAGACATTAGATCTTACAGCAGAGCTTTAGAGCCAAAATATAGTTTTTGCCCTGTAGTTTCTGCCTTTGAAAGCTACAACATACATTTTTGTCATTGTTAAACCAACATGCCATCGTTTTTTGTTTCCCCTCTTTCTGGGTACTTCATCAAAAATGGGCATCTTTACTCTCTGACTCACATGCGCTTTTAAAATTTGAATATCTCCGATTGCCGACATCAGCAAAAACTTCATTGACGATGACATGATATCACATACATCAAGGTGATGGTTAAGGACTTCTCACTGTCCAAAACCTGCGGATCATAATGCATACAGGTCATTGCACTGAGGAAGCCTCGAAGGACAGTCAGCTGAAGTGTCATCATGCAGGTGACAGACCAATTTTGTACAGCTGTACTATTAGCGCCTCTTCCATCCTGTTTTTGTATGAGGGAAATTAGTGGAACCCGCATTATAATATGTCGTCGTTCAGATGTAGCGGGCTTATTGGAGTAGAAATGCACAAAGTAATTGTAACTGGAGATGGGGGAAACGGGATCGCCCAGTGGTAAAAGTCGTTGCGCTTGCAATCTGACGGCCCAGGTTTGACCCACCACAGAGTGTGCCCGTTCGATGGAGATTTTTCCACCTTGATTTGTCATTAGTGCAGACTCCACTCACCTTAAAGTTCATCAAATGGGACTATTAACCAAAGCCACATTTATTTTGTAAACGCACGCAGAACATCTTGTGCATATTTGAAAAGCCGTTCTGCCTGTCAGATGGGCAAGGCCATTCGTGCCGGTAAAAATGGATGACAAATTTGTGTGTGTGTGTGTGTGTGTGGTGAGAGAGAGAGAGAGAGAGAGAGAAGAGAGAGAGAGAGAGAGAGAGGAGAGCAGGAGAGAGAGAGAGAGAGAGAGAGAGAGAGAGAGAGAGAGAGAGCCAAAAACAAAAAAGAGAAAAAAAAATGTATGGTGATGACACCTCTTGTACTCAGCAGTTTTATAGCAAGCAACTGACAGATGCTTTCACTCTGTGTGTGTGTGTGCAGAAACAAGTGCAGCTCCTGAAAGGTCTATGCACTTCCAATGGAGTACCGGACTGGCAGGTCAACAAAGTGATTGGACGTAAGTGACTTCAACATAGTTGTCTTTTCTTCCTTCCACAAGGTTTTCCCTTCTTAATTTTAACAGCACACGCACGCACACACCCACACCCTCACACACACACACACAAACACACACACACACACACACGCACGCATGCGCGCGCACACACACACACATACGCACACACGCACACCAGATAGGAAAAATGGGAGAGAGATGTTTATGTTCAAAACTAAAATGTCCAGATATCGCAACAAAAAATCCCCACAATCTCATCATGACTTGCAATCTGCTTTGTGGGAAAGCAAGACTAATCAAGGACACAGCCCAGGGATATAAGGAGAAACTCACCCAGCTCTCCGCAATAAGCTTGTAGTGGCATCTCCTAATGGTAGCCGCTATCGCCTTATCTCTCTGTTTGTGTGCAAAAAGCACAGCCATCTGTCTGCTGGGCTAGCTGGGTCTCTGTCTCTGTATATCTCTGTCTCTGTTTTTGTCTGTCTCTGTCTCTGTCTCTCTTTGTGTCTCTATCTCTGTCTCCGTGTATCTGTGTGTGTGTGTCTCTCTCTCTGTATGTCTCTTTCCCTTTCTTTCTATGTCTCTGTCTCTCTGTCTCTGTCTCTCTGTATCTGTCTCTCTGTATCTGTCTCTCTGTATGTCTGTTTCTGTCTCTCATTCTCTCTCTGTTTCTCTCTCCTCTCTCTCCTCTCTCTCTCTCTCTCTCTCTCTCTCTCTCTCTCTCTCTCCTCTCTCTCTCTCTCTCTCTCTGCGTCTCTCTCCATTAGCCATACATAAATAGCACGTGTGTGGGTTTTTTAACGTGTGCCAGGCACGTAACTAGCTTTCAGGATGCTTTAAAGGCTAATAAGTGTCAACCGATTATCTTGTTTTTGTTTCCAAGTATTCAAATGATCGCATAAAAGGGTTTGTGTGTGTGTTAGTGTTAGTGTGTGTTAGTGTTAGTGTGTGTGTGTGTTGTGTGTGTTGTGTGTGTGTGTGTGTGTGTGTGTGTGTGTGTGTGTGTGTGTGTGTGAAGTCAAACTTTTATTTCCAGATGGTACATTGAATAATGTGTGGTGTGTGTGTGTGTGTGTTTGTGCGCGAGTTTTGTGTGCGTGGTGTGTGTGTATGTGTGTGTGTGGGAGGGAGGGGGGTCTGGTTTGCTGTGTCTGTATGCTTGTTGGTATGTTTCTCTCTATGTCTCTTTCTGTCTGTCTTTCTCTCTCTCGCTGTCTGTCTGTCTGTCTGTCTGTCTGTCTGTCTTCTGTCTGTCTGTCTCTTCTCTCTCTCTCTCTCTCTCCTCTCTCTCTCTCTCTCTCTCTCTCTCTCTCTCTCTCTCTCTCTCTCTCTCTCTCTCTCTCCACACACACACACACACACACAACACACACACACACACACATTCTCCCCCCCCCCCTTTTTTAAAACTTTTTTTTGTAATGATGTCTCAGTAATGTTAAAAATTCACACAGTTCGTTCGTTAGTGCTGTCCAGGCATGAATAAATAACAAGTTCTTTACTAAAACGATTTTAGTCACCCACAGCGTAAAAGCTTTTTTTGTGTGCAGCACTAGGTAGGTGTGTTAAATTTAAATTTTGGATTAAATTTTGAATTTCTCTGTGTGTGTGTGTGTGTTGCGCGTGCGCTGCCTGCGTGTGTGTCTGCGTGTGTGTCTCTGTGTTGTGTCTGTGTGTACTGTCCACAGAATCGCTGTCGAGCAGCAGCCAGGGCGGGCTGAAGGCGCTGAGCAAGCTGGTGTTCCACGCCGCCGAGTCGTTCGCGCCCTTCTCCAGCTCGCAGAGCCGCCTCCACAGCAGCGGCGGCGGCACCTCCTCCCACAGCGGCGGTGGCCTTGACACGGTGGACCACAGCCTGAGTGCCCCGGCCATCACCATCCAGTGCAACGGCGACGTGGAGCAGCCGCCCACCAACGGACACGTGCACATCCTGCAAGAAGAGTCCCAGGTGGAGAGCGGGGCCTCGGCCGCCCCCTCCAGGAAGAACAGCCTCTCTCAGGGCAGCAGCCAGGAGAGCGGGGTTCTCGAGGTGGAGGAGGAGCATCAGCAAAAACACGCAGCATCTGCAGCATCAGCCCCCGGTTTTTACCTTACAGGTGGAGGATGAGTGCAGCCCACACAGTTCGGAGAGGTGTGGTAATGAGGATGAGGATGGTGAGGAGGAGGAGGAGGAGGAAGGAGGAGGGAGGGTGCCGAATGAGGAGGTGGACTCTGGGAATTTGACATTCGACCTGGCTGAGGACAGCGCTGAGGCTGCTGAGGAGGGGGAGGGGGAGGAGGGAGGGGGAGTGGTGGTGGTGGATATGGAGGATAGTACAGCCACCACCAAGCTGTGAAGCTTGTTTGATGTTGATTGATGGACAGGGGTGGTGTGTGCGGAAGAGAACTGCTGCTGATCGTTACGGACTTCATCCATTCAACAACTCCAGGTGTCTTCTACCCGGCCATAACTCTCCTACTGCTGTTTTGCTTCATCCTCCCCTCCTCCCCCCCCCAACCCACCCACCCACGACACACACGCACGTTCCTTTTGTATAGACGATGTACATAGTGTTTGGGGGAGAAAAAAGAGGGATGGGTGGTGAGGGTTGTTTGAACACAGCACAAAGAAACCGCTGCGGGTGTTTTGTATCCTGTTGTTTTTTTCCTAACTGAACCTGCTGATTCCAGTGTTGGTGTATCGCCATCATCATACAACGTTGTTGGAGAGCCTGTCTCTGTGTAAACTAACCTACCTTTTTGTTTTTTTCTAAGAGAGTAAGTAAGGTGGTGATGATGAGGACTTTGTGTGACAGTTTCTCATGGTGGAGTGGTTTGCATTAACGGATTTTCCGGGAGCTTTGTCCTGTAACTGCTGACTCGTATACGGAATTGACATGTACAGCATTCTGAAAGCCCTTTCCCTGCCCTGCCCTGTCTTCTGCCCTACCCTGCCCTGCCCCGCCCTTCCTGCCCTCCCTATCCTGCTCCGCCCCGCCCGCCCTTTTTGCCCTGCCCTGCCCTGCCTGCCCTCCCTGCCCTGCCCTGTCCTACTGCCCTGCCCTTCCTGCCCTGCCCTGCCCTGCCCTGCCCTACCCTGCCCGCCCCTGTATCTTGATCTTCCTTGTAGCGCAGACAAACCTACGAGTAGTAGTGAGCTTACAGCTTACCTTTGGAGAAATATTGACTACGGTAGATAGGCTATGTTATGAAGTGCTTCAGTGTGAAAGTTAGTGGCTGTGAAAACATGTTTATCAGCTGTTGGACCATAATCTGTCCAATGTAAAGAGGCATTGTATGTCGAGAGAAACGTGTTCAAAGGATTTGCTATAAGTATAAGCAAGGCGTATTGATTGTGTAGTCTTTGCTTTTGACACAACGTGTGGTCTTTGAATTTGCCTATAGCAGTCACTGTCAAGATGAACTAAAGTAGCTCTCATTCTCTGCTGTCTCTTTTTTATTCTACATGTCCTCAGTTTACAGCATTTGGTTACCTGTGTATCCCACAATATTTTACAATAGAAGTAGAGTAGTACTTTTTTTTAAAATCAATTAAATGTAACATATTATTTTGTAGTAATTTTGCTCTTCAGTTGAGAATTTGGCTCCTAGAAATGAATGATATATCAAATGCGTTGAAGTTCAAGTTATGAAAAGTAATGTGTTAGATTTGTTTTAGATAAAAGATACGGAAACCGGATTAGTCATAGCATAGTGCTGGATAACACAAAAAAGTAAATTTGTTAGCATGTGGTATTCCTGTAGGTGAAATAGAAAGTCATGCTGCTTTCTTCTACCGGTTTATGTGCTATACATATTTATGGAGGATCCGCATGCTTTGACGCTTTTCTTGAGGCAAAAGAAAGAGAAGCGACTGGGGCTGTAATGCTCATATGGAGAAAGCTTTCCATTGTCCCCTTTGTTATTGAAGTTATGTTTGGAAAACGCTAAGCAATCAATGTCTAATTACCCTGGTCAGTCATGGAATCATATTTCCATGATATTTCCTGCATTTAATGTTTTAGCAAGAATTCCGAAGGTGTTGGTCTCCGTGGTCAGGCTCTCTACACTTTCTGTGTTGATGTGTTCAGAAGATGGATCTTTGTATGCTTTGAAGTTCGTTTAGAATAATAAAATTATGTTATGTAGATTTCCTGCAGTTTTACCAAATGAAATCTTATAGCAGTACAATATCCTATAAGTGTAACCTACTTCCTTCTCATTTTTTTCAGGACATATAGTTTCCTGTTACTTTTTTAATTTTTTTCTTTGCAAATGTGTATTGTTTTCGTCTTAATTTTTTTGTACCTCCATGATACCCTTTGAATCTTGCTTGAACTAGTTGAAGTGATCTGTACTGGCTGGGTATTGTCTGGTCCAGTTTTGTCTGTTTTTTTGTTCGTTTCTTTAAAAAGAAATATCAAAGAAAACTAACAAACATACTGCTGCAAAGCTTACAATGGATACTGCATTTGAAGTTGTATTTAAGATCTTTGGTCCTGCGTCAACTTGTTTGGGGATTCTGTGGTTGTTTTTGCTGTTGTAATGTTCTTTGGCTCCGTGATTTTCATTTTTAACACTAGAAAATTAATTGGCACACCAATAATAGTGGTTACGGATTGTATGAACTGCTCTGGCTCAGCTAATATTTCAAACCTGCTGTTTGCGAGGTTTACTGCTAGCGCTCCCATTGTATACGTTTTTGTTTATCTTTGTTTGCTTGCTCTTTTTTTTCCTTGGGGACTGAATTGTTTATATGGGGATTTTTTGTCGTAAAGACTTTCGATTGCTTTTGAAAAAGTAATGATGTAGATTTTCTTCTTTTTTAAACTTTGTCTTTGCCCTTTTTTATATTTTACTTTTTTCTCCTATCCCATTCTATTTTTATCATAATCTCGCTACTGTAGTCTTTGTTCATTGTTATTTTTGTGTATTTTGTATTATCCATGCTTTCTTTTTTTTGACACGGATCAGTTGGGTGATGTTTTTTGTAAAAGAAATCCTGGCTTGAGCACCACCAGCTTTCTATTTTTGCATTTTAATTGCCTAGATCACCGTATTCTGTTGTTATGTAGATTTTTATTAACCTTTTGTTACAGTGTTCTGGGTATAACTGAGAGACTCAATGGAATAACTGAAATCCCTAGCACATCTTTGATGAGCTATCGTCTTGAGCAGGGTGCTGTGAGCTAAAGAGGTCATCATGTAGCTCGGGGCATGTTCACACCTAGCATGAAGAGGCAGACATGAGCGGCTGTGAGATACAAGTTGAGACAGACAGGAGAGAAAAAAAATCAGGGTGTGTGGCCACGTCCTCTTTATTCTGATTGGCCCACAGTACAGCAATTGGTGTTCATACCACCAGAGACGGGAGGGATAGCTCAGTGGTCAGAGCGCTCGCTTTCCCTCAAGTCAAGTTAAGCAGCGTCGAGCGTGGTTGCCAATTGGATGGATGACCGTTTGTGCGCCTTGGCCACAGTACAGTTCTCCCAGTTCACCCAGCTGTAAATGGGTATCTGCCCTCTTTAGGGTCAGGGAAGGTAACGCAGCGAGGGAGAGGAGATGGGCGCCGCCCTCAACATGCTGGTCCCTAGAGAAGCTGAGGTCTCTGACGCCTCCCTCCCCTACGACCACACAGATTATATGGGACACCTTTATCTCTTTACCTACTACCAGAGATGGCCGGGAAAAGCACGGAACGTGTTGCTATGGGTAACGCGTTCCTCTCCGTGTTGACCAAAGTGGCAGCCAAACACAATCAATCTCATCTGTTTCCGCTCATGACCATCCGAGCTGTGTGTAGAATGAACACACCGTTAGATACTGGAGACCAATGACTTCCCGAGTCACAATGACTCCATGTTAGGATTTTTGACCATTTTGGTGTGAGCCTCTTGGGTTGCTAGAGCTTCAGCATTTGGCATACATAGATTTCAGATTTCTTTCTCTTTCGTGTGATTTTGTATAGCTTAACAGCATAGCATCCTTGTTGCTGCGATGACTAACAGTTCCTCTTTGTTAAGAGTTTATGCAACTGACTGTTGATGACGCTAAGAGCAGTGTGAAGTGTTTCAAAG
>CM060316.1:50484253-50489253 GCA_030674155.1 Stramonita haemastoma | reverse complement strand
GGTGCCCATCAACTAACAGAAAAAACAAGGGAAAAAACATTAATTTCTAGATTTTAAAAAAATCTGCCAAATCTTGTGCAAAATCTGCTCTGGTAAATAACAATGAGGAAGAAAAGAAGGTGCCCCACCCAGGTAAAAAACAACAACAAAAAACCCCCAGTTAGATGGCAGAATAAAAATATCTGAAAACTTTTGAATGATGACAAAAAAAACACCCAAACTGATTATACTACGGTAAGATATTAAAAGATTGAAAAATGTTCTCAAACCTGCACACACCTTGATAAAAGACATTTATGTTTTTAATTTAAAAAGCTGCAGCAATCTGGTAAAGATATGTTGAATGACTGAAAACAAGTTCAAAGGACACTGTATGTAGGCAGAGTCTCCTCTGGCTGGGTGTCTCTTGACAGCTTAACATCAACATTGTCAGTCCCTACCCCTGCTGTCAACAACAGACAGTATAGGGGCAGTGTTTGTTCCAAGTCAAACAAACACGAAAACAGTGACAAGAGTAGTACAGGAATGAAAACAGCAGTAATGAAATATAAAACATAGGCTAGCAGCGCCAACACTCAATGTGAAACGTTAAACACAAGCAAACTGCACCAACACCCTATCAACAACAAAAATCCACAAGGTGGTAGAATGGGGCTAAAGAACTAGTGATTCAATCTGAAGTATGCTGACATAGGACCTGAAACACTACCTGTCAAACAAGACAAGAGACCTGCATACAGAACAAAGGAGTAACAAAAGTTTCAACAAAAAGTGCCAACATAAAAAATCAGGTTAATGGATCTACAAACTAAAACTAAGCTCTTACTCACAAAAGCCTGTCACTACTTACACAAAAAAAGCTTTATAGCCAAGAATATACCAACAGTAAAATACCCATACAACATTTGCTCTAGAGTCTATATGCGATTGTAACACTATTCTTGTGGTAATGAGTTCATCAAGTCATCAGGTTATTCCATAAAGCACTGACTTTGTTTTTGACCTTAGTCCCACACTAACCCTCCGCCCAGTACATCCCCGGGCAGTGCATTGTCTGATTGAATTCTTTCAGCCTGCAAAGCCTGGACAGTCAAAAGAAAATGCCAGTATTAATCAGGTCGTGTGCTGTGGTCGCTGAGAATTGCCAGAATAAAAATCCCACAGGAGTGTGGTTCCTCAGAGTATTCCGAGCACATGTTTAGGTCTGATTATGAACGTCATGACTCTTTGCTCCCTTGGGAAGGTAGGTAAAAGCACCGTTACAAAACGGCGACTGATCCTGTTTTATAAACAGTGTCATCAGTCTCCTGTACGTCCTTGACCCAGGCCTGAAGTGTTGTCCTGTGTGGTGATGATGTGAGCAGAGTGGCAAGACCTACATTTGAATGTTGTCATGCTTTGAATATATTGTCTTCAACCATAACAAGCTCTTACTAACTAACGTAACAACCTGTCCTCTCCATCCAAAAGAGACAGAAATCATCTGAAGTTGGAGTTTGGCTGCCTAGAGTCTATATGGCGATTGTATTTTATTGAAAACACACAGAGACACAGACAAGACACAGACATAGACACACAGACACACAGACTTACAAACACAAGACACAAACTCACAGACACAAACACACACACACACACACACACACACACACACACACACACACACACACACACACACACACACACACCACACACACAACCACACCCCCTACTCATTCAGTGTGTACTTAACCAATCTCACAGTACTGTTCCAGGGGGATGAGTGAGACAGAGTGACATCATTAGTCTGGATGACATCCCCCCTGATTTTAAGTTGGTTAAGCTCCCACCCGCAACAACAACAACAACGTCTCACATTCTAGACTTAATCCACACACCTGACAGGTACCTTCACATCACAATCAGACACCGACTACCATCTTCGATAGGTGACAAAGAAACGAACAGGAAAGAAAAGTAAATGGACGGAAACTTGCCCTTTATTATGACTGGGCGGTTAAAACCTTGTTACCAGACTACGATTAGATTACACGGCAGGTCATTGCATGTCTGGTCGTAATATAATACATTTTTTTTCCTCGTCGATATCAGCTTACATACTGCTACCAGCATGAATAGCCATACGGGTGTTTGTTAAGGTTTGTTGTTGTTGTTTACATGTTTTGTTTTATTTGGGGTGGGGGGCGGTGGGGTGTGGGGTGGGGGGGTGGGTTCTATTGGCTTTCTTCTACAGCTGTCTTGTTCACATATGGTGACTTTCGAAACAGAAATTGTAATCTGCTTTAAAGTCCGATAAATACCGTAAGTGTACTATGATATCATTATTTTACTTAGCAGTAGATTCTGTTTAGTGATGGTTTATTTTCTGTTATTATTATTTTGCTCATCCTGTTAATGATGCTTACTTCGCTCTTTCTCTTTTTTATTTATTTATTTTTTGCTTTGGGTTTTTGTTACTGTTGTTTGGGCTTTTTAGGGAATGGGGTAGAATGGGTATTTGTTTTAATGGGATGTTTATTTTGTTTTTGTTAAGGTTTTGTTTGGTGGGATATGTTTGACGGGGAGGGGTATTTTTTGGTTTCCCGTCTTTATCAATGTCTGCTGGTGACTTTCCGTCATAACAGCTGTAGAATTTAAACTCTCTCTCTCTCTCTCCTCTCTCTCTCTCTCTCTCTCTCTCTCTCTCTCTCTCTCTCTCTCTCTCCTCTCTCTCTCTCTCTCTCTCTCTCTCTCTCTCTCTCTCTTCTCTCTCTCCTCTCATCATGTGCTTCCCAATAATAGAAGGCAATCCAGATTGAGCACTACGCGTCTGAAGTCTGTTTATCTGTATTTCCAAAATTCGATTCATGATGATCATTGCCATCGTTTAGGTCATGTGCACGTTCCTAATGGACAAAGCGATCAGAACACGAACGAGAAAAAAGTGCATCACAGAAAAACAACAACAACAAAGCCAATCATACAAGATCAAAACAGTCTCTAACAAAACAAACAGCAGACAGAAGCAGATATGGAGCTGTGGGTCAGTGCCTTGGGCTTTTATCGGGAAGATCGCAAGCTCAAATCCATAAAGTATAGTATAGTTGCTTGTTTATTGATACATATCACCGACTGCTCGTTTAAAAAGTTAATGAGCTTACTATTCGTAGTTTCGTGTGCCGTGGAATGGATGACAAAATGACAGAATTGCAAACACCGGGGACTGGATGTCTTTGGAGCAATGTTGTGGTGGTTACCACCCAGTGGTGTCCACTCATCTGGCTCAGCGACTAAACTCTGTTGTTGTTAGTCACATACTTTCATAGTGGTATCCTGCGTTTGTTAGCTCATAGAGGACACCCACTGAACACTACTGAAGTACTTTATTACCCAAGCAAAAGCGCAGAGTCCTTCTAGCTGGTGACCCTATGGCGCCTAACATTTTTTTTTACATTGCTCGCTAGAGCTCCGAGGTTTACTAATGGTAAGATTTTGCATATGCAACCGTTTTTTGTCCACCCATTAAGGTAACCACAATCCGACTTCGGGATGTATGCCAGGTCATTCATGTTTCCGTAATCTACCAAACGCTAACATGAATTACGGAATCTTTATCGTGGATATTTGTTCTCCTGCATGTGTATATATACACGAGTATAATTAAGGCACTGGCAGGACTTGGAGATCGTAAAAAACAATCCCCTTCCTTAATTCATTCCTCAGACACCACCAGGATTTGAGCCCACCACCTCTTCATAGACCCATGGGACTGAAGTCAAACGGTGTTTACCACTCGCCTCTGGCGTCCCTCGTGCCTAACGTTGATGAGCTCCCTGTGGACCTCTGACCATGGGGGTACAACGTGACCAGCATGGGCACAGCTGGGGTGAAGAGGTTCGGAAGAGCGTTGTGGGCAAAGAAAGAAAGACAGAAACACCGCAGTAGATGAGACAGCTCCAAAAGTAGCTAGACAAAATGAGCCAATGATTTCCGTCGGTAAACATCTCTGCCTGAACATCGGGCTGCTTTCTCTGGTGAAAGCACTTCGCTACAAAATCAACTCGACGCCAACCTATATATATATAATCTATATAATAATATATATTATATATATTATTATATATATATATATATAATTCATATATATATATAATATTTATAATCCTGTCTGCAAAGTGAAAATATTTGTTCCCTGTGAAAGTGTTTTCCGACAGATTTTGCAGGACAAATCTCTTGTGTTCGAGCATGCTTTTACATGCGCTGAATGGATGTTGCACAAAGGACCTGGAAGTACGTCTCATCGAACGACTAACACCCAGACCCCCGTTCAGTGTCAAATGGTAAGGGGGGGAAGGGTTGGAATTGGGGCTCAAACAGGGATCGAACCCACCTTTCTCGCTTTCCAGGCAACTGGGTCACCAGAGGTCGTCGAGTAACAAACAAGGTAAACAAACCAACATAAAGAAATGATAGAATGGCAAAACTTTGCAAAAATATAATTATTTTTTCTATTCTATTCCTACTTTCAGTTATGATTAAAAAAAGATTTACTCACCTCATATTCAATTATGCTACTTCAGACAGTCATTTCAAAGCAAGGATTTTCTCATCCTATACATTGAACTTGGTTTGACTTGATCTATTTTGTTTGGATGTTGATTCGTGTTGCTGTTGATGTTGTTTTTACCAGAGAAAGATGGTGATGTCAAGATGACAAAAATGATCACAGATCGAAAAAAAAAGCCAAAGTTTTATCTAATTTTATGAATAGCTTCCCTTTCAAGCAATATACTTCCATTGGAATCCTAGAAGAAAACAGAGAAAAAAAAAAAAAAAAAAGCAAGGCAAGGCAAAGCAAAGCAAAGCAAAGCAAAAACAAAACGAAAGGAGACAAAACGACACGAAAACAACAGTTCCGCCTTACATACGGACACTAATTTTTTTGTATGGCGTAGGCCTACCCTGAAATCGGTGATGACCGTGACGTCACTAGTAAAACTTTTTTTGTGTGGTTTTGGGTG
>CM060316.1:50449253-50479253 GCA_030674155.1 Stramonita haemastoma | reverse complement strand
CACACACACACACACACACACACACACACACACACACACACACACACACACAACAAACAAACAAACAAACAAACAAACAAAACGAATACAGAGATAGAATGACAGAATAGGGTATGATTTGCATGACTACTAATGAGAAAGCTTGCTTTGGTTAACTGATTATTCGAAAGAGTAAAGCTCTGATTTCTACCAACCTTGAGTCTGCTGTCTCTATTACTGTCTCTGTAAATACCTGACGTTCATCCTGATGTCTCTGTTAATGTTTCTGTAAATACCTGACCTTCATCCTGATGTCTCTGTTACTGTCTCTGTAAATACCTGACCTTCATCCTGATGTCTCTGTTACTGTCTCTGTAAATACCTGACCTTCATCCTGATGTCTCTGTTACTGTCTCAGTAAATACCTCACCTTCACCCTGATGTCTCTGTTACTGTCTCAGTAAATACCTCACCTTCATCCTGATATCTCTGTTACTCTGTAAATACCTTACCTTCATCCTGATATCTCTGTTACTCTGTAAATACCTTACCTTCATCCTGATGTCTCTGTTACTGTCTCAGTAAATACCTGACCTTCATCCTGATGTCTGTTACTGTCTCAGTAAATACCTCACCTTCATCCTGATGTCTGTTACTGTCTCAGTAAATACCTCACCTTCATCCTGATGTCTCTGTTACTGTCTCAGTAAATATCTGACTATCGTCCTGATGTCTCTGTTACTGTCTCTGTAAATACCTGACCTTCATCCTGATATCTCTGTTACTGTCTGTAAATACCTGACCTTCATCCTGATGTCTCTGTTACTGTCTTTGTAAATACCTGACCTTCATCCTGATGTCTCTGTAAATACCTGACCTTCATCCTGATGTCTCTGCTACTGTCTCTGTAAATACCTGACCTTCACCCTGATGTCTCTGTTACTGTCTCTGTAAATACCTTACCTTCTTCCTGATGTCTCTGTAAATACCTGACCTTCATCCTGATTTCTCTGTTACTGTCTCTGTAAATACCTGACCTTCACCCTGATGTCTCTGTTACTGTCTGTCTCTGTTACTGTCTCTGTAAATACCGGACCTTCATCGGGGTGTATGTTACTTTCTCTGTTAGTCAGGTTACGACTGTTACAGCCTCTCTTTGCCTATCTTTCATGAGCCCTTTCATTTCTGTCTCTATCTTCTCCACCACCACCACCCCTTTCTCTCCTTTGTCTATGTCTCTGTTCCTGTATGTGCGTGCGTGTGTGCGTGCGTGCGTGCGTGCGTGTATGTGTGTGTGTGCGTGTGTGTGTGTGTGTGTGTGTGTGTGTGTGTGTGTGTGTGTGTGTGTGTGTGTGTGTGTTTCTATCTCTCCTTCATCTGTCTGTTTGTTCGTCTGTCTGTCCCCCTCTCTCTGTGTGTCTCTGTGTGTCTTTGTCTGTCTGTCTGTCTGTCTATCTGTCTTCCTGTCTGTCTGTCTGTCTGTCTGTCTGTCTGTCTGTCTGTCTGTCTGTCTGTCTGTCTGTCTGTCTGTCTGTCTCTCTCTCTCTCTCTCTCTCTCTCTCTCTCTCTCTCTCTCTCCTCTCTCTCTCTCTCTCTCTCTCTCTCTCTCTCTCTCTCTCTCTCTCTCTCTGGGGGACGGATAGCCTAGTGGTCAGAATATTGCGCTGGCAATTTGAAGACCCGGGTTCGAATCTGGTCGAGGAGATTTTTCTCCTGGAGTTAACATCAGTGCTGACTCCACTCTCCCCACAAGTCCTTCGGATGAGACTTTAAACCGAGGCCCCGTGTGCGAACGCACGCAGAACATCTTGCGCACACGTTAAATCCTGTTCCGTTTTTCGTAAGAGTAGGCCATCGTGTGCCGGTGGGAACAGATGACATTTACAAAACTGCATACACACGGGGACTGGATGTAAAAAAGCACAAGAGTGCTTATCCCATTATCCTCGATATAAAAGAATAAAAAAAGAATCTTCTCTCTCTCTCTCCTCTCTCTCTCTCTCTCTCTCTCTCTCTCTCTCTCTCTCTCTCTCTCTCTCTCTCTCTCTCTCTCTCTCTCTCTCTCCATTCTCCTCTCGTTAAAATATAAAAACGTAATGAGGAAAAGAGCCATAATTATTATAATTATTAAAAGTGACAATCTAACGGCTGATCTCACTTAATGCAAAAAAAAAAAAACACGAACCAGGCAAACCAAAAACAACCCCCCCTCCTTCCTTCCTATTACACTGATGCCTCTTTTGTCACCTCCAATCAGGATCCATCAAGAAACTTGGGGGGGGGGGGGGGGGGAGACAGAAAAAAACCTCCAACTGTTGAGACCTCTCATGCAAATGCTACAATTTGTGGTGAGAGGTTTTGGGGCAGAGATAGCACACACTCTCTCTGTCTGTCTCTGTCTCTCTCTTTGCCTCACCCGTCCCTCTCCTTTTCCATCTTGACTATTTCCTTTCTTCAGACTCTTCTGTAGCAGTGGCCTAATGGAGGTTGACTTGAGTGGGATGTGGGTGGGGGTGTGTGGGGGGGGGGGGGGGGGGGGGGGGGGGGGGGAGGGGGGGGTAAGAGGGGAAGTAGGGGTGCGTGGATGGTGTGTGTGGTGGGGGTGGGGGAGAAGGGGTGATGTGGTATGTGTGTGTAGGGTTGTGTGGGTGAATAGGGTGTGTGTGTTGTGTGTGTGTGTGTGTGTGTGTTGTGTGTGTGTGTGTGTGTGAAAGAGAGAGATCTGTGCATGCATACGTGCGTGCGTAGGTGCGCGACACACACGCGCACGCGCGCGAGCGTGTGTGCGTGTGTTTTGTCCTTATGTGTATATGTCGGCCACTCTCTCTCTCTCTCTCTCTCTCTCTCTCTCTCCTCTCTCTCTCTCTCTCTCTCTCTCTCTCTCTCTCCACACACACCACACACACACACACACACACACACACACACACACAAAGCACAGCACGCACACACACACACACACACACACACACACACACACACACACACACACACACACACACAAGTATCGCTCTATTATCCTGAAACAAGAACAAAAAAAAGAAACACCACCACAGAAAACTGCCTTCCTTTTGCCTCTCCTCTCTGTAGCATAATGCTTTTTTTTTTTTCTTCTACAGATCCAATCTTCGTGGCTTCCTTTCTCCCTAGTATAGTCTCTGACTTCTATGTCTGCTTCTGTCCTACCCTCTTTCCTTGAAATGAGCTGTGCTATTGCTGCTGTTCTTACTGCTGCTGCTCCTACTCTTGCTGTCCTGCTTGCTGTTGCTACTGTTTGCTGCTCCTACTCTGCTGTTGCTGCTGCTGCTACTCCTACTCTGCTGTTGCTGCTGTTGTTGTTGCTGCTGCTCCTACTCTGATGTTGCTGCTGCTGCTGCTGTAAGAAATATCTACGTTTCTTTCGATGGAGACATCAAGGTTATCTGACAAATGGTGGTGGCGTGTAGAACCGCTGGCTGTTGAACTGAAGGAAATACAGGGAGTAAGCACGAGTGAAATAGAGTGTAGTGTGTTGTAGAGTTCAGTGGTGTTGTAGGAGTAGCAGCACCGAAAAGTTGGTTTGGTTCATTTGTTTACCGCCTATTTAAACCAAATGCTGACTGGAATGGCTTTTTTATTTTTTGGAACACACCTCATTACCAAGCTTTCCCCTTCCATCTTCATCCATCCATCAATCAATCAATCAATCAAACCAGACCAAAACAAAAAACCAAACTTACCCAAACCTAAACACCCCACCTCCATCCTTATCTCCCATTAAAAATAAAAAGCAAACCGAACCAAAAACCAACCCTCAACAACCCCACCCAAAATTCACCCTAACACAGACAACAAGGAAAACCATAAAAAGAATGTGGAAATAAACCAATCCAAAAAGCCATTTCCAAGCGGAGAAAAGACACGACAAACAAGACACCCCCTTGTCTGTCATCCCCCAGAATGCCACAGCGACTTCATCATCAGTCACGTCACGTCCGGTGCTCCAAAAAGGAAAATGAAATCTGTCTCCCCTGTCCCCTTAGGAATTTCATTTACACTCCAATCTCATTTGGTCTGTCAGCTTTCTCCCAAACGGTACAATCTGATTAGATCTTCAAGCCCTGTGGGGCTCTTACTTGCCTTGACAAACTAACGAACAAGCAAAACACAAAGACAAGACAAATAGCTAACTAACAAACAAACAAATAACTAAGTAAACAACCAAGATGAGAGTATCGATACGAAAAGGTGAAATCTACCACAACATTGATGATCCCTCCACTCTCCTCCCCCCATCCCCTATGACAGTTTTGTTGGTTGGTTTGTTTACTTGATTGTTCCCTTCGAGTGTTTGGGAGGTTGCTTACATGTGTGTGCGTGTGTGGTGTGTGTGTGTGGTGTGTAAATTAGTGGGGTTTTTTGCTGCCGATTGTTTTGTTTGTTTTCCTGTTTGGGGGTTGTCGTGAGTAACCTTTGTTTATTTGTTTGTTTGCTGCACTCTAAGTTGTGGATGTATTCTGTTAAGCTATTTGGCTGTTATGTAAAAGGAAAAGGCATTCCAAATTATATGGTTGCTGGGCAGCAAGGTGTTAATTAAGAGACCTCAGCTTCTCTAGGGGCCAGCATATCGAGGATGGCCCTTTCCTGTCCCGAAGAGGGCAGGTACCCATTTATATGTAGGTGAAGGCTAGAGGTAAAAAAAAAATCCCCATAAAAACAACAAAAATAACACTGATAATGCATATTGCATATCAGAGTTTGTCTGTATCATTTAGACATATTTCAACAAATTGTGTCTAATGTCATCATTCATTCTAAATTGGTGCTTCACTTTGTCTACGGAAATACTCGCGCATACGTACTATCCGCACAGGAAAGCCTACATCCACATAATTATGTACACAATGTATATGTCCACACTCGTGGGGAAGCAAATAATGTGTCATCACACACACCAACACACACACACACACAACACACACACACACACACACAACACACAAAGAGGCAAAGAGAGAGGAGAGAGAGAGAGAGAGAGAGAGAGAGAAAAGGAGAGGAGGAGAGAGAGAGAGAGAGAAGACAATGACATGACAACGACAATTACAAAGTTTATTGTGTTAAGCGAGTGCCATTCACTAGGGACAGGCACAAAAAACAATAATATGTAATATACAAGAATTTAACTAATACAGTCCAAAAAGTATCATGGCATGGATTTCGGCGCATGGTTACGTGGTACATTTAGGTCTTTTATAGCTTTGGTCAGCCTTACAAAAGGAACTGGTAAGGGAGGATTTCCACAAAACTGTACAAATCCAGAGACATTGAAGACAGGAGACAGACAGAGAGAGAGAGAGAAGAGAGAGATGAGAGAAGTAGAGAGCGAGAGAGAGACGAGAGAGAGAGGAGAGAAATTTTTGAGACATTCCAATCATATTCGGACAGTTGCATGTCTATGTGCGCAAGCCTGTTCTGTGTACATGTGTGAGTCAGTGTGTGTGTGTGTGTGTGTGGGTTGGGGGGGGGCTCATGTGGCGGTACCCTTGCTTTTGCTTCCTTTAAAAAAAAAAAGCAAGATGAGTGACTGCGTGCAAGAGGATTGACTACCACATTAACTGGTGTGATGCATCTTCAGAGCCGATTTCAGAATGGCATCTTTAGCTTTTATTATCTTTTTTTGTTCGGTTTCGTTTATATTCTGTTTTTAGGCTCTGTCTGTGTGTGTGTGTGTGTGTGTGTGTGTGTGTGTGTGTGTGTGTGTGTGTGTGTGTGTGCTCGCACGCGCGTGTGTGCACGCAGGAATGTGATTGTCCTTGAGCTTTGACGTTATCAGTTGTGCTTTTGTTTCTGGAGCGGGGTTTTTCTTTTGTTCTCCTGTAAGTCTGGCTGTATCATTGTTCATTGTCAATTGCTCGGGATTATTATCTTTTTGGGGTCAGTATTGTTTTTTTATGGCTCTGGTGAATGAAGATGGTGTGGGTATAGGGTGTAGGATAGGAGTAGGGATTCCCAGTTTTCTATGATTTGGTAGATGTAGAGTTTGCAAAATTAATGGTCCCCTCATAGCAACACCTCCGCGTTCTGTAGTATTGAACGCGGATCTATATCAAACAGGAAGGCGTGAGGGGGGGACTTCATACCGACAGAGACCCACTGAATATAGAATGGAGAACGCCTTTATCGGTCTGTTTATCTGTGAGGTTGTCTCTCTGTCTTTTTGTCTGTCTGTCAATTGGTCCGTCGGTAGGTCTCTCTCTCTCTCTCAAAAAAAAAAAAAGAAAAAAAAGAAGAAAAGAAAAAAAAGCGTGTGCTGCTTGATTTTTACCATCCTAGTATAAAAAAGGAAATGGTGACCTCATTTGATTTGATTTCATTTGTTATTCTTTTCCACTCTCTATCAAATCCATACGCGAGTGTGTTTGACTGATTGGCTCGAAATTTGATCTCCACATTGTTATGTTGTTCCCATTGTGGTGGACAGAAGCCTGTTTCCCCCAAAAAACATCTCATGGGAGCGACTCTTCCCCTGATAACCTATCTCAATGTATCCTACAAAAGCATACATACTCGTAGGTTTCTTTCATGTTCTCTTTTATGTTTTACAGCAAACACTATAAGTGCTGATAATAAGCACACCAGTGCAGACATTATGTCGTCGGTGGTCTAGAGGGTAACGCGCCTGCCTTGAACGCGAGAAGTGCAAGTTCGATCCCTAATCGACCCCATACTTTTCCTCCATCCTCTAGATTTTTGACTGGTGGTGGTGGTCTGGGTGCAAGTTTTTTCGCTGAGACGAACAAACTGAGGTCCCGTTTGCAACACACATTCTGCGCAGGTTAAAGAACCCACGGCAACAAGAGGGTTGCCTCCCCCCCCCCCCCCGGCCCACCTCTCACAAAGTTATGTAGAAAAAGCCGCTCTGAGAGGCAAACAAGTACACATGTAGACAGAATTTTTTTTTTTAAAACCCGTAGTGCATGCCTCTCTGTCTGTCTTTCTGTCTGTCTTTCTGTCTGTCTGCCTGTCTCTCTGTCTCTCTGTTCCCCCCCTCTCTCTCTCTGTTTGTCTCTTCTCTCTCTCCTGTGGTACTACAATCTGTATCAGATCGATCATTTCAGTTTTCTACCACTTCCATTTCTTTCATTCGAGCCTTGCATGTTACAGAGAGGAAAACAAACAATGCCTTACCAGAGGCATTCACTTCAAACTTTTCTTGTGACTCCTTTCATTCGATTTTGTTTTCACTTTCTTTCCCTCGGGAGGAAAAGATGGAAAGGAAGGAAAAAAGCGTGCATAAAATCTTTAAAAACTTCAAAAGAAACTTACACTGACAGGAAAAGGCCATATACAATCACCACGACCTCCTAGTTCCGCGCACCCCCCCCCCCCCCCCTCAACACACTGAAAAAAAAAGAAACAAGACAGAGAGAAAACAATGTTGACACTCCCTCCCCCCCCCCCGTAAAAAATAAAAAAAAAAGTTTTGAGGAGCAAAAAAGAAAATCTAAGCGAGCAAGACTGAACGTGGGTTTTTTTTTTGGAGGGAAGAGGAACAATTTGTTCCCCACCCAAGCACAAAACAAAATAAGAAAAGAACACACAAAAGAAAATCAAGAAGCAATTCTCTCTCTCTCTCTCTCTCTCTCTCTCTCTCTCTCTCTCTCTCTCTCTCTCTCTGCATGTGTGTTTGTGTGTGTATGTGTTGTGTGGTGTGTGGTGTGGGGGGGGTCGGCAGGCATGGATGGTATGCGTTGTGTGTGTGGTGTGTGTCGTGTGCTGTGTGGTGGTTGTGGTGTGTGTGTGTGTGTGTTGTGTGTGTGTGTGTGTGTGTGTGTGTGTGTGTGTGTGTGTGTGTGTGGCATGCAAGCACGCACGCACGCACACACCCACACATACACAACCTAAAAAAAATCAGCACAGAAGCAAATAACAGTGATGATGAAAAAATAAACTCTAGGAGAAAAATAGTTTCTCTCCTCCCCCAAAAACAAAGTATAAAAAAAATCCCCAAAACTAATCGATACAATTCTTGGCCTGCTTCTCATTGTGAGGTGGATACCAAACATCAATTTTGCTGAAAGGGACCACCTTCCCCCCGCCAAAAAAAACCCAAAACCAACCAACAACACCAACCCCCTCCCCCACCCCCCCCCCCCTTCCCCAAAACCCACACAATCTGAAGACGTGTGTGTGTGTGTACGTGTGTGTGTGTTGTGTACGTGTGTGCGTGCGTGCGTGCGTGCGCGCGCGCGCTCGCGTGTGTGTGTAACTTGCCACAACTCTTGGAGGCTTATCTGGACAGGAGCCAGGAAGATGGGTACACCGATAGGTACACTGACGGATGCAGCCTACTTACCGTGACTGCCAATGACAGAAGACTCTTGTACTGTAATACCCATGGCGCCGCTCCAGTGTTTGTCTGGTGAGATGGAGGAGGTTTGAGGTGATGCTGTAGGTGGCTGGAGTGGACTGTCTGGATCAGCGACGTGCAAAGAAAATCAATCTAGTAGTTCAGATAGTGACGCTGATATGTCTTGAAAATCACAGGCATCCACGCATATATTTACACAACACAACAGCATGGTGCTGTATACTGAACTATGTCAAAGTGCTTTTACCATTGCAGATGGACTACATGAGACTTTTATTAATAACAACTTACTCTGTGACCAGCTTCCAGCAATCAGTCTATATAACGGATCATAACTTGGCAGAAAGGTGGCATGTCAAACCATTGTACGCACGAAGTGTATACGGAATATTCATCATTTACAGTTTTTATTTTCTCCTGCAGGATGTACTCCCAGATAATGACCTTCAGAGACAAAAGACTCTATTAATGAAGCAGCATGACTGGAAAGTCTCAGAGGATTTCTCTGTAGCTGAAAGCTTTTGAGCGCAACTTTGCCAGATGAATGGATTCATTCACTTTGTGGTAGCCAGTAGTCCCTTTTAGCTATCACAATCTATGACACCTCATGCGTATGTAGTGCCACTTTCACCCTTTATATCAAATTATATTCCTTTAAAAAAAACATAATTCTGTACAGCAGACTCCCCTGTTTCTACAATCAGAAAGAAAAAACGCTGAAAAATGCCACTAGCGCCTGAAAATCTACAATAACGAATAAATGATAAAAAGTGCAAACTGAATGTCATTTTCTACTATCCGCTAATCTGTGTTTATGATAGGCTTCATTTCTTCATCATGGAATGCTCAGACAACTGTTGTCTGTCATAATGAGCGAAAATCTGCATCCAACTTTGTCGTGGGAGAGAATAATCTTTTAAGTCTTTCTGGAAAAAAGGGAAGAGAATGAACCACAAAGGCAGAAAATAAATGAGGAGGAGATAGGAAGAAAAAGAACAAAGCAGAAACAAAGAGAGGGATAGAAAAGGGATTCCTAGCACAGAACTTCCAGGTGGGGATGTTATTCATACTAACAGGCTTCTAGCATCTCCATAGAGGTGATATCCTTGATCAAATCATTTCAGATATCACCTGTGCACAGGCTCTGTAAGGTTCACCACCAAAAAACGAAGATCAAACATCAAGCATTGAGTAAACATGACATTTTCCTTGCCATAAACTAACTTTCTCGGCACTTGGAGGCGTCGGTGTCGCCACAAGTCCGCGCACACACGTCGGAGATAGTTCTGGGGCGAGTATGAATACGGTGCCATACTGTCCTAGTGGTTTGGGGTCTGTAAGCGTGGAAAAGTCGGAGCAGGTCGGGCCCGAAAACGGCTCGTTGGGTCCCGTCTTTGCCCCAAACAGCACCTTTTTTGCAGCGGGGTGGTTATGCATGCGCGCACGCGCACGCGCGCTGGTGTTTGTCAGTGCGTTTGTTTGTGTGCGCACATGTGGCAGGGACCCCGAGATTGCCCTGGTGCATCATATTGCTGTATACTGTCATTATTTCTGGGCGCCCTGCTTGGTTTTCGGTGCGTACACTGTACCCCATTGCCTTGCCACAAACTACCTTTCTCGGCTCTTGGGGGCGTCGGTGTCGCCACAAGTCCGGCGCCACACACGTCGGAGATGGTTCTGGGGCGAGTATGCATACTGTACCATACTGTCATGGTGGTGTGGGGTCTGTAAGCGTGGAAAAGTCGGGGCAGGACGGGCCCGAAATCGGCTCGTTGGGTCCCGTCTTTGCCCAAAACAGCACCTTTTTGCAGCGGGTGTGGGTATGCATGCGCGCACGCGCGCGCGCGCTGGTGTTTGTCAGTGCGTTTGTTTGTGTGCGCGCATGTGGCGGGGACCCCGCAGATTGCCCTGGTGAATCATATTGCTGTATACTGGCATTATTTCTGGGCGCCCTGCTTGGTTTTCGGTGCGTACACTGTACCCCATTGCCTTACAAAACTAGCTTTCTCGGGTCTTGGGGGCGTCGGTGTCGCCACAAGTCCGGCGCCACACACGTCGGAGATAGTTCTGGGGCGAGTATGCATACGCTGCCATACTGTCCTGGTGGTTTGGGGTCTGTAAGCGTGGAAAAGTCGGAGCAGGTCGGGCCCGAAAACGGCTCGTTGGGTCCCGTCTTTGCCCAAAACCGCACCTTTTTTGCAGCGGGGTGGGTATGCATGCACGCACACGCGCGCGCGCTGGTGTTTGTCAGTGCGTTTGTTTGTGTGCGCACATGTGGCGGGGACCCCGCAGATTGCCCTGGTACATCATATTGCTGTATACTGGCATTATTTCTGGGCGCCCTGCTTGGTTTTCGGTGCGTACACTGTACCCCAATTGCCTTGCCACATACTACCTTTCTCGGCTCTTGGGGGCGTCGGTATCGCCACAAGTCCGCGCCACACACGTCGGAGATGGTTCAGGAGCGAGTATGCATACGGTGCCATACTGTCCTGGTGGTTTGGGGTCTGTAAGCGTGGAAAAGTCGGGGCAGGACGGGCCGAAAACGGCTTGTTGGGTCCCGTCTTTGACCAAAACCGCACCTTTTTGGCTAGGGGTTGGGTATGCATGCGCGCACCGCGCGTGCGCTGGTGTGTGTCAGTGCGTTTGTGTGTGGTGTGCAATGTGGCGAAGACCAGCAGATTGCCCTGGTGACTCATATTTTGAATACTGTCTTTATTTCTGGGCGCCCTGCTTGGTTTTCGGTGCGTACACTGTTACCCCTTGCCTTGCCACAAACTAGTTTCTCGGCTCTATGTTATTATTTCTGGGCGAGTATTCATACGGTACCATACTGTCCTTGGGTTTTGGGGTCTGTAACCCTCGGAAAAGTCGGGGCAGGACGGGCCCGAAATCGGCTTGTTGGGTTGCGTCTTTGCCCCAAACCACTCCTTTTGGCAGGGGGTGGGTATGCATGCACGCACGCGCGCGCGCGCTGGTGTTTGCTAGTGCGTTTGTTTGTGTGCGCGCATGTGACGGGGACCCTGCAGATTGCCCTGCTGCATCATATTGCTGTATACTGTCATTATTTCTGGCGCCCTGCTTGGTTTTCGGTGCGTACACTGTACCCCATTTCCTTGCCACAAACTAGCTTTCTTGGCTCTTGGGGGCGTCGGTGTCGCCACAAGTCCGGCGCCACACACGTCGGAGATGGTTCTGGGACGAGTGTGCATACGGTACCATACTGTCTTTGTGTCTTAGGGTCTGTAACCGTGGAAAAGTCGGGGCAGGACGGGTCCGAACACGGCTCGTTGGGTCCCGTCTTTGTCCAAAACCGTACATTTTCGGAAGGGGCGTGGGTATGTATGCGCGAGCGCGCTCGCGCTCTGGTTTTTTTCAGTGCGTTTGTTTGTGTGCACGCATGTGGCAGGGACCCTGCAGATTGCCCTGCTGCATGACATTGCTGTATACTGCCATTATTTCTGGGCGCCCTGCTGGGTTTTCGGTGCGTACACTGTACCCCATTTCCTTGCCACAAACTAGCTTTTTCGGCTCTTGGGGGCGTCGGTGTCGCCACAAGTCCGGCGCCACACACGTCGGAGATGGTTGTGGGGCGAGTGTGCATACGGTGCCATATTGTCTTGGTTTTTTGGTGTCTGTAAGCGTGGAAAACTCGGGGCAGGACGGGCCCGAAATCGTCTCTTTTGGTCCCGTCTTCGTCCAAAACGGCCTCTTTTTGGCAGGGGGGTGGGTATGCATGCGCGTTTGCCCGCGCACGCTGGTGTTTGTCAGTGCGTTTGTTTGTGTCCGCGCATGTGGTGGGGACCCTGCAGATTGCCCTGGAGCATCATATTACTGTATATTGTCATTATTATTGTGCGCCCTGCTTTGTTTTCGATGCTTACTCTGTATCCGATTTCCTTGCCACAAACTAGCTTTCTTAGCTCTTTTAGGGCGTCGGTGTCGCAATAAAGTCCGGCGCCACACACGATGGAGTGTAGGAGAGCGAGTATGCATACGGTGCCATATTGTCCTGGTGCCTTGGGGTATTAAGCGTGCAATTATCGGGGCATGACGGGCCTGAAAACGGCTCTTTGGATCCCGTCTTTGCCCCAAACCGCAACTTATTTGTGGGCGCCCTGCTTGGTTTCTTGTTCGTACACTGTACCCGATTTCAGCTTTCTCAGATCTTGAGGGCTTCGGTGTCACCACAAGTTCGGCGCCACACTCGTTGGAGATGGTAGGGCTGCGAGTATGCGTACGGTGCCATAATATTGTCCTGGTGCCTTGGGGTCTGTAAGCTCGCAAATGTCGGGGCAGGACGGGCCTGAAAACGGCTCTTTGGTCCCTTCTTTGCCCCAAACCGCACCTTTGTGCAGGGGGTTGGGTATGCATGCGCGCACGCGCTCGCGCTGGTGTTTGTCAGTGCGTTTGTTTGGTGTGCGTGCATGTGGCGGGGACCCTGCAGTTTGCCCTGGTGCATCATATTGCTGTATATTGTCTTTATTTTTGTGCCCTCTGCTTGGTTTTCGGTGCGTACACTGTACCCCATTTCCTTGCCACAAACTAGCTTTCTCGGCTCTTGGGGGCGTCGGTGTCGCCACAAGTCCGGCGCCACACACGTCGGAGATGGTAGGGGAGGGAGTATGCATACGGTGCCATACTGTACTGGTTCCTTGGGGTCTTTAAGCGTGGAAAAGTCGGGCGGACGGGCCAAACGGTCGTTGGGGCCGCTTTGCCCAAAACCACACTTTTGCGGTTGATGCATGCGCCACGCGTTCGCGTGCTGGTGTTTGTCAGTGCGTTTTTTGTGTGCGCGCATGTGGCGGGGACCCTGCAGATTTGTCCTGGTGCATCATATGGCTGTATATTGTCATTTTTTTGTGCGCCCTGCTTGGTTTTCGGTGCGTACACTGTACCCGGTTTTCTTGCCACACATAGCCTTCTCAGCTTTGATGGCGTCGGTGTAGCCACAAGTCCGGCGCCACACACGTCGAAGATGTTAGGGGAGCGAGTATGCATACAGTGCCATACTGTCCTTGTGCCTTGGGGTCTGAAAGCATGCAAAAGTCGGAGCAGAACGTGCCTGAAAACGGCTCTTTGGGTCCCGTCTTTGCCCCGAACCGCACCTTTTTGGCATTGGCTTGGGTATGCAAGCGCGCACGCGTTTCCCACTGGTGTTTTTCAGTGCGTTTGTTTGTGTGCGCGCATGTGGCGGGGACCCTGCAGTTTGCCCTGGTGCATTATATGGCTGTATATTGTCATTATTATTATGTGCCCTGCTTGGTTTTCGGTGCGTATACTGTATCCGATTTCCTTGCCAGAAACTTGCTTTCTCAGCTCTTTAGGGCTTCGGTGTCGCCACAAGTCCGGCTCCACACACGTTGAAGATGGTAGGGGAGGGAGTTTGCATAGGTGCCAAACTGTCCTGGTTCCTTGGGGTCTGTACGCGTGCAAAGGTCGGGCAGGACTGGCCTGTATAACAGGTCATTGGGTCCCGTCTTTGCCCCAAACCCACCCTTTTGGCACGGGGTTTGGTATGCATGCGCGCACGCTGGTGTTTTTCAGAGTGTTTGTTTGTGTGCGTGCATGTGGCGGGGACCCTGCAGTTTGCGCTGGTGCATTATATGCCTGTATAGTGTCATTATTATTGTGCGCCCTGCTTTGTTTTCGGTGCGTACACTGTACTCGATTTCATTGCCAGAAACTAGCTTGCTCAGCTCTTGAGGGCGGCGGTGTCGCTACAAGTCCGGCGCCACACACATGGAAGATGGTATGGGGGGGTTCATGCATACAGTGCGATTCTGCCTGTAATTGAATGGAAAAAAAACATACCACAATTATATAAAGTGATGTTAATAAATAAATAAGAAATAAATAAATACCACCGTTACCTAAAGTGGTGTCATTAAAAAAAAAAAAAAAATATAGATACATACCACCGTGATATAAAGTAGTATAAATAAAAAATAATAATAATAAGTACATACCACCCTGTCATAAAGTGGTGTAAATAACTAAAAACTAAATAAATACATACCACCGTGACATAAAGTGGTGTGAACAATAATTATATATAATTATATAAATATATATATATATTATATACACCAGCGTGACATAAAGTGGTGTAAATAAATAAAGAATAAATAAATACATACCACCATGACCTAAAGTGGTATAAATAAATAAAAATAATACATACCACCTAGCTATCCCGTCCCTGTGTGCGTGCGTGCGTGCTGCTTGGGGCGCGTGTGGTGCTGTGTGTGTGTGTGTGTGTGTGTGTGTGTGTTGTTATTCTTTTATATCGAGGATAATAGAATAAGCACTCATGTGCTTTTTTTTCATCCAGTCCCAGTGTGTATGCAGTTGTGCAAATATTTGTCTGTTCCCACCGGCACACAATGGCCTACTCTTACGAGAATCGGAAAAGGAGTTAACGTGTGCGCAAGATGTTCTGCGTGCGTTCGCATCCGAAAGACTTTTGTCTCCGCGTGTGTGTGTGTGTTGTGTGTGTGTGTGTGTGTGTGTGTGTGTGTGTGTGTGTGTGTGTGGTGTTTTGTGTGGTGTTGTCGATTTTGTGCGTGATCGTCTGTGTGTGGGTGCTGATTTGTGTTGGTGATCGTCGTGGTAGTGGTGATGATAGTTGCCACTGCTGTTTATTTTTGTTTTGCTCCTGCCAAAATAATAATGCTCTTAACATGTTCTGATTAACTTGCGTTCAAGCAGTAGTTTGTCCACGATTAGATTATATCTACAATACTTTGGACTTATTTTCTCATAACTTTATTATACACACTAGCCAACGTTGGAGAGAGAGAGAGAGAGAGAGAGAGAGAGAGAGAGAGAGAGAGAGAGAGAGAGAGAGAGAGAGAGAGAGAGAGAGAGAGAGAGAGAGAGAGAGAGAGGCAAGGCAAGGCAAGGCAAGCAAGGCAAGGCAAGGCAAGGCAAGGCAAGGCAAATTCTTTCATTCGAGGATAATAGATAAGCACTCGTGTGTTTTTTTACATCCAGTCACCGCCCTTTTCAGGGATAACAATATATAAAAAATAAACCTCTAACTACATAACAGTAATAATAATGATCCAAATACCAAGAGCAAGAAACCATACCAAGTATCAAACAGCATGCAAAAAATAGGACAAAGATACAATAATAATATATAATAATAATAATAATAATAATAATAATTATAATAATAATAATAATAATACATGGAATTTATATAGCGCTATATCTTGTAAAAACAAATCAAAGCGTTTGCACTCGACCCTCACAACAAACAAGCAACCAAGGACAGTGAATAATTCTAGCAATAATATAATAATAATAATAATAATAATAATAAGGTAATGATATAAAAAGGCACACATTCAGAGACGAAAATAAGAAGTTAAGAATCAATGATGATTTTGATTTGGAAGAATAGAAAAAAGAAGAAAAAAGAGCAAACATGACAATATGATGCGGTAAATGACTGAAAACATCGATTGACTACTATCTATCAACAAAATAAGTCATGTAGAATATAACATTTTGATAAACTGGGTAATCATTCACACACACACACACCACACACACCACACACACACACACACACAACACACACACACACACAAACACACACACACACACACACATTTTACAGGTTCTCGTGCATGTCATCAATAACTTGAATCTAAGGGAAATATTTATATGCCTTGAATTCTAAATAAAATCGTATAACAAAACATAAGAGTAATCTATTTACTATAAGGCACATAAATATTTAAAACATAACTATACTCTAATACCTCAATCAATATTATGATGATAGTCATAAAATTATGTTCATGATCCTATCTAACCATGACTAACATAGTTATCAGGCTTTCTTAAAAACATCACAAATCAAAAGTTTACACACAAAAAATCGACACACGTGATCATTATAATATAGAGTACAAAATTTGAATAAAAAGAAAATTCTCAATATGGATGATAAACATGTTTAGACAATAGCCGAGACATTCAGGGAGAATAAAAAAGTATATATATATATATGTATATATATATATATATATACATATATATAATATATATATATATATATACATATAAATACTTTATATATATATACATATATATATATATATATATATATATATATATATATATATATATGTATATGTATAACGTATATATAAGTGAAAATCATTCTTAAAATCAGTTACGATTTTATGATAAGATATATGTGAAACATTTACATACGCACACACACACAAACAGAGAGAGAGAAAGAGAGAGAGGAGAGAGAGAGAGAGAGAGAGAGAGAGAGAGAGAGAGAGAGAGAGGAGAGAGAGAGAGAGAGAGAAGACGAGACAGACAGACAGACACAGACAGACAGACAGAGACAGACAGACGAGAGACAGACAGACAGACAGAAGAGAGAGAGAGAGAGAGAGAGAGAGAGAGAGAGAGAGAGAGAGAGAGAGAGAGAGAGAGAGAGAGAGAGAGAGAGAGAGAGAGATTACGAGCTTAACACTGAACACTCGACTTTACCCCACCTCCATGTCTTTTATTTGTTTTTGTTTATTAATGAAAACGATTTCGATTGCTTTTCTAATGTATTAACATCATCAGGGCTGATGTGAAAAGGGGTGAAAGCAAAGAAAACATTAAAGTGGGGACTCTGTACACTAAATCATGGAATGTTTTTTTTATTTCATTTTCTCTTATGTATTTCACTTATTCCTCGATTTCATTGCTGACTTTTTGTTATTTGCTACTGCTCGCGTGCTTTTATCTTTGTGGGTACACGGTTTTAATCGAGCTTGCAGCGTTTTCTAGATTGTGCTTTTGTGTGTGGTGGTGTGTGTGTTCGTTCGTTTTTTTGATTTAACGTCTATTAACTATTACAATTGTGATATTACGCGCGCGCGTGAGTGTGTGCTTCAAAATCAAATTATATCCAGATTGTACTTTGAATAAGCAATGCATTTGCTTTTTTTTTAATCAAGACATCTTACTAGGCACAAAAAATATTTACTTAACATTCAAAAAGATTTGCGCGCGCGCGCGCGCGCTGCGCGCGCGTGTGTGTGTTGTGTATGTGTGTGTGTGTGTGTGCGGTGCGTGTGTGCGCGCGCGCCCCACATACGAGACAGAGACATGCAGACGGACAGACAGAGAGAGGGGGGAGTACAGATCAAAGTGTATGCACCGGATATCTTATGCACATATTCTACATTTAAAAACAGTCATTCAGTAAAACTCGGAACAAAGACCTTAGTCAAGTACATGTTTTATTTTTGGTCATAATTGTCACGCATATTTGTATTTCCCTTTCATCATTGAGAAAAAAACCTGTCATTCTAAAACTTTCCTTTTTGCTGTATTTTAGCTGCGAGCCGGCTACCCAACCCTAACTCCAGTTTTGTTTTCTTGTTTTTGGCTGAAGGGGGAGGTAGGCTTTTCCCAATGCTCTGACCAGCAGTGACATATGACCGATTAACTGATTTTTGTTTGCTTTTGAATTACACAATTTGAAATATTCCAGACCACAACAATGTGTTCATTCCAATATGCTTTCAAAGCACAGATGGCAAAAAGCTTAAATCCATCCATGTTATTTTTACAGCCAGAAAGCAAACCCCGATTGAGCAAGTGCAAAACAGCTCGTAGAAGATGGGAGTTTTCATAAACTTGAATTCGTCTTAGAACAAGTGAGTTCGAAAGTCAAGTGTCAATGGTGTGTGCTCACCACCTACATTCTAAACATCAATATTAAAGCATACATTTTTATCAGTTTTGCGCAGGGTCGTTTTGAAAATACACAAAACAAGGAATATAATTCTACATTTGCAAAGTAACAAACTAAAACCCAGCTTCTCAATCGCAGTATATTTTTTACACAATGTACATAAAACTTTACTTTTGACTCCGGAATACTACTAAATAGGGGAAGCAAGCACCAAACAAAGTGGAGCGCATAACCTATATAACAAATTCACCAGATGCTGTGCAAAACCGTCTAAGAATCTCACATAAATTCATCGGCCGATGTGCAATTAATTTCAGTATTCATCTCTCTCTCTCTCTCTCTCTCTCTCTCTCTCTCTTCTCTCTCTCTCTCTCTCTCTCTCTCCAGCACAATTGCAGCGAAGTACTATACTACTTTCTTACATTTGCTCACTGGAAAAATGGACATAACAGAAATAGTACAAACGTTCAATGCACAAAAAAGCAGACAAGTAATCATAATACAATGAGTACTGATCTATGCAACGTTTTGCCAACAATTTTCATCTTCAGTCTTGCTTAATTTTTAAAAAATATTTTGAGGTCTCCAAATATTTTCCAATTTCCGGGTTTTTTTTTCTTAAACTTTTTCGGTCTGTTGTTTTTTTTTTATATATATTAAACATGATGAAGCCTCCGACATGTTCTCCCACTTTTCAGATTTGACACAAAAATAAAGGCTAACAAATGCACATTGTGTTGGCAATGGAAATATAATGCTAAGGAATGCAGATGGAGTGGTCTATTAATGGACAATACCTGGGTAATGAGCATGTCTTTGACCTAGGGCAAAGTAACAGGCAAAAAGGAAATAAGGTAACAGTACACCAATACCAGATGACAGCAATCTTGCACGCATTTTATAATGAAAAGCAAAAAGGTTTTTTATGGATCGTGTCAAATACGGGAAACTGCTTTTTGAAGGCAACAAAGTGTACATAGGTTTGGGCTTTTCTAATGCGACATTTTTATTCTTCCTGGATATCCATCCTTTCCAAAGTTATTGTGAGCTTTTTAAAAGTCATGTTGGTTGCAGCTTGAAAATCCAGAAATTCTTAAGTTTTCTATAAACCACACATACATTCTTTTTCAGTAGATTTTTTTTTCCACATAAGAACCCCCCTCCAAAAAAAACCAACAAAAAAACATTATAAAGGTTCATACACACAAAAGGGTATGCAGCTTTTCTGTTGGTTGCACAATATAGGGTACATTGGTGATAAACACCTGGGGTATACCATTCAATAAATTTTCCTGCAGTACAAATTCATCGGTTTAAACAGTATTTCTTTTGCTCCTATTTGGGTATGGAAAAAGGGTGACTTTTTCTTTTGCTCTTGTTGGGGCTTGGAGAAAAGGGGACTATTTCTTTTGCTCTTGTTGGGGCATGGAGAAAGGGGGAATATTTTCTTTTGCTCTTGTTGGGGCATGGAGAAAGGGGGAGTATTTATTTTGCTCTTGTTGGGGCATGGAGAAAGGGGGACTATTTCTTTTACTCTTGTTAAGGTATGGAGAAAGGGGGACTATTTCTTTTGCTCTTGTTGGGGCATGGAGAAAGGGGGACTATTTTTTTTGCTCTTGTTGGGGTATGGAGAAAGGGGGAACATTTCTTTTGCTCTTGTTGGGGTATGGAGAAAGGGGGAACATTTCTTTTGCTCTTGTTGGGGTATGGAGAAAGGGGGAACATTTCTTTTGCTCTTGTTGGGGTATGGAGGAAAGGTGAAACATTTCTTTTGCTCTTGTTGGGGTATGGAGAAAAGGTTATATTTCTTTTGCTCTTGTTGGGGTATGGAGGAAAGGTGAATATTTCTTTTGCTCTTGATGAGGTATGAAGAAAGGGTGAATATTTCTTTTGCTCTTGTTGGGGTATGGAGGAAGGGTGAATATTTCACTCCTTATTTGGGTATGGAAGAAGGGTGAATATTTTGCTCCTTATTTAGGTATGGAGAAAGGGCGATTATTTCTTTTGCACTTTTTGGGATATGGAGAAATGGTGATATCAGGTGATAATGGGAATAAGTAAAACTAAATGCAGTATATGAGTACACACACACACACACACACACACACACACACACACACCCACACACAACACACCCCACCACCACTACCACCACACAAGACACCACACACACACACACACACACGCACGTCCTTTTCTATAAGGTTTGACATTCTTTTTGTTTATATTTTTCCCTTAGATGGCTCGACAAAAAAGCAAATGTTTTGCTTATGCAAATATACCATCTTGAAATAAGATTACTGTTCGAATGAATTTGACACACACTGACCTGAACGTGCTCTCTACTTTGATAATGCCCCTTCCCTGTAATGTATTCCTTTTGTCTTAGTATTTTCCTCCAATGGTTATTCAAAAATATTTTCTAAAACCAGCGCCCCTTTTTTTCAATTCCCAGTTGGGTTATTTTCTATCATTAAAGTGATCTTTTCTGTCCCTTGACTTGGTTCCCGAGGTCCAATGGTGAAATTTCTTTTGCCTTTGAGACCGTTTTACTCCAACAATTTAGGTAGCCATAATTCACTTAGAGGATACAGTTGGGAATATATCCCATCAAATTTACCAGTAGAGTCGGGAGGTAGCTCACAACACTTTCGGATTATCCCACTACTGTGGGTTCTTTTAAATAAGACAATTCCGTAAGTACCGGGATCTGATTGACTTAAAGTCTTCAAAAGGCTTGACATTTTCGATACTTTTTTTTTTCAAATATACTCGACATTCTGTTTTCAATATACCCTTCAAATCATTTAAAAATGCATTGAAAAAGACCAACACCATCTTTAGTTTTTGAACGTTAAAGACGTTGAAATGAATACTTTTAAATAAACCGCTTCTAAAAGCTCCCTGTCAAAAACCACTTCTACGTATTAAATCCAAAAAAAATTGACTTGCCTACCCCAAATTTCCAGTCATTGCAACTCTTTCCTCATCCTTATATACAAGAACATTCTAACAACCCCCTCTCCTCCTTTCCTAGAATTTTTTCGCGAAATTTCTAGCGCCCATCCTCCCTTTCAACAAGTGTAGCCAGTCACTGTCGGCATTCTATACCATGTTGCCCACCTGCCTTTTTGTGTCCACATGTGGGGCCAGGGTTAAGATTGAGGTTAGTGTTAGGATTAGTCTCAAGTTGAAAGTATGCAAGGGCGGTCTGTCAGCTGGTCGGTCTGAATGTTAGAATGCATGTGGACACAAAAGTTCGTAAAACAAGTGGTATGTAGCTTTTAGACACGAGGGCATGAAGCTCGAAATAGCATAAAAGTTTTAAATCAAAATCAGATTAAGCCGCTAAGGCTGTCCGAAAATTTCTGGCTTTTTTCGGTTATCAAACTGATTTTCTGTCTTCTTACTTGGACAGGGCTCTGAGATTTTTTGCAAATGCGACTATTTTTTTCCTCCCCCATTATGTAGCTGTAATCTCACTTCGGGGATTCATTTTGAGAATTTAACCTATCAAATTTACCAAAAGAGAAGCGAGGTAACCTCCCTGCTCTTTTCCGATTTTCAACTGTCGTGGGTTCTTTTGATACAAGTCCAAAAACACACAGTTTCAAACTCGTTTAGAGTCCTCTCTAATTAAGACTTTTGACATTTTTTCACATTTTTTCCTCAAACTCGGAAAAATGACAAAGCTAGGAATCGAATCCAGAACCCTGGGTTTACTTGTGAGATAGGTGAACGTCTAAATCCTCCAACAGCCTTTCTTCTTATCAAAGTGATTTCAAGCCCAAAATATTTTAATAGGTTGCATCCATTTAAATAGCTCAAAATGAACTCTCGGAAAAAAGTTATAAGCTAGCTCTTTATTCTGTCCTCAATGCTGTGAATGTGCTTCCATAGTCTTCCTAAACACACCTTTTTTTTGTACTTTTTTTTTTACCATAATGTCTCCTCCCTACAACTGCCCCCACCCCAAACACACACACACACACACACGCACGCACGCACACACACAAACACAGCACAGCACAGCACAACCCCACACACACGCACGCACACACACACACAAACACACACAGCACAGCACAGAACACTACACACACCAAATCACTATAAAAAAAAAAAAGGTTTGCTTTGTCAAATTAAACTTTTTAGAAAAAGCGTTATGCTTTCATTAAATCTGATGAACTTGATACCACAAAAAGTTATGAATGATATACCGCTGGAAAATCACCACTGGCTTCTTGATACTGTGAAACATATTACCACTTTTTTAACTAATAGCAAAACCTTTTATTAAAAACGATGTGCTGACTTTGCACAAACATTTTTGGTACACAATTTTCTACTTGAGCCAAAATCAATGGCTACTTAATAGTCTATTCTTAAGGATGCTTTTACTAACTTTCCCAAAAAGTTTTATTTATTTCATTTAAAAAAAGTACAAAGCACTGCGGTTGCCCCAAGGGGCAGATAATTTTGATTGTTCTTAATCTTTTGATCCGATTCACTGGAGGAAAACCTTTACCAAACCATTGCAAGTCCTACAAAGCAGACTTGGACAATTTTTTTTTTACAACCAAGCATTAAGAATCATTTGAAAAGTTTGAAAAAAAATCAGGAACTATTACCACTGTTGTCCTACAAATTTGATAATTATTAAAGTTGGGACTCCCATATTTTCATAGAGTAATATTTCATTAAATCCCTTTTCAAAAAAGAAAAAGCCTTCATGGAAAAGTTAACATACCTTGTAACCTACTTTTTCTTGGATTTTTAAAAGGGACACTACTACAGAAAAATACAAGTTTTCAAATATTTCAGTTATGCCACGAGTATCTTTTTTCAAATGTTCATTTGATCAGATTTATTTTTTTAATTGCGTGCAAAAAAATTTGCAGGCTCTGTCCCACAAGAATCAAGGGAAATACGAAAAATGAAATTTACAAAATAAGTACACATTCATTTGATCTTAGTGTAATACAGAGACTCATTTTACATTAGACCATGTCCTTCCATAACAAAAAAATTATTGTCCTTGAACATTGTCAGCTTTTAAGTGCTGCACTGCTGTGCTTTGATGACAAGTTAAAATAATAGAGGGGACATTTTCTTGGGGAAAAATGAAATAAAAAGCCTATTAAAATATCCCTTTATGTACTTATATTCTAATTTAAATTATTATTCCGAAAATAAGGGAATAAACAAACTCTTTCTTGTTGTTTTTTCATCTAGACTTTGCATGCTTCCGGCATATAAAATTTTGTCATTTGTTTCCAAAAGCCGAATTGGGTTTTAACGTGTGGGCAAGATATTCTGCATGCATTCAACTCATCCGGATTTTTTTAGGAGAAGTAGATTTATGCATTGATGTTTAATCCTGGAGAAAAAATTTCCCTGAAAATCGCAGGCCCTAGTGATTGATGTAAGGATTGCGTAGTCACTTGTTACCTTTTCCATTAGTTCTGAGATGACTTGTCAGGAATGAGGTTACTGGCACTTGACCCCAGTTCCATTAGTTTGAACTTGCAGGCTCTGATGACTGGTGTTCAGGATTGGGTCATGGATTTGATTCCAGTTCCATAGTCCCTGAAAAGAAAAACGGACATTTGTTGACATTTAATTTCTTAACTTATTTAAAGGGTAAAATTGTCTGACTACATTTTTAATTAAACAACCCCCGGGGGTTTATTCTTTGCAGGTCAATGTCAAAAGTCTGTTAATCTCAAAAGTAGTTAAACTATTTGATTTTAGAAGATTGAATTTCTTAAGTTCTTAAAACACATTTTCACATCAAAAGAGAGAGAGATAGGGAGACGGGACAGACAGAGAGAAAAGACAGAGACGGAGAGAGTGAGTGAGGGGGGGAAGAAAAGGGAGGGGAAGTGAGGGGGGGGGAGAGAGAGAGAGAGAGGAAGAGAGAGAGAGAGAGGGAGGAGGAGGGAGAAGGGGGAAGGGAGAGGGGGAGGAGAGAGAGAGGAGAGAGTAAGAACCAAAGAACAGACAACAGCGAGACAGAGGGGAGAGAGAGAGAGAGAGAGGGAGATAGAGAGGAGAGAGGCGAGAGAGAGGAGAGAGAGGAGAGAGAAGAGAGAGAAAAGGGGGAAGAGAGAGAGAGAAGGAGAGAAGAGGAGAACAGAGAGAGGGAGAATGAATCTAATGCGTCAGGAAAGTGAATTAATCTGAAACACTTTAGAAAGCCCTGGCCCAAGACAGAATCAGAAAAGTGATGGAAGAAGAAGTAAACTCAACAAGTATGTGGCCAGGGACACCTTTGCAAAACCCCATGACTGGTGTCCAAACCCAAAGTGAGGGGCACTGGCACTTGATTCCAGTTCCCCTAAGTTCTGAAACTGCAGGCTCCGATGAATGGTGTCCGCAAAGTGAGGTCCCCTGGCTCTTGATTCCAATTCCACTGTCCCTGAAAATATGATGTCACATTTGTTTGACATTTAAGTTCTTAACTTACTTTAAAAGTGTAAAATCATCCGACTGCATTTTTGAAACAAAGCCAGAGATAATTCTTTGCAGGTCAATGTTAAAATAGTACATCTGATTTTAGAAATTTGAATTAAGTTCTTTAAAACACCCATTTTCAACACACACAGAGAGAGAGAGAGAGAGGAGGGAGGAGAGAGAGAGAGAGGAGGGAGAGAGAGAGGGAGAAGAGAGAGAGAGAGATGGAGAGAGAGACAGAGTGAGTGAGGGTGGCAGGAGAAAAGGGAGGGGAAGCGAGGGGGGGGGGAGGAGAGGGGGGGAGAGAGAGAGGAGAGAGAGGGAAGGGGGAGAGAGAGAGGAGAGAGAGGGGAGAGAGAGAGAGGGCAGAGAGAGGAGAGAGAGAGAGACAGAGAGAGAGAGACAGAGAGGAGAGAGGGGAAGAGACGGGGAGAGAAGAGAGGGAGGGAGGGGAGAGAGAGAGAGAGAGCAAAAAGGAGAGAGAGAAAGAAGAGAAAGAGAGAGAGACCGAGAGAGAGGGAGAGAGACGGGGAGAGAGAGGGAGGGGAGAGAGGGGAAAAGAGAAAAAGAGAGGGGGAGGGGAGGGAGGATTTAGGAGAAAAGGAGGGGGAGGGAGAGAGAGGGAGAGGGGGAGAGGAGAGAGAGAGGGAGGGAGAGAGAGAGAAGAGAGAGGGGGAAAAGAGAGAAAACAAGACCCAAAAAAGAGGGAAGATACAGAGACGCCACAGCGAGGAGAGAGAGGAGAAGGGTGGGAGAGAAAGAGTGAGAGAGAGGAGAGGGGAGAGAGAGGAGAGGAGAGAGAGAGAAGGAGAAGAGAGAGAGAGAGGAGAGCAAGGACCAAGAAAGGGGAAAATAAAAGGGGACGCACACACCCGGAGGAGCGGCAAGGGGGGGGGGGGGAGAGGGGGGTGGGAGGAGGGGGGGGGGAGGGGAGGGAGGGGGAGAGGGAGAGGAAAAGGGGGGAGAGGAGGGAGAGAGAAGGAAGAGGAAGAGAATAAATTTAAATGGGTGGGGAAACCTGAAAAAAAATTTTAAACTTTAGAAAGTGGCCCCAAAACAGAATCAAAAAAAATGAGGGGGAAAAGAAGAAACAAAAAAAAGTATTGGCAGCACCCTTTGCAAAACTGGGGGAAGGGGGGCAGCAATGTGAGGTCATGGATTGTTCCAGTTCCTTTAAGTTTGAAAAATTCAGGCTTGATGATGGGTCGGGGGAAAGTGTGGTCGGGGGCCTGGTTCCCAATTTCCCCTGCCGAAAAATTTCCCCAAAAATTATTTTTGGGGCATTCAGATTTGACCCCGATGTCTCCATTACCTCGTGGTAGATTACGGGGCTGCATTGCATGAAGCAAATCTTTGGAATTTTTCTTCAGGTCATTTTCACAAGTTTTTTAAGCTTGAGCGAATTCTTTTTTAAAGGCTTTTTTTTTTTTTTTAGAATTTTAAAAATTTGGGGAAAAAATTACCTTTTGGGTTTTCTTTGCGAGTTTTGGTTTTTTTGCAGATAATTTTTTGTTTCGACATTTTTTTAAAACCCCTTTGGAAATTGGAAAACCAGAGAAGGGAGGATGATGTGGGAGAGGAGAGGTTTGGGGGAGGAGAGAGAGAGAGAGGGGAGAGGAAAAGAGGAAGAGGGGAGAGAGAGGGGAGGGGCAGTAAAATTGGGGCCCGGCAGCCCTCCCTTTGTTCTAAGTGAACACTTTTACTGGCGTCAGAAATTTTGTGGCCCCTGATTCCGTTCCATCATTCTGAAACACGGTCAGACGACTGGGGTCAAAAATTTTGGGGGTCACTGGCCCCCTTTTCCTTTCCCCCCTTTCCTAAAAATACTCCATTCGTTGGATTCTAATTTGTTTTTCCCCCCTTGGGTTACCTAAAAGAAAATTTTTTTTTTTTCTTTCCCCTTTAATTGTAAGTTTGGAAAATTTTTTTGCCCCGGTTTTCCCTTTTTCCCTACCTTTTTTAAAATTTAAAAGCGCCAAAATTTTGCATTTTAGAAAAATTTTAAATTTCCAGTTTTTTTTAAACATTTTTAAAATCCACTTTAAAAAAAATTCCTTTGATTGTGGTTTATTCTAAAATTTTTTTTTATGAAAGTTTTTAACCCCCCGAAGAAAAAAGGGGAAAAAAAGAAAAAAAAAAGGGGAGAGGGACCCACCACGCCCAAACCGCAGAAGTTTTCTATTTAATCAAACTTTAAAAAAACCGGGGGGGAGGGGGGGGGGGGGAGGGGGGAAAAGAGAGAGACGGGAGAGGGGGAGAGGAGGAGGAGAGAGGGAAAGAAAAGAAAGGGGAAAAAAAAAAGAAAGAGAGAGAGGGAGAGCCCCCCCGACAGCCCGGGCAGACAGCAGACAGGAGACATTAACTAGAAAGAAATCACTAATCTTGCCTATAGATAAGCAGCTTGTTCAACTGAAAACGGGGCCCCCGTCTTCGATTTCCCCTTTTTTTAGGGAAAAAAATTTTCCCCCTTTTTTTGGGGCATTTTTCCCCCCAGCCCAGATGATGTGCCCCCCCGAAGAGGTTTTTTTAAAAACCCCTCTCTTTTGATCCCAGGGGCGATTTTTAAAAATTTCCGGATTGGGGGCCCCTGTGACACGAAGGATAGGACAGGTTTAGTGAAAAAAATTGTCAGTTTGGGAAAAAAATGGGGAAGGGGGGGGGGGGGGGGGGGGGGGGGGCGGTGACCGAACCAAAACCCCCTTTTGGCTCTTTTGATAGGTGGTTTTTTTTTGGGGGCCCGGTGCTGGGGGTCGTAGATTCTGTTTTAGACACCAGGTAAAATTTGGGGGTTTTTTGGCCCCAAATTTTACTGGGGGTCGTAGTTGGGTTTTTTGACACCAGTTGGGGGGGGGTTTTTTGGACCCGGTTACTGGGGGTGTAAAAAGGTGTTTTCGGACACCAGTGGATTTTACAGGCCCCCCACGATCCCCCTTTTAAGCCTTGTGGTTGAACATGGGGGGGTTTCGGACCCCAAAATTGGGGCGGGCCCCCATACCCGTCCCCCCCTCAAAAGAGTTTTCCTAATGTTTTTTTGGCGGGCGTTTTTGAAAAACCCAAATAAAAACGCAAAAGCCCCTTTTTTGTTTTCCTTGTGGGTTTTGGGGTTTTCGGACCCCGTTGATGGGGTCATTGCCCCCTCATGGGTAATCCTTGTGGGTGGTGTTTTCGCCCCACCGGGTTTTATGGGGTTTTAAAAAACCCGATGGCTATGATGCTTCGAGGGTGGTGTTTTTGGACCCCCCGGTGCCCGTCGAAACCCCCTTTTAAACCCCGAAAGGGGTTGTTGATCCCCCTTTAATTTTTCAGGTTGGTGTTTTGGGGGCACCAGGCCCATAGGGCCCCCAAAACCCCCCCTTTTTAGTTTTTCCGAATTCCCCTTTGAGGGTTGGGTGTTTTTTCCCCACCCGGTGCCCAAAATCAAAAACCCCTCAAAGCCCCGGGCCCGTGGACGGTTTGTCCAGCGGAAATGCCAAAAATCTGACAGAACTTGGGGTTCAACATTGAGTTGAGCATGGGGGAATATGGAGATGAGCTTTGAAACCCCCTTTTCCCCTTTTTTTTGAGCAATGTAAAGCGCTTTTTTACAGAGTTCCCCTTTTTTTGGGGGGCCCCCTGCCCCCTGGGCTGTTTTTAAAGGGAAACAGCTACACAACCGGGAATTTCCCCTTTTCCCCCTTTATACATTCCACTGTTTTTAAAAGGGGTTTTTTTTTTTCCCCCCAAATTTTCAAAAAGTTTTTCTCAAGTCTTCCACGGAGGGTTTCTGATGTGGTCACTATGTTATGGGGCTGCTTTCCCCTTTTGGGGAAACCCCTTTTCCCCTACGTTCCCCGGGGGCTTCGACCCCGTCCTGTGGGTTTGGGGAAAATATGAAAAACCCAAAGCATGAATACTACCGCGTGCGGGGAGAAACGGAATATCCCCTTTTTTTAAAGAAAAAAAAGCATCTTAAATCTCAGACCCCAAAAGTGAAAAAAGGCCTTCAGGGCCTTGTTGAAGGTTCCTTTTTTTCCATCCCTTTTCCCTTTCCCTAAAAAGGGTCCTTGACAAAAAAAAAATGGGGAAAAAAAAAAAAAAAAAACAATCATTTTTGGAAAAATTTTGGGTTAAGGGGGTCCCCCTCCCTGGTTCATCTAAAAAGTGTTGTCGTCAAAGCCCTTTTTGTGGTGAAAATTTTTCCGGGGCTTTTGGGGGAAAAGTCTGATGTAAAAGAAAACACAAACATTTCTTAAAAAAAAAAAAAACCAAAAATAAAATTTTTGTGCCGGGGGTTTGCCTGAGGGGGTTTTTTGTGGGTAAGCGGGGGGGTGTTTTTTGTTTTGGGGGTTTTGTTTTTGGTTGTGTTTTTTGTGTGTGTGAGTGTGTGTGTGTGTTGGGTGTTTTTTCGTGCGAGAGAGGGAGGGAGAGAGAGAGAGAGAGAGGGGGAGAGGGGGGAAAAAGGGAGAAAAGAGGAGGAGAGAGAGAAAGAGAGAGAGAGAAAAAAGAATTTTAAAAGGGTCAGGAAACCTGAATAAATTTTTAAAACTTTAAAAAAGGGGGGCCCCAAAAACGAATCAAAAAAAATGGGGGGAAAACAGAAGTAAACATCAACAAGTATGTGGCAGCACCCCTTTGCAGACTGATGCAGGGTCAGCAATGTGAGGTCACTGGCCTTGTTTTTCCCTTCCCTTTAAAAATTTTGAAATTACGGCTCTGATGACTGGTGCCCCGGAATGGTTTTTGGGCCCCTTTTTAAAAAGGAAAAATTTTCCAAAATTTCCCTGTCCCCCCCAAAAACAAACATTTATAATTATTCGTTGACATTCGATTCTGATCTGATAGGGCTCCATTTTCCTCCCCAAAAAAGGGAAAAATTTAAAAAAGACTGGGGGTTTCAAAAAAAGCAAATCTTTTTGGAAAAATTTTTTCCCTTTCAGGGCATTGTCACCCCAACTTTTTTTTGGTTGGGGGAAAAAATTTTTTTTTTAAAAGGGCTTTTTTTTTTTAGGGGGTTTTTAAAAAAATTTTTCCCCAAAAAAAACCTCTAGGTTTTGCCCCTTTTTTCGAGAAACGGTTTATCTGCAGATTTCTCTTTTTATCGACATTTTTTTTAAAACCCCCCCGGGAAAATTGGACCCCCGAGCAAAAAGGGGGAGCCAATTTTTTTTTTGTGTGTGTGTGGGTGTGAGGGGGGAGAGAGAGAGAGAGAGAGAGAGAGAGAGAGAGAGAGAGAGGCCCAGAGAGAGGAAGTAAGGAAAAGGGGGAAAAAGAGAGAGCAGGGCAAGTTTTGTGGCCCCCGGGGGGGGATACCTTTGTTCAAAATGGGAGAAACCTTTGGATGGCGTCAGCACCTGGTGGTCCTTGATTTTTCCCCCTTTCCCATCCCTCTGAAAAAACAGTTTAGACACTGCTGTCAAGAATGTGGGGGGGCACTGGCATCCGATTCCAGTTCCACTGTTCCGAAAACATTTCTTTACATTCGTTTTGGGGGTTTTTAAAAATTTTTATATCG
>CM060316.1:50433192-50449153 GCA_030674155.1 Stramonita haemastoma | reverse complement strand
AATTGTTACCCTTTTTGACTTCTGTACTTCTTTAAAAAGTTACTGTGCTTTAAGTTAAAAAATAAAAAAAAGTGTACATTTTCACCCCACACACACCCCCACACAACCACACACACCCCCACACACACAAACACACACACACACCACACACACACACACACAACACAAACTAAAAAAAAAACCCTGCTAAAAATGACGTGCCTTATACCCACACCAAGACCTCACCATTCTCCCCTAGTATAGATTCAACAGAAACCCCCCGGGAAAGAAGAGGAGGAGGGGTTTTTTTAGAAAAGGGAAAAGGGGTTGATTTTCCCTACAATTGAAAGGAAGGGCCCCTTTAATCGGTCTTTTCAGTTTTGGGAGGACGGGCACGTGGAGTGAAGGTCTTTAGATTGTGTGTATCTCTTAGTATCTCTGGAGCACCTAACCCTGCCTCAGCAGGCTTCAGGTGAGGAGAAAAAGGAGGCAGATAAAAAAAGGTGTTCCGCTTGTTTTAACTTCAGTTCAACATAAAACCAAAACAGTATCTAACGAAAGGAAACAATAATTTTTAAGGACAATGCAAAAAGAGGGGGTGGGGGGAAAAAAAAAAAGGGGGTTTTGGGTTTGTTTTGTTTACGGAATGCGAATCTACCCTTTAAAAAGGAAAAAAAACTTTATGAATTTAAAATTTAAAACAAAAATCGTTTTTGTTTAAAAGTTTCTTGTTTTAAAGTTGTTGTTGATGAAGATTTTTTTAAAATTTTTTGTTTTTGTTGTTGTTTTTTTTTCTTTCCCTTTTCTGCCTCCTTTTTTCTCCTTTTTTTCTTTGTTTTTTTCTTTCTTTCTTTCTTTCTTTCTTTCTTTCTTTCTTTCTTTCTTTCTTTCAACATCATCATCATTATCATCATCATCATCTTCTTCTTCTTCTTTGTGTTGTTGCTGTTGTAGCATATCACTACATAGGCACCAAGAGGCCACGGCCACCCACAATGTGCACTCTGTCCCCCCTCATCCCGCCTAAGAACCAATGTAAGACCTTTATGTACACAAACACACACTGGAGGAGAAGTTGTGTCTGTGCCTGTTTTCAATAACCATGATTATAAAGGCAGCCATACTCTGACTCCAGAGAAAGAAATGATTGGAGAGTGGCAATGTATATGATTTTTCCCCTCTGTATCGATGAACTATTTGTTAATATTTTGAAACGTGTATTATTGCCATCTCAATCCCAGATGTACGTTGTCTATATCAAGTTTCATAGATCTTATACGGAGTTTCCTAAAAAAAAAAAAAAAAGTGCTTGAGTTGACTAAAGGGTTAGGCAGTGCGGATGTAAAAGAGAAGGCAGCACAGACTTCCTTGATGAAAAAGCACAGAAAGAAGAATGCTATGCTAAAGGGAGGATTGGTTTCCACCAGAGGAGGTGACGGTACATGGAGAGAAGCTTCTTTTCTCTGCCTTTCCTTTGTTCAGTGGTGCCAGACCTTATCACCTGTGAAGGTCAGTTAGCTGCTTTATGGCCAGTTCTGATAACGAAAGATTAACAGGTTGCAGGTACCACGCGTTCCGTTGATAATGCTTGTTCGTGTTTCCGTGCTGTTGTTGTCTTCTTCAGTGGCTTGCTGCTGTCGTGGTGGTAAAAAAAAATCAGTAGGCGGGGAGAGTGGTGGTGGCTGTGGTGGTGGTGGTGGTGGTAGTGGTGGTGTTGGAAGTGGTGGTGGTGGTGTATGTGTGTGTGTGTGTATGTATGTGTGTGTGTGTGTGTGTGTGTGTGTGTGTGTGTGTGTGTGTGTGTGTGTGTGTGTGTGATATCATTGACCCTTATGGCCACAGCCTGTGTATCGAATCTGTCCTATATTTATTTCTGACAGGTCTATGGTACACATCTCAAGTTTTCAGTGTTCTATTCTACAAAAGAACAACAAATGGAAGGCATACCTGGGTAAAACAAAGTAACCCCAAATACAGCCTCTGTGAGGGAGAGAGAGAGAGAGAGAGAGAGAGAGAGAGAGAGAGAGAGAGGGAGAGAGAGAGAGAGAGAGAGAGAGAGAGAGAGAGAGAGAGAGAGAGAGAGAGAGAGAGAGAGAGAGACAGACAGACAGACAGACAGACAGACAGACAGACAGACAGACAGACTGAAAGACAGACAGATAGACAGACAGACAGACAGACAGACTGAAAGACAGACAGATAGACAGACAGACAGACAGACAGAGAGGCGCTTCCCCCACCTACCCCAACGTGTAGCCTTGTATCTCACTGATCTCTTTGCTACCCACAGCGCAGGGATAGGGAATCATTATGACTGACAGCCCCAAGATTGCAAGATTTGCCGACAAGCTTTGGCAAAGAAAAGAAATAAAAACTTGGGAACAAGGCATCATCCACCTCTGTCTGTTCTTGTTTTGAAAACAATCATATTTTGTAGCATTGATGTTGTATTGTATAGTGTTGTGTTGAGATGTATTGAGTTAAATTGTATTGTATTGTGTTGTATTGTATTGTAGTGTATTGTGTTGTAGTGTATTGTATTGTGATGCATTGAACTGCATTGTTGTATTGCAATGCATGTATTGTATTCCGTTGTGTGTGTATTGTCTTGTAGTTATTTTATTGTATTCTATTATATTGTTTTGTGTTGCACTGTCATGTCTTGTATTTTATACTACTTTTAGTTACAGCAGATTTCTCTGCGTGAAATTTGTGCTGCTTTTCCTGGGAAGAGCACGTAACTATAGGAACAGCATAGCGCAACTTAAAACAACAACAGCAGCAACACCACCAACACCACCACCACAAATTATGTATCCTCGTTTCTCTACCAGAGAGACTTTTCTACAAAAAAAAATTGCCAGGAAAACTCTTATATTGCCATGGATTCTTTTACATGCACAATAATGAGTGTAGCAAATAGGACCTTAGTTATCGTCTCTAGCAAAAGACTAGCACCCAGATCATCAAGTACACCCCATATATCCTGAAGACGGGAGGGAGGAAAGGGGGTAGTTTTAAAATATAGATCAAAAGAGAGACTTCTCGCTTTCTAGACAAGTGTGTTACCTCCACATCCCGGATCCAGCTGCCCACAACAGCCTGTTTTCATCCCACAGTCCAGCTTATCATTTCATTCTTCCACCACACGATTCTATTTCTATTTACAAACGTACCTTTGAGGCTAGGTAGGAACTGACGATTAATCAGGTGGGGCATCCTTGTTTACCAGGATGCTTTCTTTGCGGAAGCACACAGTGCCAGGTGGGTGCTGTTAAGGTGATGATAATATCAGATACCGAGACATTTATATTCCTCGCAATTCCAGACGGTGCCATTCCCTTGAACTCAACGACCCCTAAAGCTTTCTTTCCCCCTTTCGTAACAACCATCCTTCTTTTCCTGTTATTGCAGATGCTAAACAGATAGGTGCCTTGACTATGACAAATGTGGTCAGCTGCTTTTTAGTTATAGCAGACCCTCTTGAGTAGATTATCTTACATGTTTTCCCCATGGGGATGCCGGGGGCCTGTCAGTGTAGAAAGCATCCCCACCTTCTGGAAATTCTATGCTAGGAATTCCAATTTCTCTATCCCTCTCTTTGTTTCTCCTTTGTTCTTTTTCTTCCTGTCACCTCCGTCTTGTGTATTTTTTTTGGAATTATTGGTCGATTCTCCTGAAATTTTCTCCGGAAAGACTTAAAAGATAACCTTTCTCTTCCATGCGGAAGAAAGATGAGCTGGGCCTGACTTGTCAGGCGTTTAAACAGCAGTTTAATACATTTTCGCTAATATGACAAACAACAATATTAATTGCTGTTTGAGTATCCAACAAGGAAGAAGAAAAATTAAGTATTGTGAGATTGTTACTATGCTCTGGATAAGAAGTTTGGGTGTATAAAAAAACTGTTTTCAAGAAAACTTTGCTATATTGGTAGCTGTTCTCTGATTTTAAGAGATCTTTTTGGGGGGACTGGAATGGCATGGAAGGGCTGGCTGGAGAAGAAAAAACGAGAATGACCTTCACAGCGTGTGTCATAGGATCTCCTCCATCTCTGACACAGGGAGAGGATGGGGAATTACAGCTGGCAGAACACAGATTGCCTGGCTTAGCTAGCCTAGCAACCAGAAAAACCAGAACTCAGGAAAAAGACTACGGCGGTCTCTCTCTCTGCTTTTGTCGTGTGTGTGTGTGTGTGTGTGTGTGTGTGTGTGTGTGTGTGTGTGTGTGTGTGTGTGTGTGTGTGTGTGTGTGTGTGTGTGTGTGTGTGTGTGTGTGTGTGTGCTTCTTCCAAAGTCTATCTACCAAAAGGTGATTTTAGGCAGATTTATAGGAGGTGAAAGAGAAGACAATTAATATCGGTGTGTTTGTTTGAACCGGTGAGTAGAGGATATTAGGAAAAACAGTTCTAACCATCAGAAACTGCTTGAAATATACATACAAAAAGATAACAAAAAGGCAAAGCAAATAAACTTGAGTAAAATAGATGCCAGAATGTGTGTGTGTGTGTGTGTGTGTGTGTGTGTGTGTGTGTGTGTGTGTGTGTGTGTGTGTGTGTGTGTGTGTGTGTGTGTGTGTGTGTGTGTGTGTGTGTTTTAACAGACAATAGGTGTCTGATAACAAGTGGTCCTTGTGTTCAGTTTGTACTTTCCAAAAACTTCGTTTTTCAGAAAAAGAGAAGCGCGAAGGAGATAAGAACTCAGCGTTAACGATGGAAAGAAAGAAGATGGTTAGATGCTGTCAATATAAGAATTTATTGTTACTGGCAACACACACACACGCGCGCGCGCGCGGGCGCGCACGCGCTCGCGCACATACTCACACACACATACGCACACACATTAGAACATACTCAAACAAAAAGAAAAGCAGATAAACGTGAGTAAAACAGATGCCACAATGTGTGTGTGTGTGTTTGTGTGTGTATATATGTGTGTATGTGTGTGCACGTGTGTGTGTGTGTGTGCGCGCGTTTGTGTGTGCGCGAGTGTGTATGCGTGCGTGGGTGGGTGGGTATTTATTTTCATCTTTTGAAGTTTTTTTCCTTACCGGATGATAAATAAACCCTCCTTTACTCCATTTCAACATCCGGTCCCAGTATATGTGCGGTTTTGTAAATGGTGTCATCTGTTTCCGATAACGGCACACAATGGTATGGACTTCCAAAAGGTGGAAAAGGTTTTAATGTGTGTGCAAGATGCTTTTTGTGCGTGCGTGTGTGTTGCGTGTGTGTATGTGCGTGCGTGCGTGTGCGTGCGTGTGTGTGTATGTGTGTGTGTAGGCCTAAGTGTGTGGGTGTTTGCGTGCGTGTGTATGCGTGTATGCGTGTGTGTGTGTGTGTGCACGCGCGCGCATGTGTGTGTTTATGTGTGTATGTGTGTGCGTGTGTGTTGCCAGTAACAAAAAAATGATTCTATTGACAGCATCTGACCATCTTCTTTCTCCCCTTCGTTAACTTCGTTATCTCCCTAACGCGCCTCTTTTTTCTGAAAAACGAAGTTTTTAGAAAGTACAAACTGAACACAGGGACCATTTTCTCACTTGTTTGTCTGTTTTCTTTTGCACTTTCAGTGTACGTCAGTCAGTGTTGCTTGCTTCATGATTGATAACACAACACAGACTATCTACTGTTATCCGGATTCTTTGCTGATGCGAGATACCTTTCGTTTCAATGAGTTTGGGCAAAAATAAAGTTTCCAATTAGTTTTCTTCAAAAACAAAAACAGAAGGGGCGGGGTTGGGGAAAAATAAAAAGAGTGGTGGAATAGAGAGGGGATGGGTAAGGGGGAGGGGGAAGAGAAGGAGCGGAAGTCAGAATAGCTCAGTGGTTAGGGCGCTGAGTTTGAAATCTGAAAGGTAGAGAGAGGTCTAAGTTTAGGTCAAGTCAAGCCAAAGTCAAAAACACTTTAATCATCTCATGAAAAGTAATTAGAATAGTTACAGGCACGTTGATATAAACAGTAATCTCGAAAAGACACAAGAAATCTACGTTTCATATTACTTTAAACATTCCAAGATAGCTTCAAATAAAGGAAAAGTTCGAGTACAGTATCGCGGCTGAGCTGTTAGAATGGGGTGGGTTTCTTTTGTTTTTGTTTTGTGTTCTTTCTTTTTGCTCTTTTATTAAAAGACATTTGGCCCGGAGTTATCACTGGCTCTGATTCCACTTCTCTTCAAGTCTTGAAACACCTGCTGAAGTCGGAATATGGCTCCCTAGATACGGCGAGGTTTTTCAAAACAGTCGCACATGAAAATCTATCATCCAGTGTGTACTTTTACAGTGATTCTCATGTGTGATATCAAGTGAAACAGAATGCGTATTACGGATAAACCCCAGAGTAGGGTGTAAAGCTGCTATTTATGAACACGGGCACAGTGTCTTGTGGGCACACTGTAATAACTCGTCCATCATCTCGCGGAAGACTTGGTCGGTCAAGGCCAGTTGACAGAAAGTATACTTAACGTTTAAACTGGACTTCACTAGCACATTATGCATTGAGATATTAGACTGTGTCCTTGCAGCACCCATCAAAAGACTCCTCTATAAACTTGGGATGACTAAAAGCTGAAAATCAAAACTAAGAGGGGAGATAGACCAAAAAGTAAGACAGACAAAAAACAAAATAATGCGCACTCGAAAAAAAAAGGAGAACAAAAAGCAAAACGCAGGATGAAAAAAAAAGATCCTCTTGTTATCTTGCATCCTACTTCGTTTCTTTTTTGGGACACAAAGGAAAGCATGACTGACAGTTTGCATATTGCCGAACTTGTCGACAGAAAATGCAACAACAACAACAACAAATAAAAGGAAGGAACACGGAAGGAGAAAACCAGATTTTCCCATTTATACCTCTACACTCTAAACATCTTTTTTTTCTACGCCTTGGCAATGTGTGTTTCTTTTCCATTTCTTTTTTTCTGTCTCATTTTCACTCCTACCCACTTATCCACCCAGCCACCCACATCCCTTGTCAAAACTGACAGTGTTGTTGTTGTGAAGTGAACACTAAGCATGCAGAGCATCCTTCGCTTTCTTGGCTCCTGCTCTGAGCTGGTGTTGGATGCTGCAGAGATACCAGAGGACTCGCATCGCCATAGAACTTGCATTCCCAGACAGAAATGACAGAACAGAGCCGGGCTGTTATTGCACAGTCAGATTCCCCCTATCGCTACAACGCTCACAGTTTCCAGGGTCTGGGATACGTAATTATAGGCCTAACACTGGTTAAAGCCTTGACCCACATTCGTGATAGTGTATGCCTGTGTTTGCTAACAATATATGACGTTCTCATTCCTGGCTGAAAAAACAACAACAAAATAAATAGAATTAAACATCATGGTTACATATTAATTAAACAATGATGCGCACACATAGACTCCGTCAACAAAAGTATGTGAGGGAATATAAATAATTATATGTAATTCTATAACGATCCAATAAGAATAGTCAGAACTTTAAAAAGACGATTCCACTGTCCTTGGAGGACTGCACTGAACTTTTCAGGCCTTACCACTCATAATTCTTCATTCAGAAATAATAAAGTATTCTTGTGTCTTCAGTCTTAAGTCTTTTCGGCAAGTTTAACTGGCAGAGCGCATCTCTCCCCCAAATGCAGGGCGCATGCTGGGTATGATCGTGTTTCTTAACCCACCAAGCGCTGACATGAATGACAAGACCGTTAACGTGTATAATTATTTGATCTTCTCTGTATACGTGTATACATGAAACGACTCTTGAGACATCTTTGCGTTAAGTTGACACAGGGGACCATAAGAATCCCTATACTTAATTCACCAGACATTACTGCCGAGATTTAAGCCTGTCACATCATGATCTTCGAGGTTGGAAGCCAAACGCTCTGGTGTCCTGAGCTATGGCGCCTGTCATGATAAATAATTGTATACTTGATCCTCATCCTCATCAGGGTCTAATGCTATTATCCTAACTGTGGTTTACCGCCTGATACTTCCGGATTAGCAGGTTCTGTTTGTGATAGCGCTATAACCATGAGTTTGTGGGATAAACATAGTCCAACAACCTGTGAACTGTAGACCTAATGTTTTCGAAAATAATGCAGAATATGTCTGTCTGTCTGTCTGTTTGTGCCGCGCGCACGCGCGCGCGCGTGTATGTGCGCGTGTGTATGTGCGTGCGTGCGTGCGTGTGTGTGTGCGTGCGTGTGTGTGTACGTGTGCGTGCATGTATGTGTGCGTGCGTGCATGCGTGAGGGCGTGTGTGTGTGCATGAGTGTAAGTGTGTGTGCACGTGTATTTGATCTCTCTCTCTCTCTCTCTCTCTCTCTCTCTCTCTCTCTCTCTCTCTCTCTCTCTCTCTCTCTCTCTCGCTCTCTCTCTCTCTCTCGCTCTCTCTCTCGCTCTCTCTCTCTCTATGTCTCTGTCTCTCCTCACAGCGATGCGCTTTACGCAACTGCACATTCCGCTGATGTCATCCGGATGCGCCCTTTTTCAGATTCATCCTTTTCCCTTTTTGCCCTGTATCCCTTTGTTCCGTGCCATTTCATCCAGTGCCTGTTACAGGCTATCCCTGCCTCCCAGCCTAAGCATCCCTGAATAATTAGATCCATTCCACGCCTAGCCCTTAACAGTTCGAGCAAGCACTCATAAAAACCTTGTTCTGTGAGACGGAAGCCTATTTGTTATTTGGTGCAAATGGTGTACACACATACACGCGCGCGCGCGCGCGCACGCACGCACACTCACACGCACATACAGGCACACGCACGTGCGCGCGCGCACACGCACGCGCGCGCGCGCACACACACGCACACCTACACGCACACAGTGAATCATTCTTTGAGAAATGCACAACCGGCGGTTGTCATCAATCTCAAGAGCTTTGCACCATCATTCGTGCCTTCATTACGTCTTTGAGGGTAGCTTAAGTAGGTTTTTAATTAAGTTTTTGTCCTGATTTTGTTTATCTAATTCGTGCGTATCAAGGCTTAATTGCGTCTTTAGGTAGTGCAGTCCGTTCAGATGTTCTGATAGGTAAGATTACTGTCTACGTACGGGTACCTTACCCGCTCGCACTCGTGTGTGTCTTGGATTTTACATCTTTTCACTGTGTGTGTGTGTGTGTGTGTGTGTGTGTGTGTGTGTGTGTGTGTGTGTGTGTGTGTGTGTGTTTGTGTGTGTGTGTGTGTGTGTGTGTGTGTGTGTGTGTGTGTGTGTGTGTGTGTGTGTGTGTGTGTGTTTTGTATACGTGTGTGTTTGTATGCGTGTGTGTTTGTGTGTGCGTAAGCGCGCGCTTGTGTGCGTGTACAAAAAGAGTAAAACGTCTCCACATCATTAACGAACATTAGGTCCAGTGTGTTTTAATTCTGTTATCGTCTGGTAATTGCTCACAGGAAGTGGTGGGAGGGGGGAGAGGGAGAGAAGGCCGGAAAAAGTTCAAAACTGAAAAAAAAAAAAACGAAAAAGGAAAGTTATTGAAAACTTTCAAGTGGATACAAATTCGGTTTCTATTCCCAAGATGTAAGTAAGTATTGCAGGAGGGTGATATACACTCTGACTGGTCGAAGCAAAAGATTGTTCTTGCTGCAAGCACAGACTAGACAAGCGTGTGGGATTCCTGGGAATCGTCAGGGGAGCGATCTCGGACAAGCATGGCTCGGCAAAGAAAGCCGGCAGAGGCTGAAAAAACAGGACGTCAGCATGAAAGCCAGCTGTGTGGCTGGTAGCAGTTTTTTTTGCTGGAATGGCCTAGCATGCACGCCCCTGCTGGAAAACAGCATCTGTTATTGTTTGCTGTCACGTTTTCAATGTTGCACTTTACTATCATATTTCGTTATCGTTGTTGAAACATTGAGCATTACTAGTAGAAGAAAGCATATGCAATGGATTCATAAAGATTTTCCGAAACAATTAAAAACAAAAAAAGATTTTCGAGAGACATAAGTTTTTGCAAACCATGTACGTGCATAAGAGTGTTCATGTTGGATTTTTCACATATAGCCAAAAGTAATTATGAGAAAAGTTTCTAAAATTTACACACTCAGACAGTTTTCCAGATAGAGAAAAGTTATGACGTGGATGAATAAACTTCAGGAATACCTTTGACAGAAGGTGAGGATAACACATATCATTAAAAACAACATTGAAATATAAAAAAAACAAACTGTTAGTAAGCCCGTTGGGAAGTATCAGCCGCTACACGACCTATTTGGCAAACCAAACGACCCATAAAATCAAACTGTCCAATTCAGGTGATCTGAACCTGCCTGCCCTGACCAAAACATGAAAGAAAACTGAACACAGGACTAGGCACAAGATGTCTACAATTCAGCTGGTAACAATTACGTACAGTGGACAGTGTGGGAGTAGACTACAATGATCAAACTCGAATCAGCTTTAAAAATAACAGTAATGTTTTAGATGTTGGTGTTTAGCAAAAGAAGGAAGATCCAGTAGACACATGCAGTGTATTCTGGATATCCAGGATTTCATGTTTATACGATTTTCTATTTTGAAGATACTGATTGTTGAGCAACATGCTCTTACAGACACATGCACACCACCTCACCCTAATTGCTTCCCTTCCCTGCCCCCCCCCCCCCCCCCCCCCTCTCTCTCTCTCTCTCTCTCTCTCTCTCTCCCTCCCCCATCTCTATCTCTATCTCTCTGTATAAAAACAACGTTCAATTCATCACCAATGGCATTACATCAGGAGAGAGGCACACAGGGTTGTTATTGCTTGCTTAACTTAAAGCAGGGTGCAGGTGGGATCCATCTGTACTGGAAAGCAATTCACTACACACCAAAGCCACAGCCAGAGCTAGTATAGGGGAGGAGGAAAACAATTCTCCCATGTCCCTGGCCACAGCTAGGCCTAGGCCTAAAGGTCGGCCAGAGGCTGACAGAAGAAAACCGCAGCAGCACCCTAGCTAGAGAGACAGCAGCTCTACTGTTAGATGGATGGTTGTGTCTACTACAGCTGCCAGGAGCAAGATGTGATTTCCCCCCCTATACCACAGAAGATGGTATCTATCCATTCCTTGAGCGGAAATCTTCAGATACTGCTTCCAGTCTTTTCTATTCAACGATTCCCTGACAAAACGTGTGGAACTACCGAAAGAGGAATGTCTGGGAAAGAATTCGGAGTCATGAGTATAAAAAAAAAGATTGATTATAAAGGGAGATACATAGTTTTTGGTGACATATGTATGAATGGGGATGGGATAGCTCAGTGGTCAGAGCGCTCGCTTTCCCCAAGCTAAGGTTAAGCAGCATCGAGCGTGGTTACCAATATTGGATGGGTGACCGTTTGCGCGCCTTGGTTTCAGTATTGTTCCCCAGTTCACCTAGCTGTAAACGGGTACCTACCCTCTTTAGGGTCAGGGATGGTAAAGCAGTAAAGGAGAGGAGATGGGCGCCACCCTCAAAATGCTGGTCCCTAGAGAAGCTGAGGTCTCTGACACCTCACCCCCGCACGACCACATAGGTTATGGGACACCTTTACCTTTTACTGTATGTATAATTATGTACATAATTAAAAATCATTGACATATACAACTTTACCCTTTGCTCTCACACTCTCTCTCATTCTAAATCGCTTTCGGCCCCGCTCTCTCTTTTTTCCCCCTCTGTTTGTCTGTCTCGGTATATTTCTATGTCTGTCTTAGCATATCCGTTTGTCTGTCTCTGTCTATCTATCTGTCTTTCTGTCTGTGTCTGCATGCCTACCTGCCTGCCGGTCTGTCTGAATGTCTGTCTGCCTGCCTGCCTGCCTGCCTGCCTGCCTGTCTGTCTGTCTGTCTGTGTGTCTGTCTCTGTCTTTAGCTCTGTCTCTGTCTGTCTGTCTGTCTGTCTGTCTGTCTGTCTCTCTCTCCCCCTCCCTCTCTGTCTCTCTCTCAGAGCACAGTATAGTTGTGGAAATGACACAGTGCATAGGGAGGAGGAGGAGGAGGAGGAGGAGGAGGAGGAGGAGGAGGAGGAGGAGGGCCTAGTAGATGATTGTTATTGCTGCAAGCCCAGGCCAGATGAGATCCATCTGAGGCCCCCATCTCCACACACACAGGCGACATGCAGGCCGCTAAAGGCCAGAGGCGGAAACCCCAACCCCAGTTTCCAACTTTACAGAGCGTGTATACTGTGTGTTAGAGGAACTGTATGTTCTAGGCCTAGATCTAGTACCATACCATCCCGCTTTCTTGAAGACAGCAAGAGATTTTCTTTTGCTTTCTTTCTTTCTTTGTTTCTTTGTTTCTTTTTTTTTCTTTTCTTTTCTTTTCTGTCTTTCTGTTCTTTTTTTCTCTTTCTTTCTCTTTTTTCTTTCTTTGTTTCTTTCTTTTTTTCTTTGTTTTCTTTTCTTTCTTTCTATATGTTTTACATTTGTTCTTTCTTTTATTCTTTTACTTCGAGGATAATGGAATAAGCACTCATGTGCTATTTTACATCAAGTCCCCGTGTGCATACAGATTTATAAATTTTGCTGCCAAACTGTTTTGTTCGGTCTGCACTTTTCCTTTCAGATGATCTTTGCTGAAATTTGAGACGTTCTTTTTTATCGCAAATGCAAATCCTGCCAGGAAAGTCTTTAATGTAAAGAGAAAACTTAATGGTTATTATGACCGAGATAATTCTATAGCCTACAAACCATATGAATGTATGTGAGCGTACACACATAAGCATGCTCATAATATACATCCACTTGGTTTGCATCTATCTTGGTGTATAATCCCCCCCCAAAAAAAAAAAAAGAAAAAAAAGAAAAAAGAAAAGCAAGCAAACAAATTCACCACAGACAACAAGGAAATACGACAATGCGCAACAAGAAATGAGTATTTATGTGCAGACACATGATTTCATGTCAACAAAAAAGAAAAATCCGTTGTTACAATCGTAAAATACATTTTCACAGAGAGAGAGAGAGAGAGGAGAGAGAGAGAGAGAGAGGAGAGAGGAGAGAGAGAGAGAGAGAGAGAGAGAGAGAGAGAGAGAGAGAGAGAGAGAGAGAGAGAGGAGAGAGAGGGAGAGAGAGAGAGAGAGAGATCCCAAAAGACGCCATAATAGATTGTGCAAAACGAAAGTAATTCAAGTTTCAAACATTGAACATAGTAGACTTTATCAGAACGGTCAAGTTCCACAAAATCTCCCCCACAGCCACATAGGGTGTTTTTCTGCCTATATCTGAACCTTTCTTACTTATTGAAACAATATTATTACAAACATGCACAATGTAAAAGATTATAATCAGCTGCGTTTTGCTTCGAGAAAATAGATGAAGAGCACATAGAACAGGTTTAGAAATTCACTCCAAAAACAGAGATGGCGTTACAGAGTTAGCTAGGCTATGAGTTTTTCTTTCGTTTGTCAGCTAGATTCATGAGGCTCCCACTTGGTCAGAGTGTCTGTATGTAGCCGTTTAGCCACAATAAGGTATCTGCATTTGGATTCCGGGGATTGCTATTCGGTATTGCATCATGCGTAGTTACAGACTATACGTCCACTGCTCCAGCCAACTCTCTGTCGACATGTCTGTCTCTCTGTCTCCATCTCTGTCTCTGGCTCTCTCTCTCGGTCTCTCTCTCGTTCTCTCTCTGTCTCTCTTTCTCTCTTTCACCCACCTACTCACCCACTCACTCACTCACCCATCCATCAGTTCCCTCCTTCTCTCTCTCTCTCTCTCTCTCTCTCTCTCTCTCTCTCTCTCTCTCTCTCTCTCTCTCTCTCTCTCTCTCTCTGTGTCTATTTCTATGTCTCTCTCTCTGCATCTGTGTCTGTATCTCTCTCTATCTCTCTGTCTGTCTGTCTGTCTGTCTATCTCTGTCTGTCTGTCTCTGTCTCTCTCTGTGAAAAGTTCACGTCCTCACACAATAATAATGCACACACAAAAAAGAATACATAACTGTATAATATATACATGTCTACACTATGCTATACTATACTACATTCTCAATTCAGATGGAATCCATTTTTTGCGCGCTGTGCGAATCATCCTCACATCAAAGACCACAACAATACCACTAAGAAAAGGCCAGAAGGCGAACCCAGCATAATAACAGCAGCCAGCACCGTAGACAATAGGGCCACTGTTGGAAAGTGTGTGCATCAAGGGCTTCTAGGCTTGTCGACAGCACACAGCATGTGGTTGTCATTTACTTCCCCCGTCCCCATCCCACCAAAAAAGAAATCACTGTTTCAAATCCTTTGCTTTGTTTTCTATTCTTCTGTGTCTCCTCGCCTGAAACGCTGGGTTAGTTTATAAGAGCTTCAAGGCAGCAACAGAAAGAAGGAAAAGAGAGATGTGAAACTCAAAGGAGGTCGGGTTTTTCTTTGAAGCGCATACAGAAGCCACTTCAGAGGAAAGAGTGTGTTTTGTTAGTTTTTTTTTCATTAACTCAAAATGTTTTTTCTGTTTAAATCAAAAACTGTGTAGTACGGAGAATGTTTTTGTTGAACTTAAACAAAATATGTTTGTTCTGGTTAGATTTCCATAACAGAACTTAATGAGAAAATGAGATGGGGGTGAAAGGACTATTTTCTTTTTCCAGGTTTGATGTTCAGACAGGCAGACAGAGAGACAGACAGACAGAGAAGATGACAAGGAAGAGAATGAATGAATGAACATTTTGAATGAATGAACATTTTTATTGAGGGAAAAGATTAAGCACAATGGTGGCTTGTTTTCATCCAGCCCTCTTTAAAAAAAAAAGAAAAAAAAGAAGAAAAAAAAAAAGAAAAAAAAAGTGAATCAATCAACCAATCAATCCAAATGCATAATTCAAGTATAAAGCTATGAAAATCAAAATTTGGTGAATAAATCAACCAATCGTATGAAAAGAGCATAAAGCTATAACATTTGAAAAGAGAGAGAGGGGAATACGGTGCGGGCTGTTATTATCTTTTTCAGCTCCTGAAGAGGGTAAGAAGAAATGGACAAAGAAGAGAGAAAAATAGAATGGAGGGAAAGAGGGAGAGGAGGAGTAAGAGGAGGGGGAAGAGGAGAGAGAGAAAAAAAAAAAAAAAAAAAAAAAAAGGATCAGGGAAACAATAAGAACTACAATTATGCAAGTTAGTACCTAATTATGTCAAGTGAGCAAAATCATAACATACCCAAGATTATACAAAGGTTTCATCATAAATCTGAAATATAATGTGCACCTAGACAGTTCAGTGAAATAGAAACGCTTTACATAAGAGACAAACATAATGGTGGGGGGAAGAGAGAAAAATTGGGGAAGGGGAAAAAAGAAGTATAGTAGAGAGAGAGAGAGAGAGAGAGAGAGAGAGAGAGAGAGAGAGAGAGAGAGAGAGAGAGAGGAGAGAGAGAGAGAGAGAGAGAGAGAGAGAGAGAGAGAGAGAGAGACAGACAGACAGACAGACAGACAGACAGACAGACAGACAGACAGACAGACAGACAGACAGACAGACAGACAGACAGACAGACAGAAGGAAAAAATAGAACAAACAGGGAGACAGTAGAAAAGGCAGAGAGATGGGCAGAAAGACAGAGAGACAAAAGACAACCCTGGAGCGAGAGGGGTGTAGAGAGGGGAGGGTGGGGGGAGGGAAAGAGAGGGAGGCAAGAATAAAGAGGGGACAATAGTACTGGGGGGTGGTGGTTAAGAGTTGACATAATACTTACACATGATTGAAATTACATGATACTAGTTATTAATGGTGTTGCAAATTGAATCAATTTCATCAAAATCGTGATATGTTGTCCATAAGATGTACGTGATAAACTTTTTTAAAAACAGAAACACTGCAAGCTTTGTGAAGGTTGAGGGTTGATATCTCATTCCATAGTGTACCACCAGAATATGTGAGAGTGGATTTAAATAGGTCAATTCTTGGAAGTGGCACCATTATCTTATTGGCATGACGATTGACATTGATTGTGAATCTGTTTTGAAGCAAGGGGGGAGCTAAACCGGACATGATTTTATACATAAACACTGCCTTATTATGCTTAAGCTTGGGTCTCAATGGAAGAATGTCAAGTGTTTTATAGTCAGAA
>CM060316.1:50417536-50425592 GCA_030674155.1 Stramonita haemastoma | reverse complement strand
AGAGGAAATTTCAGATGTGTGTGTGTTGTGTGTGTGTGTGTGTGTGTGTGTGTGCGTTTTGCGTGTGTGTGCGTGTGTGTGTATGTGTGTGTGTATGTATGTGTGTGTATGTGTGTTTCTCTGTCTGAGTGTCCTTTGTCTGTCTGTCTGTCTGTCTGTCCGTCCGTCCGTCCGTCCGTCTGTCTGTCTGTCTGTCTGTCTGTCTGTCTGTCTGTCTGTCTGTCTGTCTATCTATCTATCTATCTATCTATCTACCTGTCTATCTCTCTCTATCTCTCTATCAATCTATCAATCTATCTATCTATCTATCTATCTATCTATCTATCTATCTATCTATCTATCTATCTATCTATCTAACTATACATTTCTCTGACTGTTGTGTCTAGTTTAGACCACACGTTTTGCTATCAGCTGATTGTAATAGCAGAAATAAAACACAATTCGATAGTGCAAGATTCCTCGAGACAGAATTCCTATTAAAAGGTAGGAGATAGTAACCAATCATGGTGGTAAGGTAACAGGAGACAGAGATAGAGAGAGTGAGATAGAGATAGACAGACAGACAGACAGATGGACGGACCGACAGACGGACAGACGGACAGACAGCCAGACACAGAATGCTTTCCCATGGAACTTTACATAGGGCATACTATTACGAGTAGCTGTGGTTCGTGAGGACTGCACCAGGTTGGTGGATAAAGTCAATGTGTGTGAAGGACCAGTGAAGAAGACTTACTTACAGATCCTTATACAACTCGGATTGAGTTTCTGCCCGGGGTTTCTGCAGCCTAGCATCTGTCTGTCTGTCTGTCTGTCTGTCTGTCTGTCTGTCTGTCTGTCTGTCTGTCTGTCTGTCTCTGTCTCTCTGTCTGACTCTCTGCTGCTCTGTCTCTGTTTGTCTCTCTGTCTCCCTCTCAATATATATATATATATATATATATATATATATATATATATATATATATATATATATATATACATATTTATATTTTTATATATGCATATATTTGTGCATGTGTGCATGCGCGCGCGCGCGCGCGCGGTGTGTGTGTGTGTGTGTGTGTGTGCACGCGCACGCGCACGCGCACGCGTGCACGCAAGATCCATCAAATACAGATGTACTTTGACAAACGGTACCCCTTTCATTGTCATCTAACAGTTCTCAGTAGCCGTCACGGGGAAGGACAGAAGAGTTAGTTTCAATCTTTGTGTTTAATCTGTAGTAGCTGCTTAGTGTTAATCATAGATCTATATTTATACACAGTCATAGTACTGTGGCCTTCATGGCCTGTCTGGGCTTTATGGGGATTGTGTGTAAATTTAAAGCTGTCTTTGGATAAAGAATATGAACGAGGCATACAAGTCAGTGTATGGTATGCTTCATTGCAGATCGAATCCAATTCCTTCACGTTGTTTTCTTCTAGCCCTGCCGACCACAGGGGCCATATCGGGACTGTTACTTTATAAGACCTATAAATTTTAGATTAAGACTGTGCAACTATAGTTGGAAAACCAATTTTGCTATCGTTCCTCTTATTAATACCCCAGACAACCATATGGATCAACCTAGCACGGTCACTGTGTCCATTGCACTGCAAGATGCTAACAAGGAAATGATATAGTACAGTGGGTTTTCCAAAACATTAATTTTGCTAAAGTTAGGGTCATTATTTTGATAAAGATGAACAATGTTAACTAGGTTTTTTTCTTTGTTTCTGGCCTGCTTTTGCTTTATTTTGATCAGAGAAAATAATTTAACAAATCAGAGGACGATAGAGATTTTAGGATCCCGATGTTTTAACACAATTCGGCAGAATATGAAAATATGTACAAATATAATAAGCATGCGTAGTCTTTCATTTTAACATTGTCTCGATACTGTTGTGACGAAATTGTGGAGTATGACACTCAGTACACACATTTCCTGCTAGCTTTACTTTCACGAAACCAAGCTGCATCAACTTTTTAATCTTTATGACTGCTGTAATTTTATTTCAAGAAATAAAGATAAGACGTTTTGTTTATAAATATGAAAAAATGAACAAATCAAGCAACAAAACATTTTTAAATGCCACCGAGATCGGTGTTACAAACAGGAAAAAAGAACAGAAAACAGAACGAAATATCAAGATACATTCACAGCTAAATGCTGTCCAGACAGACAGACAAACAGCTTCCGTCAGCTGCACTATCGCATGTGTCCAAAACATTTCACCCATTCTAGCGTTGAACGGTTATTCCTGTCAATGGGAGAGATTTGCGGGAATAGATAACTCATTTGCCAAATGGAGACCTGTAAGCCTGTGTTCAGAAGTGGTCTTAACTGTCGGTAATCCATTAAGACTGATGCTAAGGATGCTGTGAGACTGGGGGTTATGGCGATGGGATCAATACCTTCCTCTGTGATGAATGGCGCTAGTAGACGTGATGTGCAAACACACTAGACAAGAAGGAAAAATTAATGCAAAGCTGCTTATTTTAATATGTTCTCTTTCAAAGAGCGAATGCATCTGACACCGAGCTTTGTGTTCAATGTTTATTTCATATTCACATGACGTTAAAAAAAGAAGTGCCGACCAAGGAAATCTTGGTCTGACAACACCAAGCAACTGGGTAGACACCACAGCCTACATCCTAATTACTGCACACTACAGAAGACTACGAGTGCTGGCGTACCCTTTTTTTACCCCAACATATCACCCCAAGAAACGTCAAGGATACTCATAAGATAGGCACGCACAAGATAAGGAAAACCAAAAACATCAGCCCTATCTTCTCTGCAGTGCTGTTCAAGAACATCTTATCTACCTGGTATGTCTCTTGTATAAAAATGTGATCACGTCGTTCAAGCATACAATAGAGACATACACTATTTCCCCCCTAAGACACATGAAATAATATGCCTGAGTAAGTTTATTGCGAAACTTCGCATTAGGTTTAATCATATAATTATCCAGCATTGCTTTCCATGGACGCATAAAGAAAAGAATTCTTTGCAGAAAGTAGGTTCCGTTATGTAGTTAGGATTTCTTTTGCAGTTAGCGCAAGGAAAAGAACTCGTGGCAATAAATCATAACACAGCTGTTCATGGCATGTGTTTCAAAATCCGCTTCTGTACACGCACACACACACGCACACACGCACGCGCAAGCACACACACAAACACACACACATACACATGCAATTATGTATACACGCAATCATGTAATTATATATATATAATTATATATGTAATTATATCTATCATCTTTATCTATGTGTATATATAAATGTATACATATATATATATATATAGTGTATATATAAATATATATATACATATATGTATGTATAAATATATACATATATGTGTGTGTTTGTGTGGCGTGCGTGCGCGTGCATGCGAGCGTGTGTGTCTGTGTCTGTGTCTATGCCTACGTGCTTATGTAAATCTGCATCTGTATGTGTCAGCGTCTGTGCGTGTGCGTATGATTATGTTCGTGGATGCGAGCATGTTCTGTACCAGTCAAGATGTAGTTCCCATTTTAAAATTACAACTTATACAAAAATACTATATCTGCTAAAGTAAACAGAAAACAACCCCTAAGAAATCCAAAATTCTTCCCCCCAAAACCCCTTGCTTTCTGTATAAACTAGCTTCAACACTTAGTGTGCAACTGGTTTTATGACTTGAGCAAACAGTGATGTGCAGCAGGTAACTAACGGCCAGACCCTAGCAGAACCTGCAGGGAACTGTAAGCAAACAGACCCCAGACACCCCAGCGACTCCTACCCCGCCACCCCAGAATATAAACAATAGGGTGAAGGCGTGCGAGTGCAGAGGAGTCCTGGCAATTCACGACCGGGGGTGCTCTATTGGGGTTTTTTCTTTTGTCCTTCTAATCCTTCAATTACTATTAGCAGAATTTGAAACAGGTATGTACTCAAGTTTCGTGGTGGTTAGCAAAATGAGGTGCAGTGGTACAACAGGCAGGGAGAGTCTGCGATCTTCTTGATTTCTTTTCTTTTTTTCTTTTTGTCGTAAAAGTGTTGCTTGAAAAGTCTAGAATTAATGTGGAAGTTTGAAAAGTTTGCCTTTTTCGTCTCTTTGACGAACAATTGTTATCTTGATTTTGAAGTCAGTGCAAGATTGTGGCTAAACTTTTAAATAAGTCCAACAATATATCAAGTATATTGCTTCATTGCTACACATGTAACATAATAGATAATACAACTCGTGTGGCTGAACTTGCATGTCTTGATTAGCTATTTCTCATACAAAAATCTCCCAGTTCAGCTCAGAACATAGCAACTCTAGGAAAAGAAGCATCAATATTCATAACCGAACAGCTGAGTTTTGTTGGAAAAAAAAGTGTCTGTAAACATGTATATGACAATAAGCTAAACAAAATGCAAACTTTAACACTTTGTTAAAATATTTAGTGGTGTGCATTTTTAAGAACTGATGACATTAAAAAATATTTTTGACAGAAAATTTCTTTAAATCAAAGTGACAAAGCCAACAAACATTCATTTTTTAAAAAGAAAAATCGCAATATCAGAATTAAGCGCAAATTTCACACTCTGGCTTGAAGCCTTTTTCCTGTTTTAGTTTTTAGTGTTAATAGCTCCCGTTTTTGACTCGTTCACTGAATAAAGTTTGAACACACACATGTATGCTCTCTCTCTCTCTCTCTCTCCTCTCTCTCTCTCTCTCTCTCTCTCTCTCTCTCTCTCTCTCTCTCTCTCTCTCTCTCCTCTCTCTCTCTCTCTCTCTCTCTCTCTCTCTCTCTACACACACACACACACACACACACCACACACACACACACACACACAACACGCACGCACGCACGCACACACTCACACACACAAACACACACACACTCTCTCTCCCTCTCTCTCTCTCTCTCACACACATACACACATACACACACACACACACACACACACACACACACACACACACACACACACACACACACACACAAACACACAGACTTCCTTACTTCGTCTTCCATTCCTTGTCTACTGCCCCAATATATAAACAGCGGGGTGAAGGCGTTCAAGTGCAGCGGGGATTCTGGCCAATAAAAGGGATGCACCTTTTTTCCCCCCGTTCCCCAGACCCCTGAATCCTTTCAGCAATTATCAGACAATAAAACAGAGACTTGCACTGGTAGGTGCTTCTGACCCATTTGACATCAACAAGCAGAGAGCATAACGTGTGTGTGTGTGTGTGTGTGTGTGTGTGTGTGTGTGTGTGTGTGTGTGTGTGTGTGTGTGTGTGTGCGTGTGTGTGTATGTGTATGTGTGTGTGTATTGTGTTGTGTGTATGTTTGTGTGTGTGTGTGTTGTTGTTGTGGTGGTGGTGGTGGTGGTGGTGGTGTGTGTGTGTGTGTGTGTGTGTGTGTGAGAGAGAGAGAGAGAGAGAGAGAGAGAGAGAGAGAGAGAGAGAGAGAGAGAGAGAGAGAGAGAGAGTAAAGGAGGCGGCCTATTTATTGTAAAGCAGCTGTCAAGACTGTAGACAGTTATTTTTTATTCTCTTTTATTTATTGTATCTACCTTTTCTCTACTTTTTCTTCCTTTCTTTGTTTCTCATTTTCTTTCGTAAACTTGGTTTTGTTTATTTTCCTTTGTTTCTTTGTTGGTTTTTTTTTCTCTTTCTTTCTTTCTTCCTTTTTTTCTTTCATTCTTTCATTCTGTCAATCATTTTTTCTTTCTTTCTTTACTTTCCTTTTTAATTTCTTTCTTCATTTTTCCATCACTCTTTACTTTATTTCCTATCTATCTGTATTACGTTCAGGCGCTGTTGATTTGAATTTTCAAATCTTTTCTTAAGCATAGACCGAATTACTCTAAAATCTTAAATTCCATAGCTAGCTTAGGCCAGAAGTTTTGCCAATCATTGATATAAGCAAAATAACAAGACCTCAATAGAGTGTTCTTATCCTTTCGAATCCATGCTTAGATTGTCTTCCTCTGTATCAAATACGTAATTAGAAGACATGCACGCTTAAAGATCCTGTGGTTTACTTTATCATTCGTGTGAGTTAAAGGAAAAAACACACACAGGCACACGCACACACACACACACACACACACACACACACACACACACACCCCTAGCAAGGACTCTATGCGTGAAAAGCATTGAATGGGTTCTACAAAGATTCAACTTTGCCTTCAGACACATCCTGAACAATTAATTCAGTGCACTGCCTCCAATCACTCCTCATATCAAAGAAGACAAAAGAGCAAAAGATTACCAAAATCCAAACATCAAGAGATTTTTAACAGAAAAAATAACTGCAAGATCATGTAAACAGAGTGTTACACACCACCGCTAAACGATCATTCCCAAAACATCAGCCGTGGCAGAGAGAGAGAGAGAGCGGAGGAGTTTTAAGTGCAGGAGACGCTCTGGCAAACAGACAGGCCAGGATGTTTTCACCGATCTGTCAATGCTGCTGCCGTTCATCCCGTTGCCAGAATGCAAAATGCATCGCGCTAAATGTCACTTTGCTGCCGTGAAAATCAACACACTGGTGGGTGATTCATAGCACAGAGATCAGGACATAGTTTGCAGTGTGCTTCATCTTCTTCTTCTACTTCTTCTTCTCTGTCTCTCTCTGCCTTGTGTGGTGCTCTTGTTTTATCCTGTCTGTTTGTTTGTCTGTCTGTCTCTGTTTTTTGCTGTCTCCATTTTTCAGTCTTTACATAACTCTTCTCTGTCTCTGTTCCTGTGTCTGTCTGTCTGTCTGTCTGTCTGTCTGTCTGTCTGTCTGTCTGCCTGCCTCTCTCTTTCTGTGTTCAGTGTTCAGTTCAGTGTTCTCTCTCTCTCTCACCTTTGTTGTTTATTTGTTTTTGTTTTGTTGTGAAACTTTTACATGATTAAAATACATCGAACCTAAGTTTCTGTTATTCTTTTACAATTTCTCTTTTGTTCTGCTTACTTTGTTACTGCCATTGGTTTCCTTCCTTCCAGTTTCTCAGTTTTGCTTTTTTAATTCCCCTTTTGTCTTTAAAAAAAAAAAGTTGTTTATTACCGTTTCTTTCATTTTTATATCTCTGCGAGAAACCTATGTGCAGTTTACAAACTGTCCCCCAAACTCTTAACTTTTATGACACTGTTGAAACTGCCTTAGAAAGTCATCAACTACTGATGGATGAAATAAACATGCCAAAAACTCTGATTCTAAGCAATAGTTTAACTGTAAACGTATTCCTTTTAAGAGTTAAGTTTGAATTTTAACTGCGGTATATAAAAATATGATGTAATTTTTTAAAAGTTAAACAGAAGCTGCAAGATTATGTCAGCAAACCGAGCACACAATTTCGATCGCCTTCACGTTAAATGACACCATCATGTAAAAAAAAAAAAGCCCATGGTGTGAGCGCAGTGGATGGCAGTGGGTGGTGGTGTCCCAGCAATTTGAAGGTGATGTGGCTCCATTCATTCCTCAGCGCTGCTGCCATTCACACCGTTAGCTGCCGGCCTGCCAGGAGCTAGGATGCTGTACACCACGCTACCTACTACACAGGGGAGGTGCAGCTGCCCTAAAGTTTACATGCATGCCATGGGCGATGAGCACATCACATCAGGCAAGATGAGCGTGGATGCTTAGAATTTTTCTTCCTTTTTATTTTTTTTTACCTGACAGAGTATAAAGGCAGGGAGGAGTTTCCAAAATATTATTTTGGTTTCTGCCTTAGCTTTATTTCTTTTGGTTTGCTTATAATTATATTGTTTTCTCGTTGCTTTTCCTATTGATTATAGACTTATATTTTTGGTCTGTCTGTTTCTGTCTGTCTGTCTTTCTATCTTTATGTCTGTCTGTCTGTCTGTCTGTCTGTCTGTCTGTCTGTCTGTCTGTCTGTCTGTCTGTCTGTCTGTCTCTCTCTCTCTCTCTCTCTCTCTCTCTCTCTCTCTCTCTCTCTCTCTCTCACTCCACCTCTCTCTCTCTCTCTCTTTAACAACAACTACAACAAAACAATATTACTAGCACTGTGTACATGTTTCTGGAACCGAGGACATGGAGCAATACCAGGTAGTCACGAAAGAGTTGGAAATGAA
>CM060316.1:50405036-50412536 GCA_030674155.1 Stramonita haemastoma | reverse complement strand
AGCCATGAAAACTCATTTCTGGTAAAATTTGCAGACGACAGTGCTCTTCTGTCTCCCTTATCTGGATCAGTCCTAGACCATGGTCCAGCCCTTACCGAGTTCGTAGATTGGTGTGATGAGGCCTATCTGGAGCTAAATGTTTCTAAAACTAAAGACCTTCCTATTGATTTCAGAAGATCGGAGCACACTTCTGAGACTACCATCATCCATAGTGAAGAAGTTGAAAACGTTTTGAAATACAAATATCTGGGAACTGTTTTTGACCACAAGCTAAATTGGGATGCTAACATTGACGCCATTGTCAAAAAGGGGCAACAACGTGTGTATTTTCTGAGGAAGCTTAACTCATTTTTTGTCGACAAAAAGATTCTTTCTTTGTTCTACAAGTCTTATATAGAGAGCGTTTTAAGTTTTGCTTTCATTTGCTGGTACAATAACCTTAGCATTAAGAACAAGAATGGTCTTCAGAGAATTGTGAGAATCTGCTCTAAAATTATCGGAGAAGAACAAAGAGACCTCAGGTCGTTTTGTAATCAGCAGCTTGTACATAAAGCATGAGCCATTTTGGCCGATTTCTCCCACGCTCTGTTTTCAGAATTTCAATTGTTGCCTTCAGGACGTCGTTTTCAATGCCACAACAGCAAAACAAACAGAAAAAGGAATTCCTTTGTGCCAGTAGCTATCCGAGTTCTAAACTCATAATAACACTGACTGAGGTTGTTTGTTTTTGTTTTTGTTTGTTTGTTTGCTCCTGTGTGTGTGTGTGTGTGTGTGTGTGTGTGTGTGTGTGTGTGTGTGTGTGTGTGTGTGTGTGTGTGTGTGTGTGTGTGTGTAAGCTTCTCTGAATTACTTACCTGCCACTGTTATGTATGTAGCCAATGCATACAGGGGTGCACATACATGCATATGTACCCATAAAATGAGTATGTCTTATTTTCGGCTTTGTTGAATTTCTTTGAATTGCTTGTAAATTCACATGTCTTTTTACCAATTATGTGCGTGTGGGGGGGGGGGGGGGGGGGGGGGGACGGGTGGGTGTGGATGGTGTGTATGGATAGGGGGGGGGGGAGCGTGTGTGTATGTGTGAGTGTGGGGGGGGTGGTGTGGATTGTATGGGATGGGGGGAGCGTGTGTGTGTGTGTGTGTGTGTGTGTGTGTGTGTGTGTGTGTGCGTGTGCGTGCATGCATGTATATGTGCGGGTGTGAACACGTGCGTATAATGTGTAAATAATGGTGATCATATGTCTTTTCTAGTCAATGGTTTTTAAGAACATTGTATCTAAACATTGGGTGTGTGTGTATGCGTGTGTTTGCGTGTGTGCAAGCGCGCGCGCGTAGAGTGTGAGTGTTTGTGACATTTTATTTGTAGTTATATAATGTTTGAACAAATAAGAAATGTAGCTCCTTCGTGTGTTTGATTATGATTTGTATCAATATGCCTGTCAGTATTGTAATTGCCCTTCAGGGATGATTAAAGTGTTTTTGACTTGACTTGACTTGACTTGACTTTTTCTGCAATATTGCTGTCTCAATAACAGATTCGTGTGTGTGTGTGTGTGTGTGTGTGTGTGTGTGTGTGTGTGTGTGTGTGTGTGTGTGTGGTGTGTGTGTGTGTGTGTGTGTGTGTGTGTGTGTATGTGTGCGTGTGTGTGTGTGTGTATATATGTGTGTGATGGGGGTGTCCTTGTAATAAGTGACTTTTGTCAACATATAACGCAATACTATTGGTGCTACCACAAAAAAGACTGAGTAACCGTCTCCTATGGAATTATAGTGTTTCTTTCAGCAAATTGAAAAATGGTTTCCCATATTTTTTTCCGAAAACCGTCCTTTGCCAGGAAATATTTCTCTTTTCCATTACTGTTTCCTTTCTCCAGAGTATCTCCCCTATGCTTAGTTTCGCCTTGCCCCTCCACAGATTTGTCCTTTTTTCCAAGGAATTCTGAGTAGTTATATTGAGTCTATATTGAGTCTACACAATGTGTGTCTTGTGTGTCCATTGAGTCTATGTTGTAGTCTCCTGGATCACCGTAGTATCCGTCCTCTCTATCGCTCTCCCTTTATTTATCCTTGTCTGTCTGTCTGTCTGTCCGTCCGTCTGCCTGCCTGCCTGCTTGCCTGTCTGTCTATCTGTCTACATGACTGTCTGTCTGTCTGCCTGCCTGCCTGTTTGTCTGTCTGTCTGTCTGTCTGTCCCCCCCTGTCTCTCTCTCTCCCTTTGTCTCTGTCTGTCTGTCTGTCTGTCTGTCTGTCTGTCTGTCTGTCTCTGTCTCTCTCTCTCTCTCTCTCTCTCTCTCTCTCTCTCTCTCTCTCTCTCTCTCTCTCTCTCTCTCTCTCTCTCTCTCTCTCTCTCTCTCTCTCTCTCTCTCTCTCTCTCTCTCTCTCTCTCTCTCTCTCTCTCTCGCCTTCTCTCTCTCTGTCTCTCTCTCTCTCATGCTGTTTTGCCACAAGTAGCATGACAGTGATTTCTCTTTGAAATACAACGAGCCTTATGGCCATCACACTTGCATCTTGCTATGTCTGTTGTCAAAATACTGCCTGGAGCAGACACTATCCTTGTGGGTAGCCCAGGGACACTGGTGTGCGCTTCTGGCTTTCGGTGGCATAGAAGATGCTGTAAAAAAACAACAACCTGTGTGTGTGTCTGTGTGTGTGTGTGTGTGTGTAGTGTGTGTGTGTGTGTGTGTGTGTGTGTGTGTGTGAAACGGCACGTGACATATGCACGTTTAAGGCACGTTTCAGACCCACAACAAGTGTGGATACTGAAAGGAGCTTTTGTTATGGAGAAAATAATGCAGCAGACTCCTTTCAACCTGCTTGTTGGTATCTGTCTGCTTGTCTGTCTGTCTGTCTGTCTGTCTCTGTACGTCTGTCTGCCTGGACGTATAGAATATGTGTTTGTTTGTCTGTCGGTGTGTTTTTTGTCTTTTTGTTTATGTCTCTGTTTCTGTCTGTCTGTTTGTCTGCCTGTCTGTCTGTCTATCTGTTTCTCTCTCTCTCTCTCTCTCTCTCTCTCTCTCTCTCTCTCTCTCTCTCTCTCTCTCTCTCTCTCTCTCTCTCTCTCTCTCTCTCTCTCTCTCTCTCTCTCTCTCTGTATAAAAGAATAAATCAAATCAAATCAAAATCTTTCTCTCTCTCTCTCTCTCTCTCTCTCTCTCTCTCTCTCTCTCTCTCTCTCTCTCTCTCTCTCTCTCTCTCTCTCTCTCTCTCTCTCTCTCTCTCTCTCTCTCTTCATTCATTCATTCACTCATTCGTTCATTCGTTCATTCATTCATTCGTTTATTCAATTTCTTTCTCTGAGCACACAGAATGAAGACCCAATGATGCTTAATCATGAACAAAATATACTTTTAAATCCCGTTCCAATCTGTTTCTTGCTCAGTTGAGAGATTTCCTTTTTCAAAACTTTTGAGGCTCCATTATTGAATAAGGATCCGCTGAAAATGTCAACGAGAGAGACAGAGACAGAGACAGAGACAGACAGACAGACAGACAGACAGACAGACAGACAGACAGACAGACAGACAGACAGGGACCCGTGACTGAGTTATACTGGATTTGCATGCTGTGGGGTGGGTGGTATCAATGCCTGTAATCTCTTGAAGCTTCGTGAGAAGTTTTAGCCATATAACCACACCCTTAACCCGTGACTTAACTTGATTTGATGTGACCAGCACATACAAAAAAATAATTAATAACTGCAACAAAAGAAAACCACGTTGGCCTTCCTTCAGGTGTGAAGATGCTGGTGGCGGTGGTGGTGATCTTCGGGCTATGCTGGCTGCCCTACCACACCTACTTCATCGTGATCCAGATGCACGAGGCGCTGCGCTACTCGCCCTACATCCAGACCATCTACCTGCTCATCTACTGGCTGGCCATGTCCAACTCGCTCTACAACCCCATCATCTACTGCCTTATGAATGCCAGGTGTGTGCGGGGGGGTTGGGGATGTTTTCTCTTACTGTGGTAGTTTGTATGTAGTTTTAAGTAGGAACTGGTTTTAATTTTAGTTTATCTTATGCCACTTTATGTCACTGCAGATTTCTCTGCGTGAAATTCGGGCTGCGCCCCCCGGGGAGAGCACGTCGCCACAAGTGCAGCGCCTACCCATGATTTCCCCCCCTCAGGGATGGTGTCTATACACGACACCTGTGTATATGCTGGGTTTTTTTATATAATTTTGTCATCTGCTCCTGCCGGCACACGATAGCCTGCTCTTCCGAAAGGTGGAACGGGGTTTTAACGTGTGTGCAAGATGTTCTGCGTGCGTTCGCACACGGGGCCTCAGTTTATTGTCTCGTCCGAATGACTGATCTCACTACAGATGCACCTGTTTGATGAGAGTTTCTTTTCTTTCTCAAGAGTTGATATCAGTACCGATTCTAGAAACTCCCTGAAAGATTTTCGGATGAGACTATAAAGCGAGGTCCTGTTTACGAACGCTCGTGAAACATTTTGTTTATACGTTAAAAACCTATTCCGTTGTTTTACAAGAGCTGTCAATTAAGTGCAAAGTAGGAAAGGATGACAAAACTTTTTTTAAAAAAAACATGCACACTGCTGTTGTGTTTAGACATTCATCATCCCTGGAGTCGGAATGTGCCTACTTTCATGGTGGGCAAAAACGCTCGCATACGCAAAAAAAAAAAAATTACCATTGAAATTCCTCAGAGTTCTGGCCGAAGAATGATATTCCATTCGATTCAGTTCAAATGCTTTATGATCTCATAAACAGAAAAATTGTTTCATCATCTGCTGCCTTATGTATGGAAGGATGAGCTGTTTATTGTATTATTTTTTCGTCTTATCAGAGGAATTTCGGGTTTTTTTTTCAGTGTTGTTTGTTGTATATGTGAGCTTTTTTGCAAAGTGTAGAACAGGGTGGGGCGAGAGAAGTAGAGGAATGAAAGAAGTAGAGGTGAGGGAATGGGAGCATAATTATTAATCGAGTGTGGTGTGTACAAAGGTGGTAGAGTTGGGAGGGTGTTGGGTGGGGTAGGGTAGGTGGTTGATGTTGAGTTAGTGAGAAGGAAGGTGGAGGATAATGTATACTGAGAGAGTGAGATGAAGGGTGTAAGTGGCGGGAAAAGAGGTAAAGGTGGGTTGCTCTTGTTTAATAATGGTTGTGGTTGGATGTGTAGAGGTGTGTAGAAAGAACTGTTGGATATTTCTGTTGCAATTATGGTGACGACGATGATGCAAAGCGACAATGCTAATGACGACCACACTGACGACGACAATAACAATGCCCGTTGTTAGAGGTTAAAACAAAAGTGATTAATAAGATGGTGGTGACGGTATCGGTGATGACAGGTACAACAATATGGATAATAATGTTAGCGACTACCACTACCGCATTGCAATGACACCTACAATGTCAATGATGACAACGATGACGACAAGAACGAAAATGAAGATGAAGAAAAGAAGAAGAAGAAGAAGAAGAAGAAGAGAAGAAGAAGAAGAAGAGGAGGAGCAGGATGACGACGACGACGACGACAATGATGATGATGATGATGATGACGACGACGACGATATTGACAACAAACGACGATGACGATGATGCTGATGATAACAACAACAACAACAACAAAAAACAACAAACGACGATTAATTAATAATCTTAAACAAACAATAATAATAATAAACCTAGATATTAGTACAAACCAAATCCAACCTCACTCAACTATTTTTTTTGGCACACGCACACACACACACACACACACACACGCAAGCGCACGTTCACGTGTTGTTGCATTGCAGGTTCCGTCAAGGCTTCCTGCAGTTCTTCCGCTTCTGCCCTTGCAAGCCGTGCCGCAAAGCGCTGCGGGCCAGCTACAAGGACCGAGGCTTCTACTCCACTCGTATGAGCATGACCAACACGGAGAAGATGGACCGCAACGGGTCCCTGATGCACACCACCCTGGAGAGCATGGAGGACACCAACTCCACGCCCATGGCCAGCACGTACCGCATGCACCCCATCAACCATGCCCACCGCTCCCGGGAAAGAGACAGCTATGATGACTGATCGAGTGAGTGAGCGGGAAAAGGTCGAGGTCGGTCTATTTATGGTATAGGATTTTATCTCGGCGACTCCTTTCATCAGTCAGTCAGTTTTCAAGTGCAAAGTTTCCCTCTCCCCCCCCCCCCCCCTTTTTTTTTGGGAGGGTTATACAGGTTTGTGTGTGGGTTTTGGGGGGGTTCCTGGGTGGTTTTTGTGGATGGTGATGGTGGTTTGGAACGTTTTTTGTGTGTGAGGAGGGGGGTGTGGAGGGAAAAGGCGATGAAGTTGATTAAAAATGTGTGTTTGTGTTGGGGGGAATAGGGTGTGACTTCTTTTTTTTTTTTTTTTTAAAGCCTTCTTCGCCCTGTGTCACGATGTTGTGGGAAATACTGTGGTTTGGTTTTTGGAGAAAACTGGCTATACCACTTATTAGTGAAGATGAAAAATCCAGTTCTTGGAATTCATTAGGGTGATTAGGTACGGGTAAGAGGAAGAAGGATAAGGTGGGAATTTCTTCAGCCTGGGAAAAATGTGGACTTTGAGAATCGTTCTGGAAGTGAAACATTTTTTTGGTTTGGAGGGATTGAAGCCTCTGATAATAGAGCCAGGAGTGTGAATCATCAGGAGAGATACACGGATGATTTGGCCACAATTTGGGTACAGTGGTGACCGAGAGATGTTGGCCTTGTGTAGTATGTGGACGATCTGAAATGAGAAATGAAGAAGCGTGAAGGACGATGTTAGAGAAGCTTTGTTTGGTGGGAAGTGTGGACAATGGACAGTGTATCACCACGAACTTTGGACTCGGTGTGGTGGAATAAGGGTTTGTCTTGTGACATCATATTCATTTACTGTACACTGTTCCTATAGTAATATTGAATAGTGCAACGCGTGCTCTCTGATGTGGCACTATGTTGACTTGTGTTTGTGTGGGTTATTCTTTTTTTTTTTGGCAAAGTGTATAAGGGTGCAGAGTTGGTGAGGTGTGGATGTATTTGTAGATAAAGTTTGCGTCTCTGTGTGTGTGTGTGTGTGTGTGTGTGTGTGTGTGTGTGTGTGTGTGTGTGTGTGTGTGTGTGTGTGTTTGTGTGTGTCTGTCTGTGTCTGTGTCTGTGTGTGTTTGTGTTTGTATGTGTGTGTGTGCGTGCGTGCGTGCGTCGGTGCGTGCCAGTGCGTGCGTGCGTGCGTGCGCGTGCGTGCGTGTATGTGTGAATGTGTTGTGTGTGTGCGTGCGTATGTGTGCGTGCGTGTATGTGTGTGTATTGTGTGTGTGTGTGTGCGTGTGCAAAATTTCTGTTTCTTGGACAATAAAATGTCTTTGGTTTCGGGTATCCTTTATCAGAATGTTCAATCACCTCTTACTCTGATGAAAGGACGATTAAAAATGGAAGGCTAGTGGGCGGTGCTCATTTGGAATTAAAAGGACTGTGTTTTGGAATGCAATTAGAGAAGATCTGATTTGATATTTTTGTTTAAATTAAAATGTCGCA
>CM060316.1:50384042-50402436 GCA_030674155.1 Stramonita haemastoma | reverse complement strand
CTGTGCAAAATGTTTATTTGAGCTGCAGTAGAAAAGAGTGTTGCATGATTAATAATCATGTTTGTTTTAGAGATGTTATTTGTTATTTTGTTTGTTTTTGTTTACTTGGAAGAAGAAAAAAAAAGCAAACAAAAAAGGGGGTGGGAGATAGCAGCAGCAGAACTGTGATAAGAATTTTCCATACCATGATTTTGAACTGTGGAGAGTACTGAACTGTGGAGTGCACTGAACTGTGGAGAGTACTCTGGAGGTCTTGTCAGGCAGTAGTTAACTGGATGGAAACTGTGTATGCAGTTGACTGTGCATTTTTGTTTTGACCTACAGTGGAAGAATTGGTCAAAATGACTCCTGGTTTCATGACCGGAGACAAAGGCAACCTCCATTATTCTAAAGTCTTGGACAGCAAAGCACCGGGTAGGTTTATTTGCCAAGAGGAAAAAGGTGTGCGAGAGAGAGAGAGAGTATGCAAGTGTTTGTGTGTGTGTGTGTGTGTGTGTGTGTGTGTGTGTGTGTGTGTGTGTGTGTGTGTGTGTTGTGTGTGTGTCTTTTGGATGCCAGGGGCTCTTTCAGTATAAAAGGCATCCCCACCTTCTGGAAATTCTGTGCTGAAAACCCACTTTTCTCTCTCTTTCTTTGTGCCTGTTTTCCTCCTTACCTTTCAATCATCTCTCTTGCTTTATTCTGCCTTTTTGTTTTCATGATGCAACTTTTTGTCTGTATTTTATTTTTTTTTTTTTGTTCTGGTGACGAGGTGGTGATATTTAAACACTAGGATAGACACAGGATGTCCATTCTGCTGTGTCATTTGCCCATGTGGCATTTTTTTTATGTATACTTTTTGTACTCTAAAATGTTTATTTTATTTATTGTTTTTTTATACATTTTTTGTGTAACCTGGGGATGGTAAATTAAGTGAAATGGGTGGTGTCATCAGCACAGGCTGGTATATTAACTTTAAAGAATAAAATGACTTCGGTGTTGTGTCATTAAATGGGGTTTTTTTGTTGGTTTTTATTTTTAGATGGATGGTGATAGATATTTGAAGGTATTAAATGTTGGTTTTGAGCTTGTTAAGTGAAAGTAACTGGAGCCTCGGAAACTGAATGATGGTGACAGCCCTAATCTGGCTCTCATGGTTGGTAGGCTATGATTATAGAATGGAATGGAAAGGGAGGGGGAGAGAGAGAGTGTGCGCGCTCGTGCGTACTTTGTAATTTGTTCATGATTTTGCAATCTGGGGTTGTTCCTTGAGTGGTGAAATGGCTTTGAATCATTAAATGCTTTTTCTATTTGTCCTACATTACATAAAAGTGAAACCCATTACAATTTTACAGTGAAAATGTTTTAAAAGTGAGCTTAGCATATGAAATGCCCATCGCAGTTTGAGAAAAAAGGAGAGGGTGTTTTTTTTGTTTTAATGTATTCTTGTCGTTTTTTTAATTAAAAACAACTGAAGAACATACGTTTAATAGTGCCTTTCTTAGTGCCACGAAAACAGCTCTGCAAATTCATGGCTTAAGATGAAGAACAATTTTTCTGCAATTATCTTAAACACCCAAAAGACTATGAATGCAATTGATTACTGTAAACAGCTGCACCCGCTGTGACTGCGTCTTCTGCACCTCAAGTAGCAGCCGAGCCCATGATGAAAGCATCCACAAACTCTCCCTCTCATGCACAGCCAGTGCCAAAGTCCTCAGCAGGCCTGCCCACTGGCGCTGAGCCTGAGCCACTCATGCAGTCAGCTTCAGCAGCCCCGCTCACGGAGCCGTGCCACTGGCCAGATCAACAGCCAGTCCCAGCGGAGCTGAGGCACCAATGAAGGCAGCAACAAACTCTCCTACGATGGCAGAATCAGTCATGAAAGCCATTTCACAGCCCGTCACTGGCGATCGAGGGAACCGATACTACTCTGCTGTTTTGGATTCAGGGGTGAAGGGTGAGGCATAGAGCCTGGGTCTTGCTGCTTTGGGGTGTCTGTTGGTTCTGCTGCTTTTTTCTCTCTTGGTTTTTTGTACTGTAAATTTGTTTATGATGCTTTTTTTTAAAGCCCAAAACAATACTGGCAATGATTTTTTGGCAGGAAAAAAACTTTGTACGGAGTCTGTTATATGCGGTAGTCAAAACAGACAGTATAGATGATGTTGCTTTCCTTTGACTTCTCTTGGTAGCTGGGGAATCTATCCTTCAACTTTCTGCAACAGGCAGAGTAAATGTCAGAGGGCAGTAACTGGGCCTTTTTATGAGTGCTTTTTCTCCATGTATGTCCATCTTTTTCTTTGGCTTACAGTACATTTTTGAAGTAGTTGTGTCCCTTTGTCTCACGTTTTTACAAGGGGCCTCTTTATATACATTAATATTGTGGAAAATCTTTTGCAATAACTTTGTTTTGTTGGATGTAAGAAGAAAACATGTTGGTACAGCGCGACAGATCACAGCATGTAACAATTTATCCATTATTAGGTTACCTGCTGTGAGAAGTCTTTATTCAGGATTTTGTTCCTGCTGCCATGCCATTTTTTTTCTGTTTATTTCTGCAGGGTTTTGTAAAAAACAACAACAACAACTTGATTTTAATATGTGTGTCCCAGCATGTGATTTTGCTAACAGAAAATCAGTAAATATCTGAAGCAAAAAAAGTTAGCTGTCTATTAACATTAGCAGTAGTTGATAGATGTTTGAGAATTTCTGCTTTTTCATTTTCAAATGGCACAGTGGATGATAAATCAATGTGTGGAATAGCTGCTTTCACACACACACACACACACACACACACACACACACACACACACACACACACACACACACACACACACAACACACACACACACACACACACACACACACACACACACACACACACACACACACCACACACACACACACCCAAAACATGGAAAACATGCGCATGCACGCATTCACACACGCACGCAAATCACACACACACACACCTTTCTTTTGTAGTCGTCTTTTCACTTTTTTTTCCTTGGTAGTCACTATGCTTAATTCTTGCTTACAAAAAATCAAACTTTATTTCAATCTGACTGTTAAAGTGTTTCTCAGTTTAACACCCTGAGGGTCACCTAGAACATTCATTGTCTCACTAACCACACCCAGAATCACTGCAAAGACCATGAGTACACATTAGGAAAAAGTTTGCGTGCAGCCAAACTTTGACATCAGGGAGTTTTCTCTTTTTTACTGGCTAGTACAAGTTGTTATGCTGAGAGGTTTGTCATGGATGAAAACAACCTGAACATCTCATAACATAGCAACATTTTGATGTAGGCCATGGTTTTATTGCTTACATCAGTAATTGAAAGCTTCTGGTCAGAGCCACTTTTAAGAATGTTTCTTGTAGCATAGAGTAAGGAGCCTCTAAAGAAACATCAATCCTAACAATTTGTTATTCTTTAGATATTGTATTGCTTTGACCTGAAAATACTTGGGGTTTAGTACTTGTGTCTATTAGTACGCTTTTTTTAGGTGTAGAAAACTCTGTTACCTTTTTTTGTGATTCATCAACTGCTATATGACTATTATAGATGTAGCAATCTTACATTTTTCATTGTGTGTGTGTGTGACTTTTTGTGGTCCAAGAATGGATTTGTAAGAACATTTCTTTTCTCTGTAGACTGTTGCTGTAGAGCTTGTTTATTACATTTTTTTTTTTATTTAGATGTGAGTTCTGTTACTTTTTTTTTCCACTCTCATGAATCTTTTACAGGCAACATATTTCTGTCTGTCTTTTTGGGGGTCAACATCTTTGGCTTGTTTCCTTGTACTAGTCAGCATGTTTGAGCCAGAAATGTTAAAGAAACTTGATGACTATCAGCAGCATTCTGACATACTGTATAACATACTTGTTGGAGTATGTACAAACAATTCATTCCATCCCTACCCTCCAAAATTGGGGAAGGGGGGAAAGGAAGAAAATTTAAAACATGAAAATAAAAGGCAGAAAAGAATCTTTAGCATTTCCTGGCTCTTGTGGGAGTGTCTTGAAGCTCTGGGACTATGTGGGAAATCTTCTTTGCGTCACAGCAAAATAGTGAGACATGTGGCGAGATATATAACTCCTGCATTATTTTGTTTCTGTTTCTTTCATATATACCCATTTTGATTTTTGGTGAACTATAACTGTATGTATTTGTTTGTTCTTCTGGATATTGCATCGGTTTCAAGTGGATTTGCTCACTCACACACGCATGCACGCACCCACCCTCACTTACACACACATATGTATGTGTGCATACATGCACAGTCACACCACACACACACACACACAACACACACAACACACACACACACACACACAACACACACACACACACACACACACACACACATTCATGTATGCATACATGCACATTCACACAAACCATGAATGAAATGACATAGTCCTTCACCCTGCGTCTCGTCTCTCTCTGCTTTTCTCTGTCCTCTCTGTCTCTCTGTCTCTCTCTCTCTTCTCTCTCTCCTCTCTCTCTCTCTCTCTCTCCCCTTCTTCATTTTTTTTTTTTTAGACAATGCATGATAGCCATGTATAACTGTACTATTCTATTTTTCTACCTTTGTTATCAATATCTTGCATGGAGATTGTACTAGATTACTAGATAATGTAATTGAGATTTTTTTTTGTTGGGGAGGGGGGGGGGGGTAGAGGAAGAGAGCTTATTAGTATATGTTTGTATTTGTTTTATTTATGCTAAATTGTTTTTATATTTAAGGTGTCAGTAAATCAGTTCAAACTGGACTATTAAGAATTTTAAGAAACCAGGCATCATTGATGTAAACAATGAGACATATAAAAATAAGGGAAAGGGTAGTACTAGTAATATAAAATAACTGAAATACATTATTTCAAACTTTTCATGATAGTCAGAGATAGATAGCATAAATATGTTTTAGATTGTATGCATCTTCTTCAACAAAAAAGTCATTCTTTGAATAGTTTGTAGTGTCTCTTTCAACAAAAAGTCTTCTTTTACTGTATTTAACAAAGGTTACAGGTGATTCAGAGCCCCCCTGCATCATATTCATTTAACATGTATAGTTGAAGGGGTTGGAAGTGGCTTGTTTTTTTCCACTACTGTTTGCTATTTTCTTAAATGGCATTTTTATTTTTATTTTTCACCATTTTTTTTTCTCCATTTGTTGGGTTGTTTTTACCATGTGTGAATGACTGTGTAACCTACAGTGGAAGGTCTGATGAAGGCAGCCACTGGTCACATTACGGGTGACAAGGGAAACGTCCATTACTCTAAAATGCTCGACTCCACATCTGGTAGGTTTATGTGGGAAAACCAGCCATCTTTGGTCACTTCTCTTTTTTTGTATGTTCTTTTGTTGGAAATTCTATTGACTTTGATCTCTCTTCTGTGAATTTGTTTTACTGTTTATATATAATGCCATTTGGATTGTTGTTCTTTGAAAACTGAACTGTTCTTTTGTTAGTTCTTTGAAAACTTCTTGTGGGTGGAGCTTTAAATTAAAAAAAAAAAAATGATGTTGTGCAATATCTTTACTTTTATTTTCATGTTTGCTCCTTGAGCTTTTGTTTTTGTGAGTTTTACATTTGTTGTTTTTTTTTTTTAAATCTTGTGATGCTAATGACTCTGTATTGGCAGAAGAATGTTTGCCAATGTTTACAATGTGTTTATCCTTCTGTGGGATTTCTGATGGTCTTCTCTGTCTTTATATGTGTCAGTGCTGAAGCCTTTTGATTTGTGCTGGCTTTAGTAATCCAAAGCCTTTCCTCTTCAATATATTTGGATAAACTGTTGTCATTTCATCTCCACCTTCACCTGTCCTGTAGTATGGTTGACTGTTGGGGCACCATTAAAGATTTTGCAGCTACTCTCCACTACTCTTTGCGGTTCTCAGCATTCCACAGTATGTCACTCCGCTCATGAAGTCATTATCTTTCCTTAAACTTTTCTTTAAAATTTTTAAAAATATTTTTTATCTTTTCTTAGGAGGTTGGATGTAATTCATTGTATGATTTTTTTTCTGCCTTAAGAGTCTATTGTAAACAGTACAAAAATCTGGGATGGCAGATTGCCTTTGTTTAGTAAAGAGCAGTGTATTCCTTGATTTTTCATGAGTAATTTCACTTTACATGTATGATTACTGTATTTTTCTCTTATGAAATTGACTGTGCCAGAGACATTTTGTGGTTTGTTTTGTATGTTTCTGCTGTATCTGAGCTTAATCTTTCTCAGTCCCATAGCTGTGCTCACCCCAGTGGGATGCTGTAGGCTGTTACTGGTTAAGTAATATTCCTGCTCTTGAAAAACATTTTTTGGAAATTTTCTCCTTTTCTTATTGGATGGAATAGGGGATACTGTGTTTGTTGCAGTCTTTTTCTTTCTATCGTCTTCTTTTTTATTTCTCCTACAAATTGCTTCCTTCATCTGTATTTTCTCTCCAGGAAACAGAATTGTGGTGCTGACCTTTTACTACTTGTCTTGCCCTAGGATTGATGCTTATGCACTTGTTCGTTTTTTGCTCAATATGCCGCCTTGTAAAGAAAACATCACATAATTATCATGATCCACATATGTAGTGTGTTTATGCTTTTTTTATATACAAAAATTGGCATTTTGTAAGCCACAAGGGGAATGAAGTAATGCAAGACTGATTTACAGAGATTTATCTTGCTTTAATTGTGTATACATATATGTATTGTATGTATATGTGAATATAAGTTTCATTTTTAGCTTGGTTTTACTTGCTTTGATGTATATGTGAATACATCTAAATTTCTTTTCCATCTTAGTTTTATTTGCTTTAATGTTTGTGTGAATGTAACTAAATTTTGTTTCCAGCTTTCCTTCTGTTTGTTTTCATCTCTGATATGCCCTGTTCACCTGTGTCAGCTCTGTAGAATATTTTCTGCCTGGATATCCATTAGTCTTTAGTTAGCAGGTTTGAGATTCTGTATTCAATGTAAATTGTGTTATTTTCCTATCTTAAGAGTCCAGGGGAGGGGAGGTTGCTTTTTTTCTTTTGGGGAGGAAGGGGGGGGAGATTCTTAAGTCTATTTGATTTTTTTTTTAACTGAAAAGAGGAGGGGGGGATTGTTTGTAAAGATTGTTACTGATGTAAGACAGACCTGAAGTCACAGTCTTGTTTGTACGTTTTTAGTTTGGAATTATTTGGGGGGTTTGGTTTTTTTTTTCTTCAACAGTAAAATGCTTCAGCTCTTTTTAGGTGCAGAAAATGCGATTTTCAGAAGTTGATCGTCTGGTCTTCATTAATTAATCATAGTTTGTTTCATTTCTCCAGATTTCAGCCTTCAGTGACCAGACATGTCCCATAGAGTCTTTCCCCCCAAAAAAAAGAAAAGAAAAAATAACCAACACTTCTGACTGGTTGCAGGAGCCAGTCCATTGCCAGCTGGTATCGCTGCCCCTACCCCATTGCCCAACTTAAGTGCATATCCACTGCCTGGCCAGCCTGCTGTCAACCCTGCTCTGGCCAACTCTTCAGTGCCTCTCCCCAACCTCGGCCCCTTACCTGGCATCCCTGCTCCTACCATATCCACTGCCGGTGCCATCCCTAGTGCTCCCCAGCCGTTCGCACCTTCTGAAACCACCCCTGCTCCTACACAGGTCTCTGATAGCGCCGCTGCAGGAGTTTCGTCTGTGTCTGGGGCATCGTCTTAAAGAAAATATCCTTTTGTGTGATTTGGTTGAATGTGGTTTACTTGGGTTCTGGCCTGTGGTGATGGAGGCATGCAGGACTGGGGCTGACGACTGGAGCAGCAACATCTCGGGGTGATGAACGTGGTCCAGGCGAAGCTTGAAGTGGTGACTGGTTGTTATTTAATTCTTTCTTGAGGCGATGACTCTTGATGTGAGTGGTGAATAATTGATGTCATGTCAGTCTGTTGTGTCTCACTTGACCGGCTGCAGAAGAGAGATCCATGGAACAGTTTTGTTGAGGGGTGTTACACTGCGAAGATAGCGTGAACCACAACAGTGTGAAGCAACAATTCAACAGGCTATGCTGCAGAATTCTCTTCAATCTTTGTGATTTACAAAATCTGATAGTATTGACAAAATGGGATATTAAAAGGCTGGAAAGAAAGAACAAAAGAAACTGTTATTCGGCTGACTAAAGATTAGAGTACTCATCAAGAACAGTTTATCTACTTACACCATGGGAAGTTGCATCTAAGAATCAGCATTAATTAAGCTAGATTAGGGAGAGATGGAATTTAACTATTGATATCATTGAGTGTATCTTGAGGTCAGATGTGCAAAGGGATTATGAATTTCATTGGTTTAAACCGTAATGTAGTGTAGTGGAAGTAAGTGCATTGAAAGTTTACCTTTTAAAGGTGCATTTCAGCAGTATTATTGTTTTAATTTTTTTAAAAAAAGAATAATTTTCAGTCACCTTTTATTTTGCTTTTTTTTGGTCTCTCCTCCTTAGGCAGATGAAAATTGACTTCAAGATCAGCCTCTTATTCTTTTTCTCATCATGTCTTTGTGATGTGAGTTAAGGTTAGACTGTAGTCTTCACTTGTGCTTCATCAATCTGTTCATTTAGTGTGATGTCAAGGGTTTCTGTTGCCTGTACAAACTGTGTTATTATGGTAAAATAAAATAGAATATCAATTGTTATCTGACCAGCAGGGCATAGGGAAAACAAATCATTCCATGGTATTCAGATTCTGTAAGGAGTTTATTATAGATGTACTATGTTGGCTATGAAGAGACTGGTTCACTGTTGTTGGTGATGCAAGTGATGGTGATTTTCTGAACATGTTTTTATCTTTTTAGCATACTTTGTGAATGTCAGAGGCTAAAGGAATGAATGAATGAATAACAGTTTGTCACACCTTCAGTAGATGTTCTTGTAGACATAAATCACGTAAATCATAAAGTAGTGTATTTTTATTGCAGTGAATTTGCAGTTTTTAAGAATAGTTTTGAACCAAGCTGTGTGTTTCATTGCCCTGCAGTGCATGGATTTTGTCACCTGGAGTACGGATATGCTTTCCTGAAACATTTTTTTTAATGAGGAGGGAAATCACCAGCTAAAAAAAATTGTATACCAAAAAAGTCTGTATGTTCAGTTTTAAAAATGGGTAAGAAAATTGTCAGCAATTATAGTGATGCACTAAGAAAGATCTGCTGTTACATCATCCATCAGTCCAAAGGAATGAAAAGTGTGTTTGAAAATCATAAAGTGACGTTATTTATGAAAAGTAGGATCCATCCAGTGACAAATGTGTGTATTACATTTTATGATTAATGTACGCTAGGTACAAATTTCAATCAGAATTTTACATTTAAACGACTGATAGAAACCAGCCCATGTGTGCACATTCAGAAGCATGCATGCACACACAGACACACAGCCAATGATCTCTGGAGAATGGAGACTGTACCATGACCTTGTCAGGCAACAGGCTGCTTGTTAGGTGATACTCACATTCAGAAGCCAAGTTAGTGGAGAAATCTTTCAAATTCCCACTTGCGTTGTATAAAGTTTGTTGTGATTTTTTTGTGTAATGTTGTTTTGGATTAAAAAAAAAAGAAAGAAAGATGATTTATGGGGAGGGGATAGGTGATAAGAAAATTGTAGGAAAAGGTTGGGGTTTGGGGGGGGGGGGGGGTGGTTGTCTTTATAATGTTTTCTGTTAATAGTTGAGGTTTGACTATGTAGAATACTCTGTATGCAGGGAGATATCTGGAAAAAAAGAAAAGCAGATATTTTGGGTTTTATTTTTAGAATTTTTGTTTTTTTTGTGTGTTGTTTTAATTTTTATTTATATCCGGTGATTAAGGAAGAAAACTTGGAGAGATGTGTTACCCATGCAGATGCAGAGACTGTAAAGTAAGCTGTATTTGAGCTGGGCACAACTCTTGAAGAAAAGAGAAAGAAGTTCATATAGTTATTGTTTCCCTTGAATAGATTCATCCATGATCATTGACTGATAGAATCTCATCAAACTACTTTTCTACTCGTTCAGACAGTGTTTAGGCCTCTCATTTCTTCAACAAGGTAAATTCCAATATTCTGACATCATATGACAAAAACACAGAAAGCTTGCTTTGATGTGAGTGGCTGAACTAAATGAAGTAAGAGGAGATAAGCTGCAAGGCATCGGAAATTGGTGTTTTGTTGGGGTTTTGTGTGTGTATGTGTGTTAAGGTTTTGTTTTTGCTTGTTTTTGTTTCTGTTTTGTTTTGTTTTGTCATTTCAAATGGTAACAGTTTGTTCTTGTCAAACTTGCTCATGTACAAATAACAGACCTTGTTTCTTAGGATGTGCAGCTGATTGTTTTTCGTGAGATGCATGATTGTTTTATAAGAATTGAAACAGTAATCTGTTTTGAGACTAGAAAAGTTCTGATTTTTTTTTGGGTAGTATCTTAACTTAAAAATTTGCATTTAAAAAAGCACTATTATTGTTATCCGTGTAATTTTGGAGACAAGTTATTCACCGCATTGACTTGATTGGTTCTTTATGAGTTGTTGTTACTGTTTATCTTTGTTTGGGTTTTTTTGTTTGTTTTGTCTATTATCAAGTCTCTATCCATATACTTTTACGTGCTAAACTTGAATGGGATTGTTATTTTTTTCTTTTACTTTTGCTTTGAGTTAGGTTTGGGTTGGGGGGGGGGGGGGGGGGGTTGGGGGGGGGGGGGGAGGTAGACAAAGATTTTGAAAGTCCTTGTATACTTAATTGCTGTATCATACTTCCAAGATCACTTCCAAGTTGAAAGGTGGATTTTTTTTTAGGATCCTGAAAAAATCATAGTTTAGTTTGGCTTTCCAAACTACCGACAAGTGCATAATCATCAAATTTGAGAACTTTTGATGTTCTGATAAGCAAGAAAATGTCCTCAGTCACATTTTTCTTAATCTAAATTATATCAGTTCTGGTTACTTATTACTGATGCAGTCAGATCTGAAATTCAGCAGAACTCATAGTTGACAAGTATCACCTGTTTTTTCCTCGAAAACCTATAAGTTACATGTTGTACAGTAGAGCAGTGTTAGGCATGGACAGCCCAAAAAACCCCAAATTTGTGATTTCATCATGCATAATTATTTTTACTTTTCACTGCCAGTATCTCTGCTACTTTGAAGCATACCCAGTTTTTTGTTTGTTTGTTTGTTTTTTTCTCCTTTGCTTTTTTTTTTTAAAAGATCTTTTAGAGGATGCTTGTTTATATTTTATGAACACTTATTATAGGAAAACTAATGGTCAAGATTGCTTTGAGGGCAAAACCCCCTGGGAAAAAATATCCGTCATAATGTACTCTTGTCAATCCTTGTGCTTCTCTTATCAGTTTTTCATTAAGATTTGCAATTAGATTTTTTAAAAATTGTAATCTTGTTGAAAGGTTCAGCAAATGAGAAAAAAAAAAAAAAAAGACAACACTCATAATTCTGAAGGTACCTGACCCTTCCTTCTTTGAAGATATCTTCATCAAGAACAGACATAATATATGGCCTCTCTAATATGGAAATTGTTGTACTGCAGGGATGACTGTTACACTCAAAGCCTATTAGTTTTGCTTTTTTTTTTTTTTTTTTAAATTTTGTACTCATTTCTGGGTTTTCTTAGCTTTTTATTTTAGGTAAGAAATGTGCAAAATGAGTACCTTGATAGTGTTTTAATTATTCCTAAATTTATAACCAAGCAAGACCGAGGGCAGTGTAGATACCATCATCAATGTTTAGAAACATCCTCTGCAAAGACTGAAGCCAGTAAACAAAAGTTGATTCAAGAAAAAATAAAGAGATAAGAAATGAGACTGAAGGATGTTTGGTGCTTTTATGTAAAATGAATGAATGTCCACTCCACTGGAAGTAGAATCTCTCACATTTCATTAAAAAATAATCACAGTGATAAGAGGCTGTTTCTTGGTACACTGATTAAACTGTATCATCAGAAAGTGAGAAGATGATGTTGCACTCTTTTATGATGTAAGAATAAAGAGAAGGGCTTCAGTGACAATGAGGGAGTTTATTCAAGTGTAATTAAACAAGAGCACAAACCTGCATTTTTAAAGGCGTATATTGCCTTCCCCACCTTCCCCAGTCTGCACCTTTTCCTTACCTTTAAAAGGATACATTTTTTTTTTAAATTGTATTTACCATCAGTCATACCAAGTTCTTATGAAAGGAATGTTACTTGCCCTGAAATAGCCTTTATAGTTGGTGGGGCTATAAACATTACAGAATTCAATCTAATACTCGCAAAAATTGATAAAGAGTACAATATTTCATGGTAACTTGCTTCTGCATCACTGTAAATGACTTAACATTTGCTGTGATCTTTTTCCAGTGAATCATCTTATTTTAATTAACAAGATTGTGCTTTCAACGGCGGAGACTGAGGTTCAGTATGACTTGGGAACAAAGAGACTGTATATCGTATGTGCAGAAGAAAGTATGCAAAAAGTTGATATTGACAATAATATATGTACATCATCAGTTGTATCACATTACTTTGGTCTGTAACTGTGACTAGTATGAGGGTTTTTTGTGAGGTCAGACTTGTGATGTTGCTTTCCACACCAAATACTTTTCCTGTGTACATGTATATACTTGTGACAAACTCTGCTCTGCTGTCAGATTGTCTTACAAAAATAAAAGCCCTGTTCTACAGGGACATTGTGCATATTTGTGTGTGTGTACATGTGTGTGTAAGTGTGTGTGTGTGTGTGTGGTTTTGGGGGTTTCTTTTGTTTCTGTATGTATTGGTTTTCTGTCTTTCTGTCTTGTATTTTTTTCTGTCCGTCTTCCTTTCTTTCCCGCTTGCTTTTCTCACAAATACAAATTCTTTCTCCCCTCATCCCTCTAACCTCCCCCCCCCCCCCCCTCTCTCTCTCTCTCTCTCTCTCTCTCTCTCTCTCTCCTCTCTCTCTCTCTCTGTCCTCTCTCGATCCATTCTGACAAATCAAAAACTCAGAACAAGTGAGATATAATGAGTTCACAAAATAGGATACCGCACTTTTCTAATGGTATCTGATATCCCAAGAGCAAACAAAACAATACAACCAGACTGAGTTGCTTGGGGGAAAAGAAAAATATTGCTCCAGTCAATACAGATATTTCTTGGGGGGGGAAACCATCATCTTCAGTTTACTTGATCCAGATAAATTATTCAACTATGGAAGCAGCCAGGCACCTGTTATTTGGGAAGGTTAGCAAACACAAACTCCACAATTAATGGGGTACAGTGTACGCACCGAAAACCAGGCAGGGCGCCCAGAAATAATGACAGTATACAGCAATATGATGCACCAAGGTTATCTGCAGGGTCCCCGCCACATGCGCGCACACAAACAAACGCACTGACAAACACCAGCGCACGCGTGCGTTCGCACATGCATACCCACCCCCCTGCCAAAAAGGTGCGGTTTTGGGGAAAGACGGGACCCAACGAGCCGTTTTCGGTCCCGACCTGCCCCGACTTTTTCACACTTACAGACCCCAAACAACCAGGACAGTATGGCACCGTATGCATACTCGCTCCAGAACCATCTCCGACGTGTGTGGCGCCGGACTTGTGGCGACACCGACACTCCCAATAGCCGAGAAAGCTAGTTTGTGGCAAGGAAATGGGGTACAGTGTACGCACCGAAAACCAGGCAGGGCGCCCAGAAATAATGACAGTATACAGCATTATGATGCTGGAGTCAAGCTTTGTAAACCAATGCCTTGTGTTAGGGTTGCAGACTGTTCACATCTCTTCACCTCAGCATAGAATGAAGAAAACCCCAGTTTGCTCAAATGGTCGACAAGATATCTGGAATCAATAAGGTGGTGAATTTCCATTGCAAGACCCAACTGCAGTAGTGATATTAAAACTTTTGGTCTCTCTGCTTGGACAAGACTCTGCCCAATGGAAGCAGTTTTCAGTTTGTTATTTCTTTTTTTTTACCACAAAGCAGTGTACTGAGGAACAGTGTCACAGATGGTGGAAGAAAGTCAACATTTTTGTCCAGGCTAGCAATGTCAGAACTAGAAGGGTAATCCTCTTTTGTGGAATCCATGGTCCTGATGCCTGACAAGAGGAGAAGGGCAGTTATTCTAATGATTCGAAGTTTTTCTTTTTCATTGTCTCTCTCTTCTTCTATGGAAAAGTCCTGGATGATTTTCTCTGCAGTTGACCTAAAAGTTACTACATTTGTTTTCCCTCTAATACATGTGACAATAATGGCTTCTCCAAATTGGTCTTCTAACTTTTGCTATAGATGCTTTCCAGTGTAAGGTTCTTTTTGAGTTCCAGTGTCTTAAAGAATGTCTTTCACTTTCTGTCTGAGATCTGAAAGAGTAATTTGTTCATTGTCATTTTCTTCTAAAAACTGCACTACCTTCAAGAAGGCTGCTGCCTGGTCTTCATCAGCTAGTCTTCCCTTTTTTGATGGTTGGTTGGATTTGTCACTTGTGAAGTTGCTGGGGATGTTTTTATTGCTTCTAAAATTGACGCTACATTGCTGTTGATATACAGTCAGCAGCATGCAAATCATTCACAGATTCCATCTGGCTTTGCACAGTTTGTGCCCACTTGTCACATCTCTCCAGACATTTATGGATGAAACTTTTTTCACAATCAAAAGAACAAATAAAAAATATGTCTGGACAATCACTTCTTTGTCTGTCATATTTTGCTGGTTGCCCACACAGGAAGCATTCCATTTGAAAATCAAATGGTTTGTCAGCAGTTCTGCACTGTTTTTTTTTATTTTTTATTTTTTATTTTTTTAATATATTTTATACCACTTTATGTCACAGCAGATTTCTCTGCGTGAAATTCGGGCTACTCTCCCCGGGGAGAGCACGTCACCACAAGTGCAGCGCCTACCCATTATTTTTTTTCCCCTCAGGGATGGTGTCTAAACACGACACCTGTGTGCATGCTGGTTTTCTTTTTATTATTTTGTCATCTGCTCCTACCGGCACACGATGGCCTGCTCTTCCGAAAGGCGGAACAGGATTTTAACGTGTGCGCAAGATGTTCTGCGTGTGTTTGCACACGGGACCTCGGTTTATAGTCTCATCCGAATGGCAGGTGAACAAGTTTTCTCCTGCATGATGTTTTTGCTTCAGATGACATTGTACTGAGTTCTGATTTATGTAATCTATCCGGCACTTTTGGTGAACTTCTTATCCAACATGAAACGTGTGACTATCCTCTCTCTTGGAACATGCCTTCTGAAGTCCCTGAACCCCTTGTCAGTCAGGATATACTATACATTGTGATATCCATCATGTAGCAGCTTTCCACATAATGTGCAGCATTGCTCCTCATCTGAATGAGAGAGTTTATAAGGAAAAGTATACAGTAGAGACTCATTATAACTATTCTGACTGGTGCTATTACAGATGAATCAGTTTGCTGGCCTGGGCATGCATCTAAAAATGCCATGATTTTATTGCTTGTAAACAAATCCCTGTTATAGGCCTAAATGATAAAAGGGTCCCAGCGTGAATGTGTTTTAATTCATTAATCCAAACTGTGACAAAATCTAAAAATTCTCCCTATATTATCTAGTTGTTTGTCATCCTTGAAAACATATTTGTGACGCTCCACCACGAAATGAGTCGCTTAGCACATTACCCAATTTTGCGCTAGGGGCCTTTAAAGGCAGGTGGGGGTCAAGCTGTCAATTTTGAGATTTTGATTGATTATTAAACTAGATCTGTTTATCTACCTTATAATGAAATATCAAGGCATAATTTTCATTCCTTTTGCTTTTAAATGTGTTTTGAAAATACCCAAGCACTCATTCTGACAACCTGTTACTAAAATAAACTTGCCTGTTTCTCATTTTGTCCCATCCTGCAGTCTATCATTTGAATTTGTAATAATGTTGCACAGAATTGTCCGATTTTCAATCTGTTTTTTGTATTTGATAGCCACTTTATTGCACATTGATAACTTGTCAATAATTAAAAAATGACCTCATGTGCACTCCGTCTCATTATGTGGTGGAGCGTCACATTTGCACGTTAGTTTTAGTTTTTAAAAATCATGTATTGCATGGGTTACAATGCATATGAAATAATTGTTCACACACGCGCACACGCGCGCATGCGCGCACGCGTGTGCACGCGCGCACACACATGCACGCACGCACACACACACACACACACACACACACACACACACACACACACACACACACACACACACACACACACACAGTAAAGTATGTTCTTACTATCAGTTTTTGATAAACACGGTTTACCATAACTTTTTTAACTGAACCAGTACACCACTGAAATTGACTCTGGTTATTAATGTTTCAATCATGTGGAATCTGTATCATTTTCTTATAGAATTGTGTCTTATTTTCGGGGGGGTTGTATATGCGCGTGAATGCATGCATGCGCGCGTGTTTCTGTGTGCGTTTTGAATAAGTGTGCATGTCGCGGGGGCCCTGCACAGTGCTGTGTTGCATCATACTGTATAATGTCCTTATCATTATGTATAATACTACGTACACAGCTGTCAGTTTCACCACTTTCAGCTTCTCTCAGTTCAGATGGGGACCAGCTGGTGCTAATTATAGCAGGAACTGACCACACTTGGATGAGTGATGTTGGATTTGTGGGCTGTGTGTATTGCTGTACCAGTTTTCGTTCTGACACACTTGCTATAGCCAGGCTGCCCTCTTCAGGTTGTTGTGTTACCACAAGAACCGAGCCACCCACATCAAAGCTGCTAGTAAAGTGTGTATACACACAGTAGAACACTCTCGGCGCTGTGGGCGCTGTTACTTTTGAAAAAGTGGGTGTAGTGCTGGACCCCAAAACTGGCCCTTTGTCACATCTTTTTGGAAAATTTGCCCCTTTTTGTGTGTGGGGTGTGTGTGGGGGGGGGGGGGGGGGGTTTTTTTGTTTTATTGTATTTTGGTTGTGTTTTTTTTTGTTGTTGTTTTTTTGGGGGTATGCACGCGTTCGTGGGCGCGCTTATGTTGTGTCGGGTTTTTCCCTGTGTTTTTTTGCATGTTGCAGCCGCCCTGACTGGCTGTGGGGCATCATATTTTTGGGGTTTGGTGTATCGCGCGGAAAAGCGTTTGTGTAGTGTTACGAAACACTGTACCATTTTTTTTTCCCTTTTAAACATTTGCAAAATTAAAGACAGGCCCCCCCTTTTTTGGAGCTGGGGTCGCCACAAACTGGCGCCACCCATTTAAACGAGGCTCATAAATTTATGTAAAAATAACCACACACAAAAAAAAACACAAAATTTGGGGCACACATGCGCGCGAAAAATCCCCCTCCCCCCCCCCCCCCCCCAAGAAAAAACCCTTTTTTGGGGAAAGAAAGGTGAAAAAAAGGGAAATGGTCCCCAAACCCAAAAGGGGATAGATAAGTAAATAGATATTTAAGTAGATATGTCCCGGGGGTTCGTACCCTTTTTGGGATCAAAACTTTTTTTCCCCCCCCCCGTAGACCCTGAGTGGGGGCTAGTTTTTTTGGATGAACATAAACCGAGGTCCCGTGTTTACACATCACTATTTAGCGCACGTAAAAGAACCCACGGCGAACCCCCGGCAAAATTCTGTAGAAAAAATCCCCCCCTGATAGGGAAACAAATACAGTTGCATGTAGGAAAAAAAAAAGGGTAGACCCCCGCACTTTTGGGGGCGCGCTCTCCCCGGGGGAAAAAGCAGCCCCCAATTTCACGCAGACAAAAAAAGCTGTTTACATAAAGTGGTACAAAATAAAAAAAATACAAAATAATGTCTTTTATCATTACTGATAAAAATCTATGTCGTACTGTGGGGGGTTTTGCAATCCTATTTCTATAACCTTGTTTTGTATCTTTAGATCCCCTAACTGAACCACGCCAAAGCTTTGTCCAAATTTAAAAGGTTGTGTGTGTGGGGTGTGTTGTGTGTGGTGTGTTGTGGGTTGTGGTGTGTGTTTTGTGTGTGGTGTGTGCGCGCCCCGTGTGTGTGTTTTCTGAAAAGAAACACACCAAAAAAAAAAAAGCATGTACGTGCAATTATTCGTAGGCGAGAAATGCTTTTTCCCCCAAAGGGAAAAAATAAAGTCATGAAAACCGAGACCCCCGAAAAAGAGTTTTTTTACCTTTTGACCACCCCAAACCCTAAATTGAAGTACGGAAGCAAAAGATCCCTTTTTTTACATGTTTTTGGGTTGTGCATCTCTCTTTTGCTTGCGTGGGCCTGGCACAGTTTCTTTAAAGAATTGTAAACATTTTTAGGGGGGGTCACAGTGCCAAAAAATTTGGGTGACTTGCCCAGCACAGTCTCTAAATCGGGTAAATCCACTGGGACTTTTTAAATTTCAATCTCAAACAAAAAGGTTTTTGCTTTGGGGGGAATTGAGAGGTTTTTTTTTTTTTTTTAAAGAATTGTTTTTTACCCGGGGGGGGGGGGGGG
>CM060316.1:50340559-50383942 GCA_030674155.1 Stramonita haemastoma | reverse complement strand
CATTGCACTGAGCAAATCTTTGAAATTTTTCCCTTTGAGGTCATTGTACAAGTTTTTTAAAGCTTGAGTAGTTTCATTTTTAAAGGGAATTTTTTTTAGACATTTAAACATTTGTCAAAAGTTATTCTGGGTTTTGCTTTAGACGAGATCGGTTATTGCAGATTCTTTGTTATCGACATTTTTCTTAAACCCCATGGAAAGAGAAGATTGGACCAGAGCAAGGAGAGCAGATATGAAAAAGAGAGAAAAGGAGAGGAAAAGGCAAGGAAAGGGGCAAAGGAAAGGGAAAAGTATTTTATTCGGGGTTAATAGATAACACTTGTGTGTTTTTTTTAACCCAGCCCCCGCCCTTTTCGGATACATCAAATTGAGAAGTTAAAAACAATAAACTTTAGGGCCAATTCCAAACAACCCCCAAGAATAAGGACACTATATATGAAAAAGGTAATTTAAAAAAAATGCACTCGATCAGAAAACAAAAATCTGAAGTACAAAAAAAAAAAGATTTTGATTATGGAAGAGAAAAAAAGCGTTAATGGATAAAGAGCAAAAAAGAAAACAAAAATGAAATAAAAAACTCAAGAAAAAACATAAAAACCACCACCATCTGTAAAAAAATTTACTGTGATTAAATCATACATTTGGTTTAAAAGGGGAAAATTTTAAAAAACTATTCCCTTATTTTAGGGGGGGGGGGGGGGGGGGAGGAATATACCAAAAAAAAATTAATTAAATAAATCAGAATTATTATCATTAGTTTTTTTTTTAAAGAAACCTAGTGTTTCAAAAAAGGGGAAAAAATTTTTATCAATCGGTAATGTTTACATACAAATCACCACAGACACACACAGACGCAAACAACACACACAACACACCACACAGACGCACACACACACCAGCACACAACTAGACACCAGAGACACACAACCATTTCACACACAATTTACACCGAAAATAACCCCAAAACACAAAACATCACACACACTCACACCACGCCACAAAAACACACACCAAAAACACACACATATAGACACAACACCACACACACCCACACACCACACACACAACACTCACACACACACCACACACACACACAAAACACACACAACCCCACACACCACACCAAATTTATGGTTCTCGCACATTTCATCAAAAAAACCCATTTATTTTTTAGGAAAAATATGCCCTTGAATTCTGAGTGAAATCATAACCGAACGGAACACAAGAGGAATCTATCCGCTGTAAGGCACATATTTTGGGACATATATACCCTAATATCTTATATCTTATCAATCTTCTGAGCACAATCATAAAATGTATGTTTCTAATTATATTTTATGTGGTAGTGGACAAAATTGTTCAGTGTTATTTTATCCTTTTTTACGATCATTAATGAAAATTTTACATGGAAATCATTACATTCATCACACGTAATTATCAAAAAGGGAGTACAAGATATGAACAAAACATTTCTCAATATGGATGGTAAGAGAGAGAGAGAGAGAGAGAGAGAGGAGAGAGAGGAGAGAGAGAGAGAGAGAGAGAGAGAGAGAGAGAGAGAGAGAAAAGAGAGAGAGAGAGAGAGAGAGAGAGAGAATCACTAACTAGTGAGACACAAATCAAATCCAATATAGCTATAAAATGAACATCTACACATCGTAGATAAAATACACATAGTTTATATATACTGTAATGATCAATCTCAGTGAATAGCCTATGTAATCACAAAAATGAATAACAACACAGCATAATTAAAAAACACATACTAACTAAACTTTAAACATTGAGATATTAAAATAACATTTATCAAACTCAATAATAATCAAATTTCAGATTAAAATTGAAAACATAAGTATGAATACAGCCTTCATCAAGATAGAAGAGACAGACAGACAGACAGACAGACAGACAGAGAGAGAGAGAGAGAGAGGAGAGAGAGAGAGGAGAGGGAGAGGGAGGGAGGGAGGAGAGGGGAGAGGGATATGGTGATATATATACATATATATATATATATATACATATATATATATATACATATACATATATATATATATATATACATAAATACACACACACACATATACACATACACACATATATATGTATATATCCAACAGGATGAGTCTGGTTCAGTATTTTTGATGCATCAAGTGAAATTGAAGGTGATTTTTGAATGTTGTCAATGATTGGTGCTGTTTAATTGAATCGGGAAGAGAATTCCACAGCACAGGGCCTGAGTATAGCAAACTAGACTTGAACAAGTCTATTCTTGGGATTGGGACACTTGGCTTTTCAGTATTTCTGGAATGATTCATTGGGAACTTATCTCTTAAGGATGTGGGAACAGCTCCTGCCATTATTTTAAACATCATTATGCCTTTGTTATATTTCAGTCTTTGTTGTAGGGGGAGAATACTTAACTGAGTGAAATCCACTTCAAGTAAGGTTGTTTTCTTCAGAAGGATAAGTTTGAGAGCACGTTTATGTAGGCTTAATAATGGTTTCATAGTGTTTGCACTGGCAGAATCCCAGAGGGTTGAAGCATAGTCTATTGAGGATTGTATATAAGCATGAAAAAATAATTTCTTTGAATGGTAGTCTAGGAAGTGTTTAATTTTAGTCAACTGGTATACTCTTTGGGACAAGTATTTGCATAGATGAGATATGTGGTAGAACCAGCTGAGGTTTTCATCGATTGTTATTCCTAGAACTTTGTGATGAGAGGTTTGTTCGATTGCTTCTTTTCTTATGTGGATTGGAAACTGTTTTTGGGGTAAATTTTGTCGCTTTTGTCTGGTGGTGATCAGCATGCATTTTGTTTTTTGGGGGTGAATAGACATGTGGTTCAGTTCTGTCCATTTGACAAGATCATTACAGCTTTGTTGTAATGTGGTTGTAAGAGAGTCAATGTCGTTATGGTTCGTATGTATGGTTGTGTCATCAGCAAATAGTTCACATTTGGATTTGATATGTAGAGGAAGGTCATTTATGTATAATGAAAAGAGAATCGGTCCTAGTATTGATCCCTGTGGTACTCCATAGTGAATAGGTTTTAGATTGGATGTGGATGTAGTTGTTGAGACACACTGTTGTCTGTTTTTAAGATAAGAAGCAAGTAGTTCTAGACTATTTGATGATAGATTATACAGGTCTAGCTTTCTGATGAGAAGTGTGTGGTCAATTGTATCAAATGCTTTTTTGAAATCTACAAATAATACTCCACAAAATTTACTTTCATTGATGTTTGATAGCCAATTGTCTATGAGACTAGTCAGTGCAGTATGACACGAGTGATTTTGTCTGAATCCTGATTGGTTAGGGTGAAGTAGGTTGTTAGTGTCTATATGATGGACTAAGTGTTTATTTATATGTTTTTCCAGGGGTTTTGAAAGGAGGGATATAATGGAGATTGGCCTATAGTTTGAAGGATCTGAAGTGTCACCAGATTTGTAGGTGGGGATCACTTTAGCAGTTTTGAAGGCATTGGGGAAATAGTTTTTATCAAGAGAAGAGAGAGAGAGAGAGGAGAGAGAGAGAGAGCGAGAGAGGAGAGAGGAGGGAGAGAGAGGAGAGAGAGAGAGAGAGAGAGAGAGAGCAGTCAAGTATGTGGCCGGCAGCATACCTTTGTTTTAACTGTAGAACACGTTGACTGGCGTCAGCAATGTGTGGTCACTTGATTCCAGTTCCATCAGTTCTGAAACAGCAGGCTCAGACGACTGCTGTCAAGAATGTGTGGTCACTAGCATCTGATTCCAGCTCCACTGTTCCTGAAAACATACATCACATTCGTTGGCATTCTAATTCTGATATCGTGGGTTACCTCAAAATGTAAATTCTTTTGACTACATTGCTTTGAAATGTAAGTTTGGAAATTTTCTTGGCAGGTCCTTTTCCATACCTTTAAAAGCTTAAACAGCGCAATTGTTGCATTTTAGAAGATGAAATTTCCAGATTTTCTATAACACATTTGTCAAAATCCATCTTTAATTTTTGCCTTTGATCGGATAGGTTTATTCTAATATTTTATATATGAAAGTTTTGAACCCATCGGAAGAAAAAAAAATAAAATAAAAAAATAGAGACCCACCGACAGACCAACCGACAGAAGTAATCATCTATTTACATCAAACTTTATGAAACCAGGTGGGGGGGAGAGAGAGAGAGAGAGAGAGAGAGGAGGAGAGAGGGAGAGGGAGAGGAGGGAGAGGGGAGGGAGGGAGGGAGGGGAGAGGAGAGAGAGAGAGGAGAGAGAGAGAGAGAGAGAGAGGAGAGAGAGAGAGAGAGAGAGAGAGAGAGAGAGAGAGACAGACAGACAGACAGACAGACAGACAGACAGACAGACAGACAGACAGACAGACAGACAGACAGACAGACAGAGACAGAGAGAGAGAGAGAAGAGAAGAGAGAGAGAGAGAGAGAGAGAGAGAGAGAGACACACAGACAGACAGACAGACAGACAGACAGACAGACAGACAGACATTAACTAGAAAGAAATCCCTAATCTTGCTTATAGATAAGCAGCTGTTCAACTGTAGCTGCACAGTCTTCAATATACGTACCTATGGCAAATTCTTCTTGGAGCATGTTCCGCAGCCCACATGATGTGCACACCCCTGAAGAGGATTCTAAAGACCTCCCTCCCTATATGATCCACATGACGACTTTTAAATACCGGATTAGGACCCCTGTGACACGAAGGATTGGACAGAGTGACAAAGATTGTCAGTTTAGGAAACACTGGAGGACTGGGGGGGGGGGGGGGGGGGGGACGGTGACCGAACCACAACCCCTTATGAGCTCTGTTGATCGGTGGGTTTTTTGGACACCAAATGACTCGAGTCGTAGATGGTGTTTTAGACACCAGGTGAGAATGGCGTTTTCGGACACCAGGTGACTTGAGTCGTAGATGGTGTTTTAGACACCAGTTGAGGGTGGTGTTTTCGGACACCAGGTGACTCGAGTCGTAGATGGTGTTTTAGACACCAGGTGAGAATGGCGTTTTCGGACACCAGGTGACTTGAGTCGTAGATGGTGTTTTAGACACCAGTTGAGGGTGGTGTTTTCGGACACCAGGTGACTCGAGTCGTAGATGGTGTTTTAGACACCAAGTGAGAATGGCGTTTTCGGACACCAGGTGACATGAGTCGTAGATGGTGTTTTAGACACCAGTTGAGGGTGGTGTTTTCGGACACCAGGTGACTCGAGTCGTAGATGGTGTTTTCGGACACCAGATGAGTCACAGCCCCCCACGAGCTTCGTTGAAGCCTTGTGGTTGAACATGGTGTGTACGGACACTAGGTGACAGGCTCATACCCCTCCTCATGAGTTTTCCTAATGTCTTGTTGGCGGTTTTTGCAAACCAAGTAACAAAGCTCATGAACCCTGTCGATGCCTTGTAGGTGGTGTTTTCGGACACCAGTTGATTGGGTCATTGCCCCTCATGAGTAATACTTGTGGGTGGTGTTTTCGCACACCAGGTGATAGGGTCAGAACCCCGCATGAGCTATGATGCTTCGAGGGTGGTGTTTACGGACACCAGGTGACAGTCGCAACCCCTTAACCCTGCATAAGCTCTGTTGATGCCTTGAAGTTGCAGGTGGTGTTTTCGGACACCAGGCGATAGGGTTACAACCCCGCATGAGTTTTTTCTGATGCTTCGAGGGTGGTGTTTTCTCACACCAGGTGACAAAGTCACAACCCCTCAAAAGTCCAGCAGTGGACAGGGTAGTCCAACAGAAAAGACCACAAGTCTGACAGAACTTCGGGAGCAACATTGAGTTAGAGCATGGGGGAATATGGAGATGAGCTTTGCATCTCTTCCCTTTTGTGAGCAATGTAAACGCGCGTTTCACAGAGCCTCCTTTTAAGGGACATGCCCGTGGGCTGTGTAAGGCAGCAGCTACACAACCGGTGAATTTGCCTGCTCACCTCTCTTACATTCCACTGTATATTAAGTGGTTTTTCTTTCCGCAAATGCTCACTGCTCTCTCAAGTCTTCCACGGAGGGTTTCTGATGTGGTCACTGTCATAATTATAGACTGCATTCTGTTGCAGACATGTCCACTACGTTACCGGACTTCGAGCACAGTCCTGTGGGATCTGAAAGTATGCAACCGTATGCATGAATACTACGCGTGCGAGGGAAACGGAATATCCCTATTTTGAAGACGAAGGCATCTTCAAATCTCAGATCCCAAGTGAACAAAGCCCTTCAGGGCCTTGTTGAAGGTTTCCTTTTTCCTCCATCCTGTATCCTTCCCTAACAGGGTCCTTGACAAAAAAAAAAGTAGACAAAAAAAAATAAATGAATCAATCATGTGGACATATAGTTCAGAGGTCTTGTCTCCCTGGTTCATCTGACAGCGTTGTCGTCATAGCTTCTGTGGTGAGAAGTACCATGACATTTGGGAAATGTCTGATGATAAAAGAAAACACAAACATTCTCTAATAAAAACCAAAAAATAAATTATATGTGCGTGTGTGCGTGCGTGCGTGTGTGCCTGAAAGAGTATGTGTGTAAGCAAGCGAGTGCGTGTGTGTGTGTGTGTGTGTGTGTGTGTGTGTGTGTGTTGTGTGTGTGTGTGCGCGTACGTGGTGTGTGTGTGTGTGTGTGTGTGTGCGCCCGCGCGCGTGTTTGCACGCGCTCACGGAAATGTGTCAACCTCAAATTTTTACCAGCACTGAAGTTCAAGTGCGCGTCACCCGGTAAAACGAACCCCATTTCAAGCCGATGTACCGATTTCCAATTCCGTAAAGACAAAACAGACCTTCCGGTATGACAGTTTCTGAACATAATCATCTGGCTTGAATTCTTCAACATAAAGCAGCCTTACTCATGTCCCAACAGTTTATTACGACACTACAACATCACGGTATTCAGCCAAGCCCTATTGAAGCGGTAAGTATAGCCGATATTTTTGTTGGGCGTTTTACAATAACAGAGACGTCTATCCACCGCAGAAAGAGGTAGACAACAGAGGCCCAGCAATCTTTCCGGAATGATCGACTCCCGCAGTAAAGCCGCGTAACACGAAACGAGCAGTGCAAGTCCACAACACAAATGTTCCGCGACAAGTGGACATTTTGTGAAAAGCTCCGCACTTTTGAAAAGTTCCGCACTTTTTCTAGTCTGTGGTTCCGGCTCCGGTTCCGGAGGCACTAGCCTATTAAAGCTAACAATAATTATTCTGATCGAAGTATTGTCAAATATCGTGTCGATTTTCTTAATTTTAAACGGAATTTTGTAGAAGACAGGATTCCCCCGATTGCAAAAATTAAAATTAATCACATATTAATTAAACAAATATAAACCACTATTGATAATATTTGATAGGACAAGAATAAAATGTCATGGAAAGAAGGAAATCCGAAAAGACAAGGAGGGGGGGGGGGGGAGGGTGCAGACAAAGTGAAAGAGGGAAGGAGAGAAAGTGCAAGATGGAAAGGGAAAGAGGGAGGAAGAGATAGGAGGGATAGAGAGAGGGATGGGGATAGAGACAAAGAGGGGACAGATGAAGAGAGGGTTGGAAGAGAGAAGAGAGGGAGGGAGGGGGGGGGAGGTCATGCATGTGTATAGTAACTGTAAAATGTATGTTTCGGTTTGGGAGGGGGGTGTAATTTTTCTTAGGTAAATGCACTACCTAAGAATGCAATCACGGCATACACAAAAACCAGGTAAGATAGCCAAGAATAAAAACAAATACTTTAGAACAAAATGAAAAAAAGATATTGGGTATGTCTTATTGTTACAGTTAATCTTAAAAAAAAATCCTGGTAAATTATAAAAAGCGAAAATAATTACCTGTCTGTTCGACGTTTCCAGTTTCCCTCTCCTTGTGCTCCCATGTTGTGTGGCTTCTTTTTCTCTTTCTCTTCTCTACCGCCTTCATCGCCTTCATCATCGTGAAGATTCTGTAGACTGTAGGGGGAGGGGGGGCTTGAGTATGAAGATTCTGTAGACTGTCGTGGGGGGAAGGGGGTGCATGAGTATGAAGATTCTGTAGACTGTCGTAGGGAGGGTGCTTGAGTTGAGATGAGATTCTGTAGACTGTCGTGGGGGGTGCATGAGTATGAAGATTCTGTAGACTGTCGTGGGGGGAAGGGGGTGCATGAGTATGAAGATTCTGTAGACTGTCGAGGGGGAAAGGGGTGCTTGACTATGAAGTTTGAAGATGACGAGGGAGGAGGGATGGGGGAAGGGGTGGGTGTAGGTCACCTTCGGGATTTCAAACCTTCCAGGATGGGGCTGAGAGCAGCTTCTGCAGGAAGGCTGTTCCTTTCTGTGGCCCTGGGGAACAAGGCTGTAGAGTGTCTGCCCTGCAGCAGTTGGGGAGGTAGGGAAGAAGGCTGTCTGTCTGTAGAGTGCCTGCCCTGCAGCAGTGTGGGAGGTGGCAAGCTGCAGACTGTGAACGTCGGGTTCCTTGTGGTGCAGACTGGTTCTTGGCGGTGGTGGTGGTTGCAGATGTTTATCAGGCTTCTGTTGTATTCAGACTGGTGATGGTTGGGGGGGGGGGGGGGGGGTTGCGAATATGTCAGGCTTCTGTTGTATTCAGACTGGTTCTTGGTGGTATGTGTGTGGTGGGGGGGGGGGGGGGGGGGGGGGGGGGGGGGGCAGATGTTTATCAGACTTCTGTTATGGTGTTTGTAGAAGAGTCGAGTTGAACACAACGATGGCTATGTTTCTGTGTCTGCCTCCTGAAAGAAACAAATGCCACTGCGTTAGATTGATAAAAAAAATGACCTGGGTCAACTTTTAATATATTTTCTATCAAAGTTACATGGTGTGCACATCACATTATGTGGACAGATTCCACTGATGTGTTCATTTCAGTGATTTTATTTTTTGTATCCTAAGTTCTGCAGACCCCCAAAAAACCCCAAGGGGCCCTTTTTTTTTTACGCCGCAAGTACCTTGCACAAGTTGAACCCTTTTTTGAAACCCAGGTAAAAACCCCGTTCCGTTTTTTGGGAAAAGTTTATTCAAATCGAATACAAAATTTTAAAATTTCAAAAACCCGAAAAAACCCATTGGGGGGGGGGGGGGGGGGGGGTAAAGATGCAAAGAAAACCCTTGTGTGCGGTAGGAAGGATGACAGTCAAACAATCCCAAAAACTGGTTGGGGGAAATCTCTGACGGCAACAATCAAAGGAAAAAAATATATGGGGTGAGGGGGGTTTTTTTTTTTTTTTTTTTTTTTGTTAAAAAATATATTTAAGTTCAAAGGGGCCCCACCACACAAAACCCCCGCGGCGACGCACACAAACCCAAACCAAAAATACGGGGGAAGCTGAAAAACGTTTTTTTCGTGATCTGACGGTCAAATTTCGGGGCCTCCCGACCCCCTTTTTTTTGGGGGGATTTTTCCCATGGCCCAAAAAAATGAAACCGTTTCCACTCCCCCCAAAATTTCCTTTCGGAGGGGGACAAAAAACCGGGCCTTGTGTTAAACCCCCCCCGATATTTGGTAGGTTAGAAACCTTTGCGTTTCAAAAAGGAGGCCATTGTGCCGGTAATACATGCACACGTGTCTTTTTGGGGGGCCCCCCTTTTACTGTAGAGGGGGGAAAAAATCGCATAGGGCAAAAAATTTTCCATTTTGGGGGTAACCCCCTTATTTGAAAAAAAATTGGTCTTTTTGGGGCCAGCAGAAAATGGGGACCCAAAAAGGGGGGGTTTTTCCTCAAGTCCCTTGTAAAAAAAATCAATCCCCCCAACGACCCCCAAAAACAAAAAAAAGGTGAACTCAAAAATTTCCCCGCATTTTTCCCCCCCTTTTTTGGGAAAAATCAAATTTTATTCCCAAACCCAAAAAAAAACCCCCCACTTTCAAACCCCAAATTAAACCCCTTTTAACCCCAAAAGAAAACAAAAAAAAAAAAAAAAAACCCAAATTTCCCCTTTTTTTTCCCAAAATTTCCCCCCAATTCCCCCCCCCAAATTTCTTCCCCCCCTTCACTAAAAAATTTTTTTTTCCCCTCCCCTAAAAAAAAAAAACCAAAAACCCCCCCCCCCCCCCCCCCCCCCCCCCCCCCCCCCCCCCCCCCCCCCCAACCCCCCCCCCCCCCCCCCCCCCCCCCCCCCCCCCCCCCCCCAAAACCCCCCCCCCCCCCCCAAAAAAACCCCCCCCCCCCCCCCCCCCCCCCCCCCCCCCCCCCCCCCCCCCCCCCCCCCCCCCCCCCCCCCCCCCCCCCCCCCAAAAAAAAAACCCCCCCCCCCCCCAAAAAATTTTTTTTTCCCCCCCCCAAACCCTTTTTTTTAAAACCCCCCCCAAAAATTTTTTCGGAAAATTTTTTTAATTTTTTTTTTCTTTTTTGATTTTTTAAGTTTTGGTTAATTTATTTTTTCCCAAAAATTTTTCCTTTTTAAATTTTCTTTTTTGGGAAAATTTTTTTTTTAAAAAGGGGGTTTATTTTTTTCTTTTTTTTTTTTTTTTTTTTTTTTTGGGTGCCCTACTTGTTCCCCCCCCCCCCTTTTAAATTTCCCCCCCAAGTCCCCCCTTTTTTTCCACCCCCGGGGTTTTAGGGAGAACCTTTTTCCCCCGGGGGGCCCCAGCCCGGGGGGCCCCTGTGTCTGGGTAAATTTGGGGTTTTTTTGGTGCCTGTTTGATCTGCCCCAGGCCCCCTTTAAAACCCCCCAACGCTTTTCCGTCCGGGCCAGGGGGGGGGCCTCCGGGGAAATTTTGGGGGGGGGGCATTTTAAAATTTTTAAAAAAAAGGGGGTTTATTCGACTACCCCCAAAAAAGGGAAAAAACAAAGGGGAAAAAGGGAAAAAAAAATTTTAAAATAAAAAAAAAACCTTAAAAAAAAAAAAAAAAAAAAATTTTTAAAAAATTTTAATAATTTATATATAAAATAAAATTTTAAAAAAAAAAATTAAAAAAAATCATAAAAAATCAATTTTTAAATTTTTAAAATTTTTAAAAATTAATTTTTTTAAACCCCCCCTTTTTTTTTTAAAAAAAAAAAAAATAATTTCCCCAATTTTTATTTAAACTATAAACCACCCCGGGCAAAAAGAACTTTTTGGGGGAATTTAAAAAACCCCTTTTTTCCCCCTTTTGAAAGGGGGATTTGGGGAGGGGGGTTTTTCCTTTTAAAACCCAAAAAAGGGTTTTTTTAAACTTTTGGGGGAAAAACGGGGGGTTGGGCCCAGGGCGGCCGGGGGGGAAAACCTTTTCGGGGTTCGAGGATGGCCTTTTGTTCGGTACCCTTTTTTAATTTTAACCAGGGGGGGAAAAGGGGGGGGGGGGGTTTTGCTTCAGGGGAAAATTGCCCCCCATTTAAACCCCCCAGGTTTTTGGTTTAAAAAAATTTTTGGGAACCCCAAAGTTTTAACCCTTTTGGGGGCCCTTTTTTTAATTTATTTTTTTTTTTAATTTTTTTTTTTTATTTTAAATTTTTTTATTATTAATTTCCCCCTTAAATTTTAACATCCTATCTCTTATTCTTTTTTTTTTTTTTTTTTTTTTTTTTTTTTTTTTTTTTTTTTTTTCTTTTCTTTTTCTTTTTATTTTTCACTTTACCAAATTTTTTTTTTTTAAAAAATTTTTGCTTTTTTTCTTTTTTTTTTTTTTTTTTTTTTCATTCCTTTTTTTTTTTAAAATTTGATGAACCTTTTCCAAAATTCTACTTCTTTACAAAAAAATCCCTCTCAATCTCAAAATTTAAGCAGAACATTTGTTTGGGGATTGTTTTAAAGCCCCCGGTGGATTTTTCCGATTTAGAGACTGGGGCCGCAAGTCATCCCAAATTTTTGGGATGGAGCCACCTAAAAATGTTTACAAAATTTTTTAAGCAACTGTGCCAGGCCCCCCAAGCACAAGAGAGATGCACAAGCCTGAACTTTTAGACAAGAGGATCTTTTGCTTTCCCTACTTCAATTTATGGGTTTAGTGGTCTAAGGTAACAAAAAAATTTTTCTGGGGTTCGGTTTTCATGACGTTATTAATTTTCCCCCTTTTTAAAAAGCATTTTTTTGCCCACGAATTTTGCACGTACAGGGATTTGTTTTTGGTGTGTTTTTTCAGAAACACACACACACACACACACACACACACCCACACACAACAACCAAAAAAACACCAAAAAACACACACACCACACACACACACAACACAACACACACACCCCAAAAAACAAAAAACACACACACCCCCCAAAAAACCAAACAAACCCCCTTTAACTGACAAAGCTTCTGGGGTGGTTTTTTATAGAAAGGGTCTTAAAAAAACAAAACAAGGATATAGAAAAAAGTATTGCCAAAACCCTCCACAGTACGCAAAAGAGCATTTTTTTAATGATGAAGACAATTTTTTTGTATTTTTGTATTTTGTACCACTTTATGTCACAGCCGATTTGTTCTGCGTGAAATTCGGGCTGCTTTCCCGGGGAAGGCGTCGCCCCAAGGGGGCGGGGGCCCACCCATTTTTTTCCCACATGCAACTGATTTGTTTCCCTATCAGAGTGGGGTTTTTTCTACAGAATTTTGCCAGGGTCGCCGTGGGTTCTTTTACGTGCGCTAAAATAGTGATGTGTAACACACGGACCTCGGTTTATCGTCTCATCCAAAAGACTAGCACCTCTAGGGTCTACTGGATTGGGAACAAGTTTTGATCCAAAACGGGGTGGTACGATCCACCGCACACTATCTAACTTAAATATCTATTTATTATCTTATCCTTTGGTTCTGGTGCCCAACCCTTTGTTACACCTTCTCGAAATGGTTTTATTCTTGGGGGGGGGGGGGGGGGGGGGGGGGGGTATGAAAGGGCATGAGTGACATTTTGTTTTTTTGTGTGTGTGGTTATTTTTAAACATACTTTTATGAGTCGTTGATTGGGGGGCGCCAGTCTTGTGGCGACCCCACAGCCCCAAAAGGGGGGGGCCTGTTTTGGGTTTATAGCAAATGTAACAAAACAAAAATGGTACAGTGTACGTAACACTACACAAACGCATTGAAAAAGCGGCATACCACACCAGGATATGGATCCCCCCACAGCACGGGTGCAGGGCGGTGCAACATGCAAACACAAAAGGAAAAACCTGCACACAAAAAAAAAGCGGGGCCAAAAAACGCGCGCATACCCAAAAAAACAACAACAAAAAAACCACCAAAATACAATAAAAAAAAACACCCCCCCCCCCCCCCCCCCCAACACACCACAAAGGGCGCATTTCCGATGGGGACAAAGGGCAGTTTGAGCCCAGTACTACACCACTTTTGCACGTAACAGCGCCCACGCACCAAGGGGAGTGTTCTACTTTTGTGTATACACACTTTATAGCAGCTTTGATGTGGGTGTCGGTTTTGTGGTAATACAAAAACCCTGAAAAAACTCTTTCGCGGGCCCATCTTGTTTCCAAAAGGGCCCCCGGGTTTTCGGGCGGGGGGGGGTTTATGCATGCGGCACCCCGCGCGCGTGGTGTTTATCAGTGTGTTTGTTTGGGGTTGCGTCCCATGTGGCTGCGCCCCTGCCTTTGCTATGGGGGACTAGTGTATATTGTATATTCTATAGGGGCAATGTTGTTTTTTGTGGTACACGTCCAGCTTTCTTAAACAAAATTTGCTTTTAGCCCCTGGGGGGGTCTCGTGTCGCACAAATCCGGCCAACCTATCAAAGTGGTGGGAGGTGTATGCTTAAAAGTACGATTGGTCTTGGGCCGCAGGGTCTTTTCCCGTGAAAAATTTGGGGGTTTTTTGAAGGGGTGAAACGGCTCTTTCGCTGGCATCTGGCTCAAAACACTATTTTCGGGCGGAGGGGGGATCCATGCGCAAACGCGCTTTGGTGTTTATCAGTGTGTTGGTTTGTGGTGCGCATGGGCGGCGCCCCTTCCACTTTCCCGGGGTGCATATATGGCTGTTTTTGGGTCATTATTCCTTAGAAAATGCTTGTTTTTTGTCGCGTACACTTACAGCTTTCCTTCACACAAACTAGATTCTTAGCTCTTGGGGGCTCTCGTGTGCCACAAACCGGGGCCCACCTTCCCAAAGGGATGGTGGGGGGGAGTGTATGCACAGGTACGTTATAGCCCTGTGCCGCGGGTCTTTTACCGTGCAAAAGTTGGGGTTGCACGGGGCGAAAACCAGCTCTTTCGTGGCAATCTGTTGCTCAAAACGGCCTCTTTTTGGGCGGGAAGGGGATATGCATGCGCGCACGCGCGCGCGCGCTGGTGTTTGTCATTTTGTGTTTATTTGTGTGCGTGAAATGTGGTGCGACCCTCCAATTGCTCTGGCGCATCATAGGGCTGTTTTATTGTCATTATTTATAGGCAATGTTGTTTTTGTGGGTTTAACGTACCAGTTTCCTTCACACAAATGCTTTCTTAGCTCTGGGGGCTCTCGTGTGCCCCCCAAAATCCGCGCACACCTATCCAGATGGTGGGAGAGAGTGTATGCATAGAGTACGTTATGGTCTTGGTGCCCCCAGGGTCTTTTACCTGCAAAAGTTGGGGTTGCACGGGGCTAAAAAACGCTCTTTCGCTGGATCTGGGCTAAAAAACGGCCCTTTTCGGGCGGGTGGTTGGTATGCTCACAGGCGGAGATGGTAGGGGAGCTTATGCATCCAGTGCCATGTGCCCGGGGGTTTTCCCGGGGTCTGTAACACTTGGAAAAGTCGGGGCAAGACGGGCCCGAAACGGCTGTTTGGGCCCCGTCTTTGCCCAAAACGGCCCTTTTTGGGCCAGGGGGAGGGGTGTATGCATGCACGCACGCGCGTGCGCTGGTGATTGTCAGTGCGTTTATTTGTGTGCGCGCATGTGGCGGGGTCCCTGCAAATTACATTGGTCCCTTTCATTTTTGCGTATATTGTCATTATTTTTTGGGCGCCCTGTTTGGGTTTTTTCGGTGGGGAACACTGTACCCGATTTCCTTGCCACAAAACTCCCTTTCTGGGTCTTGGGGCATCGGGGGTTCCCCAAAAGCCGGCGCAACACGTGGAAATTTTGGGGTTTTGGGCAGGTATGCTTTACGGTTTGCCATAGTGCCCTGGTGCCTGGGGTCTGTAAGGTGGAAAAGTGGGCAGGACGGGCCGAAAAAACGGCTGTGTGGGGTCCCGTCTTTGCCCAAAACGGCACCTTTTTTGGCAGGGGGGTGTGGGTTTGCATGCGCGATGCGCGTGCGCGGGTGTTTGTCAGTGCGTTCGTTTGTGTGCGCGCATGTGGCGGGGACCCTGCAGATTGCCTGTTTGCACCCATATTGGGGGTATACTGTCATTTTTTCTGGGGGCCCCCCTGGTTTTTGGGCGTCACTGTACCCTTTCCTTCCAAAATAGTTTCTCGGTTTGGGTGTCGGTTTTCGCCACAAGCCCGGCCCCACACCGTCGGGAGGTTCTGGGGGGGTATGATAGGGTCCATATGCCTTTTTTTTTTGGGGTTGTAAGGTGGGGTCGGGGGCAGGCGGCCCGAAAACGGCTCGTTGGGCCCGTTTTCCCCCAAAAGCACCTTTTTGGCAGGGGGGGGGTTGAGTGCGCCAGCGGGCCCGGTGTTTGCAGGGGTTTGTTTGTTTTTGGGCATGTGGGGGGCCCTGGGGGATAACCCTTGGTCATCTATTGCTGTTATGTCATTATTTGGGGGCCCCCCGCCTGGTTTTGGTTTGCAACACTTTCCCCTTGGGATTTTGTGTTTGCTAACCTTCCAAATAAAGGTGCCTGGTGCTTCCATGTTGTTAATGTATCTGGATCAAGTAAACTAGTGAGGGTTTTCCCCCCCAAAAGAAATTCTGTATTGAGGACAATTTTTTCCCTTTTCCCCCCCCAAGCAATCAGTTGGTTGTATTGTTTTTTTTTTTGCCTTGGAAAATCAGATCCCCTTAAAAAAGTGGTATTTTTTTGAACTATTTATCTCACTTTTTGAGTTTTTGATTTGTTCAAAGGGGGAAAGGAATGGGGGAGAGGAGAGGGGGGGGAGAGAGAGGGAGAGGGGGGAGAGAGAGGGGAAAGGGGAGAGAGAGAGAGGGGAGGGGGGGGGGGGGGGGGGGGGTAGAGGGGAGGGGAAAAAGAATTTGTATTTTGAGAAAAAGCGGGGAAAAAAAGGAAAACGAAAAAAAAAAAAACAAAGAAAGACGAAAAACCCAATACTACAGAAACAAAAAAAAAAAACCCCAAAACCACCCCACACACACCCCCACCCAAAAAAAACACATTTCCCCCACCCCACAAAAAAAATTTTCACAAGTCCCTGTAAAGGGTTTTTTTTTTTTGACAACTGGACGAAGAGCAGAGGGTTTTCAAAGATTTCTGTACAAGGAAAATATTTGGGGGGGGAAAGCAAATCACAAGTTACCCCCAAAAAAACCCCCCATTTAGTCCTTAAGACCAAAGGTTGGAAAATGATGTGTACAATATTATTGTCAAAATCAAAATTTTTTCAAACTTTTTCTGCACATCGTTAAAAGTTTTCCCTTTTTTCCCAAAAATTATGAACCTCAGTCTCCCCCTTGAAAGCAAATTTGTTTTAAAATAAGTTTCATGGAAAAAAAAGCAAATGGTTAAAACATTTCATGAGCAGAAACAAGTTCCATAAATAGTCTCTTTTCTTTTTTTGGGGGAAAAGATTAAATTCTGTAATGTTTATAGCCCACCAACTATAAAGGCTATTTCGGGAAGTAACATTCCTTTCATTTTAAAAATTGGTAGGGTGATGGTAAATACAATTTTTTAAATGTATCCTTTTAAAGGTAAGGAAAAAAGGGGCAGACTGGGGAATTGGGGGGGGGGGGGGGGGGGGGGGGGAATATACCCCTTTTAAAAAACAGGTTTGGTTTTTTTAATTTCACTTGAATTTAAAATCCCCCATTGTCATGAAGCCCCCTTTCTTTATTTTTAACATAAAATGAACATCATCTTCTCACTTTTGATGATAAAGTTTAAACAGTGTACCCAAAAAACGCCCTTTAGGATTTTTTTTTAATGAAAAATGAGAGATTTATTCCATGGGTGGCTTTATTCATTTTACTAAAAGCACAAACACCTTCATCCATTTCTTATCTCTTTATTTTTTTTTAAATAACTTTTTTACTGGTTTCAGTCTTTGCAGAGGATGTTTCTAAACTTGATGATGGTATCTACACGCCTCGGTCTTGTTGGTTATAAATTAGGATAATTAAACACTATCAAGGTACTCATTTTGCACATTTTTTCTAAAATAAAAAGCTAGAAAACCCAGAAAGGATACAAAATTAAAAAAAAAAAAAGCAAAACTAATGGGCTTGAGTTAACAGTCTCCTGCAGTACAAAAATTTTCCATATTAGAGAGGCCAATATTATGTCTTTCTTGATAAAGTATTTCAAAAAGGGAAAGGGGTCAGGTACCTTCAGAATTATGGTGTTTTTTTTTTTTTTTCATTTGTAAACCCTTTCAACAAGTTTAAAATTTTTTAAAAAAAAAATCTAATTGCAAATTTTAATGAAAAACTGATAAGAGAAGCACAAGGATTGACAAAGACATTATGGGATTTTTTTCCCCCGGGGGTTTTTTCCCTCAAAGCAATCTTACCATTATTTTTCCATAAAAGTTTTTAAAAAATAAACAAGCACCTCTAAAAGATCTTTAAAAAAAAAAAAAAGCAAAGGAAAAAAAAACAAAAAAAAAAAACAAAAAACTGGGTATGCTTCAAAGTACAGAGATACTGGCAGTGAAAAGTAAAAATAATTTATGCTGATGAAATCACAAATTTGGGTTTTTTTGGGTGCCCATGCCTAACTGCTCACTGTACAACATGAAACTTATATTTTCGGGGAAAAAACAGGTGATACTTTTCAACTTGAGTTCTGCTGAATTTCAGATCTGACTGTCAGAATAAGTAACCAGAACTGATATTTTTAATTAAGAAAAAGTGATGGGACATTTTTTTGGTTATCAAACAAAAAAAGTTCTCCATTTGTGATTAAGCACTTGTCGTAGTTTGGAAAAACCAACTAAAAATATGATTTTTTTTAGGACCCCAAAAAAAAACCCCACCTTTCAACTTGGAATGATCTTGGAAGTATGATACAGCAATTTTTTATACAAGGACTTTCAAAAAACTTTGTCTCCTCCCCCCCCCCCCCCCCCCCCCCCCCCCCCAAAACCCCAAAAAAACTCAAAGCAAAAATAAAAGAAAAAAAAACAAACCCATTCAAGTTTAGCACTAAAAAAAATATGGATAGAACTTGAAAAGACAAAACAAACAAAAAAACCCAAACAAAGAAACAGTAACAACAACTCTAAAGAACCAATCAAGCAATGCGGTGAAAAATTTTTCCCCCAAAATTTTTCAGGATAACAATAATGTGCTTTTTTTAAAAGCAATTTTTTAAATAAATACTCCCCCCAAAAAAAAATCAGAACTTTTTTTAGTCTCAAAAAAGATTACCTTTTAAAAACTTAAAAAAACAACATGCTTCACGAAAAACATCGCTAAACCTAAGAAACAAGGCGTTTTTTGTACATAGCAATTTGACAAAACCAAACTGTTCCATTTGAAATGACAAAACAAAACAAAAAAAAACAAAAAAACAAGCAAAAACAAACCTTAACACACAACCCAACAAAACCCCAAAAAACACCAATTTTGTGCCTTTAGCTTTTCCCTTTTCTTATTTAGTTCAGCCCCTCACATAAAAAAGTTCTGTGTTTTTGTCAAATGATTCAAATTTGGAAAATTTCCTTGTTGAAAATGAGAAGCCAAAAAAAACTGTCTGAACGATAGAAAAAATAAATTTTAGAATTCTATCAGTCAAATATTTAAAAACTATTCAAGGGAAACAAAAATTTAATGAACCTTCTTTCTCTTTTTCTTCAAAAATTGTCCCAGCTCAAAACAGTTATTTACGTTCTGCATCTGCATGGGGAACACTCTTCCAAGTTTTCTTCCTTAACACCGGATTAAATAAAAATTAAAAAAAAACACAAAAAAAAACAAAAATTTTAAAAAAAAAACCAAATATCTGCTTTTTTTTTTTCCAGTTTTCTCCCCATACGATATTCTACATACAAAAACCCAATATTAAAAGAAAACTTATAAAAAAAAAACCCCCCCCCCCCCCCCCCCCCCCCCCCCCCCCCCCCCCCCCCCCCCCCCCCCCCCCCCCCCCCCCCCCCCAACCCCAAAAAACCCCTTTTCCTACAATTTTCTTATCATACCCCCCTCCCCATAAATCAACTTTTTCTTTTTTTTTTATAAAACAAATTACACAAAAAAATCACAACAAACTTTATACAACCAAGTGGGAATTTGAAAGATTTCTCCACTAACTTGGCTTCTGAATGTGGAGTATCACCTAACAAGCAGCCTGTTGCCTGACAAGGTCTGGTACAGTCTCCATTCCCCCGGATCATTGGCTGTGTGTCTGTGTGTGCATGCATGCTTCTGAATGTGCACACAATGGGGGTTTTATCACGTGTTAAATGAAAAAATTCTGATTAAAATTTTGTACCTAGCGTACATTATTCATAAATGTAATACACACTTTTGTCATGGATGGACCCTACTTTTCATAAAAAACGTCACTTTATGATTTTCAAACAACTTTTCATTCCTTTGGACGATGGTGATGTAACAGCAGATTTTTGTGCACATATAATTGCTGACAATTTTTTTTACCCATTTTTAAAATGAAATACAGACTTTTTTGGATACAATTTTTTTTAGCTGGGGGATTCCCTCCTCATTAAAAAAAATGTTTCAGGAAAGAAATATCCGTACTCCAGGTGACAAAATCCATGCACTGCAGGGCAAGGGAAACACACAGCTTGGTTCAAAACTATTTTTTAAAAACTGAAAAATTCCCTGCAATAAAAAATACACTATTTATGATTTGTGATTTAGTCTACAAGAACATCTACTGAAGGTGTGACAAACTGTTATTCTTCATTCATTCCTTTAGCCTCTGACATTCACAAAGTATGCTAAAAGATAAAAAACATGTTCAGAAAATCACCATCACTTGCATCACCAACAACCAAGTGAACCAGTCTCTTCATAGCCAACATAGTACATCTATAATAAACTCCTTACAGAATTGAATACCATGGAATGATTTGTTTTCCCTATGCCCTGCTGGTCAGATAACAATTGATATTCTATTTTATTTTATCATAATAACACAGTTTGTACAGGCAACAGAAACCTTGACATCACACTAAATGAACAGATTGATGAAGCACAAGTGAAGACCTACAGTCTAACCTTAACTCACATCACAAAGACATGATGAGAAAAAGAATAAGAGGCTGATCTTGAAGTCCAAATTTTCATCTGCCTAAGGAGGAGAGACCAAAAAAAAGCAAAATAAAAGGTGACTGAAAATTATTCTTTTTTTAAAAAAAATTAAAACAATAATACTGCTGAAATGCACCTTTAAAAGGTAAACTTTCAATGCACTTACTTCACACTACACTACTTTAAACGGTTTAAAAACCAATGAAATTCATAATCCCTTTGCACATCTGACCTCAAGATACACTCAATGATATCTAATAGTTAAATTCCATCTCTCCCTAATCTAGCTTAATTAATGCTGATTCTTAGATGCAACTTTCCATGGTGTAAGTAGATAAACTGTTCTTGAGAGTACTCTAATCTTTAGTCAGCGAATAACAGTTTCTTTTGTTCTTTCTTTCCAGCCTTTAATATCCCATTTTGTCAATACTATCAGATTTTGAAAATCACAAAGATTGAAGAGAATTCTGCAGCATAGCCTGTTGAATTGTTGCTTCACACTGTGTGGTTCACGCTATCTTCGCAGTGTAAACACCCCTCAACAAAACTGTTCCATGGATCTCTCTTCTGCAGCCGGTCAAGTGAGACACAACAGACTGACATGAATCCATTATTCACCACTCACATCAAGAGTCATCGCCTCAAAGAAAAGAATTAAATAACAACCAGTCACCACTTAAGCTTCGCCTGGACCACGTTCATCACCCCGAGATGTTGCTGCCCAGTCGTCAGCCCCAGTCCTGCATGCCTCCATCACCACAGGCCAGAAACCCAAGGTAAACCACATTCAACCAAATCACACAAAAGGATTTTTCTTTAAGCGATGCCCCAGACACAGACGAAACTCCTGCAGCGGCGCTATCAGAGACCTGTGTAGGAGCAGGGGGGTTTCAGAAGGTGCGAACGGCTGGGGGAGCACTAGGGATGGCACCGGCAGTGGATATGGTTAGGAGCAGGGATGCCAGGTAAGGGGCCGAGGTTGGGGAGGAGGCACTGAAGAGTTGGCCAGAGCAGGGTTGACAGCAGGCTGGCCAGGCAGTGGATATGCACTTAAGTTGGGCAATGGGGTAGGGGCAGCTGATACCAGCTGGCAATGGACTGGCTCCTGCAACCAGTCAGAAGTGTTGGTTTATTTTTTCTTTTCTTTTTTTTGGGGGGAAAGACTCTATGGGACATGTCTGGTCACTGAAGGCTGAAATCTGGAGAAATGAAACAAAAATTGAATAATTAATGAAGACCAGACGATCAACTTCTGAAAATCGCATTTTCTGCACCTAAAAAGAGCTGAAGCATTTTACTGTTGAAGAAAAAAAAAACCAAACCCCCCAAATAATTCCAAACTAAAAACGTACAAACAAGACTGTGACTTCAGGTCTGTCTTACATCAGTAACAATCTTTACAAACAATCCCCCCCTCCTCTTTTCAGTTAAAAAAAAAATCAAATAGACTTAAGAATCTCCCCCCCCTCTTCCTCCCCAAAAGAAAAAAAAGCAACCTCCCCTCCCCCTGGACTCTTTAAGATAGGAAAATAACACAATTTACATTGAATACAGAATCTCAAACCTGCTAACTAAAGACTAATGGATATCCAGGCAGAAAATATTCTACAGAGCTGACACAGGTGAACAGGGCATATCAGAGATGAAAACAAACAGAAGGAAAGCTGGAAACAAAATTTAGTTACCATTCACACAAACATTAAAGCAAATAAAAACTAAGATGGAAAAGAAATTTAGATGTATTCACATTATACATCAAAGCAAGTAAAACCAAGCTAAAAATGAAACTTATATTCACCATATACATACAATACATATATGTATAACAAATTAAAGCAAGATAAATCTCTGTAAATCAGTCTTGCATTACTTCATTCCCCTTTGTGGCTTACAAAATGCCAATTTTTGTATATAAAAAAAGCATAAACACACTACATATGTGGGATCATGATAATTATTGTGATGTTTTCTTTACAAGGCGGCATATTGAGCAAAAAAACGAACAAGTGCATAAGCATCAATCCTAGGGCAAGACAAGTAGTAAAAGGTCAGCACCACAATTCTGTTTCCTGGAGAGAAAAATACAGATGAAGGAAGCAATTTGTAGGAGAAATAAAAAAGAAGACGATAGAAAGAAAAAGACTGCAACAAACACAGATATCCCCTATTCCATCCAATAAAAAAGGAGAAAATTTCCAAAAAATGTTTTTCAAGAGCAGGAATATTACTTAACCAGTAACAGCCTACAGCATCCCACTGGGGTGAGCACAGCTATGGGACTGAGAAAGATTAAGCTCAGATACAGCAGAAACATACAAAACAAAACCACAAAATGTCTCTGGCACAGTCAATTTCAAAAGAGAAAAAATACAGTAATCATACATGTAAAGTGAAATTACTCATGAAAAATCAAGGAATACACTGCTCTTTACTAAACAAAGGCAATCTGCCATCCCAGATTTTTGTACTGTTTACAATAGACTCTTAAGGCAGAAAAAAATCATACAATGAATTACATCCAACCTCCTAAGAAAAGATAAAAAATATTTTTTAAAAATTTTAAAGAAAAGTTTAAGGAAAGATAATGACTTCATGAGCGGAGTGACATACTGTGGAATGCTGAGAACCGCAAAGAGTAGTGGAGAGTAGCTGCAAAATCTTTAATGGTGCCCCAACAGTCAACCATACTACAGGACAGGTGAAGGTGGAGATGAAATGACAACAGTTTATCCAAATATATTGAAGAGGAAAGGCTTTGGATTACTAAAGCCAGCACAAATCAAAAGGCTTCAGCACTGACACATATAAAGACAGAGAAGACCATCAGAAATCCCACAGAAGGATAAACACATTGTAAACATTGGCAAACATTCTTCTGCCAATACAGAGTCATTAGCATCACAAGATTAAAAAAAAAAAAACAACAAATGTAAAACTCACAAAAACAAAAGCTCAAGGAGCAAACATGAAAATAAAAGTAAAGATATTGCACAACATCATTTTTTTTTTTTTAATTTAAAGCTCCACCCACAAGAAGTTTTCAAAGAACTAACAAAAGAACAGTTCAGTTTTCAAAGAACAACAATCCAAATGGCATATAATATATAAACAGTAAAACAAATTCACAGAAGAGAGATCAAAGTCAATAGAATTTCCAACAAAAGAACATACAAAAAAAAGAAGTGACCAAAGATGGCTGGTTTTCCCACATAAACCTACCAGATGTGGAGTCGAGCATTTTAGAGTAATGGACGTTTCCCTTGTCACCCGTAATGTGACCAGTGGCTGCCTTCATCAGACCTTCCACTGTAGGTTACACAGTCATTCACACAATGGTAAAAACAACCCAACAAATGGAGAACAAAAAATGGTGAAAAATAAAAAATAAAAATGCCATATAAGAAAATAGCAAACAGTAGTGGAAAAAAACAAGCCACTTCCAACCCCTTCAACTATACATGTTAAATGAATATGATGCAGGGGGGCTCTGAATCACCTGTAACCTTTGTTACAATACAGTAAAAGAAGACTTTTTGTTGAAAGAGACACTACAAACTATTCAAAGAATGACTTTTTTGTTGAAGAAGATGCATACAATCTAAAACATATTTATGCTATCTATCTCTGACTATCATGAAAAGTTTGAAATAATGTATTTCAGTTATTTTATATTACTAGTACTACCCTTTCCCTTATTTTTATATGTCTCATTGTTTACATCAATGATGCCTGGTTTCTTAAAATTCTTAAATAGTCCAGTTTGAACTGATTTACTGACACCTTAAATATAAAAACAATTTAGCATAAATAAAACAAATACAAACATATACTAATAAGCTCTCTTCCTCTACCCCCCCCCCCCTCCCCCAACAAAAAAAAATCTCAATTACATTATCTAGTAATCTAGTACAATCTCCATGCAAGATATTGATAACAAAGGTAGAAAAATAGAATAGTACAGTTATACATGGCTATCATGCATTGTCTAAAAAAAAAAAAATGAGAGAGAGAGAGAGAGAGAGAGAGAGAGAGAGAGACAGAGACAGAGACAGAGAGACAGAGAGACAGAGAGAGCGAGCGCAGGTGAAGGACTATGTCACTTTCATTCATGGTTTGTGTGAATGTGCATGTATGCATACATGAATGTGTGTGTGTGTGTGTGTGTGTGTGTGTGTGTGTGTGTGTGTGTGTGTGTGTGTGTGTGTGTGTGTGTGGTGTGACTGTGCATGTATGCACACATACATATGTGTGTGTAAGTGAGGGTGGGTGCGTGCATGCGTGTGTGAGTGAGCAAATCCACTTGAAACCCGATGCAATATCCAGAAGAACAAACAAATACATACAGTTATAGTTCACCAAAAATCAAAATGGGTATATATGAAAGAAACAGAAACAAAATATATGCAGGAGTTATATATCTCGCCACATGTCTCACTATTTTGCTGTGACGCAAAGAAGAATTTCCCACATAGTCCCAGAGCTTCAAGACACTCCCACAAGAGCCAGGAAATGCTAAAGATTCTTTTCTGCCTTTTATTTTCATGTTTTAAATTTTCTTTCCTTTCCCCCCTTCCCCAATTTTGGAGGGTAGGGATGGAATGAATTGTTTGTACATACTCCAACAAGTATGTTATACAGTATGTCAGAATGCTGCTGATAGTCATCAACGTTTCTTTAACATTTCTGGCTCAAACATGCTGACTAGTACAAGGAAACAAGCCAAAGATGTTGACCCCCAAAAAGACAGACAGAAATATGTTGCCTGTAAAAGATTCATGAGAGTGGAAAAAAAAAGTAACAGAACTCACATCTAAATAAAAAAAAAAATGTAATAAACAAGCTCTACAGCAACAGTCTACAGAGAAAAGAAATGTTCTTACAAATCCATTCTTGGACCACAAAAAGTCACACACACACACAATGAAAATGTAAGATTGCTACATCTATAATAGTCATATAGCAGTTGATGAATCACAAAAAAAGGTAACAGAGTTTTCTACACCTAAAAAAAGCGTACTAATAGACACAAGTACTAAACCCCAAGTATTTTCAGGTCAAAGCAATACAATATCTAAAGAATAACAAATTGTTAGGATTGATGTTTCTTTAGAGGCTCCTTACTCTATGCTACAAGAAACATTCTTAAAAGTGGCTCTGACCAGAAGCTTTCAATTACTGATGTAAGCAATAAAACCATGGCCTACATCAAAATGTTGCTATGTTATGAGATGTTCAGGTTGTTTTCATCCATGACAAACCTCTCAGCATAACAACTTGTACTAGCCAGTAAAAAAGAGAAAACTCCCTGATGTCAAAGTTTGGCTGCACGCAAACTTTTTCCTAATGTGTACTCATGGTCTTTGCAGTGATTCTGGGTGTGGTTAGTGAGACAATGAATGTTCTAGGTGACCCTCAGGGTGTTAAACTGAGAAACACTTTAACAGTCAGATTGAAATAAAGTTTGATTTTTTGTAAGCAAGAATTAAGCATAGTGACTACCAAGGAAAAAAAAGTGAAAAGACGACTACAAAAGAAAGGTGTGTGTGTGTGTGATTTGCGTGCGTGTGTGAATGCGTGCATGCGCATGTTTTCCATGTTTTGTGTGTGTGTGTGTGTGTGTGTGTGTGTGTGTGTGTGTGTGTGTGTGTGTGTGTGTGTGTGTGTGTGTGTGTGCGTGTTTGTGTGTGTGTGTGTGTGTGTGTGTGTGTGTGTGTGTGTGTGTGTGTGTGTGTGTGTGTGTGTGTGTGTGAAAGCAGCTATTCCACACATTGATTTATCATCCACTGTGCCATTTGAAAATGAAAAAGCAGAAATTCTCAAACATCTATCAACTACTGCTAATGTTAATAGACAGCTAACTTTTTTTGCTTCAGATATTTACTGATTTTCTGTTAGCAAAATCACATGCTGGGACACACATATTAAAATCAAGTTGTTGTTGTTGTTTTTTACAAAACCCTGCAGAAATAAACAGAAAAAAAATGGCATGGCAGCAGGAACAAAATCCTGAATAAAGACTTCTCACAGCAGGTAACCTAATAATGGATAAATTGTTACATGCTGTGATCTGTCGCGCTGTACCAACATGTTTTCTTCTTACATCCAACAAAACAAAGTTATTGCAAAAGATTTTCCACAATATTAATGTATATAAAGAGGCCCCTTGTAAAAACGTGAGACAAAGGGACACAACTACTTCAAAAATGTACTGTAAGCCAAAGAAAAAGATGGACATACATGGAGAAAAAGCACTCATAAAAAGGCCCAGTTACTGCCCTCTGACAGTACTCTGCCTGTTGCAGAAAGTTGAAGGATAGATTCCCCAGCTACCAAGAGAAGTCAAAGGAAAGCAACATCATCTATACTGTCTGTTTTGACTACCGCATATAACAGACTCCGTACAAAGTTTTTTCCTGCCAAAAAATCATTGCCAGTATTGTTTTGGGCTTTAAAAAAAAAGCATCATAAACAAATTTACAGTACAAAAAACCAAGAGAGAAAAAAGCAGCAGAACCAACAGACACCCCAAAGCAGCAAGACCCAGGCTCTATGCCTCACCCTTCACCCCTGAATCCAAAACAGCAGAGTAGTATCGGTTCCCTCGATCGCCAGTGACGGGCTGTGAAATGGCTTTCATGACTGATTCTGCCATCGTAGGAGAGTTTGTTGCTGCCTTCATTGGTGCCTCAGCTCCGCTGGGACTGGCTGTTGATCTGGCCAGTGGCACGGCTCCCGTGAGCGGGGCTGCTGAAGCTGACTGCATGAGTGGCTCAGGCTCAGCGCCAGTGGGCAGGCCTGCTGAGGACTTTGGCACTGGCTGTGCATGAGAGGGAGAGTTTGTGGATGCTTTCATCATGGGCTCGGCTGCTACTTGAGGTGCAGAAGACGCAGTCACAGCGGGTGCAGCTGTTTACAGTAATCAATTGCACTCATAGTCTTTTGGGTGTTTAAGATAATTGCAGAAAAATTGTTCTTCATCTTAAGCCATGAATTTGCAGAGCTGTTTTCGTGGCACTAAGAAAGGCACTATTAAACGTATGTTCTTCAGTTGTTTTTAATTAAAAAAACGACAAGAATACATTAAAACAAAAAAAAACACCCTCTCCTTTTTTCTCAAACTGCGATGGGCATTTCATATGCTAAGCTCACTTTTAAAACATTTTCACTGTAAAATTGTAATGGGTTTCACTTTTTATGTAATGTAGGACAAATAGAAAAAGCATTTAATGATTCAAAGCCATTTCACCACTCAAGGAACAACCCCAGATTGCAAAATCATGAACAAATTACAAAGTACGCACGAGCGCGCACACTCTCTCTCTCCCCTCCCTTTCCATTCCATTCTATAATCATAGCCTACCAACCATGAGAGCCAGATTAGGGCTGTCACCTCATTCAGTTTCCGAGGCTCCAGTTACTTTCACTTAACAAGCTCAAAACCAACATTTAATACCTTCAAATATCTATCACCATCCATCTAAAAATAAAAACCAACAAAAAAACCCCATTTAATGACACAACACCGAAGTCATTTTATTCTTTAAAGTTAATATACCAGCCTGTGCTGATGACACCACCCATTTCACTTAATTTACCATCCCCAGGTTACACAAAAAATGTATAAAAAAAACAATAAATAAAATAAACATTTTAGAGTACAAAAAGTATACATAAAAAAAATGCCACATGGGCAAATGACACAGCAGAATGGACATCCTGTGTCTATCCTAGTGTTTAAATATCACCACCTCGTCACCAGAACAAAAAAAAATAAAATAAAATACAGACAAAAAGTTGCATCATGAAAACAAAAAGGCAGAATAAAGCAAGAGAGATGATTGAAAGGTAAGGAGGAAAACAGGCACAAAGAAAGAGAGAGAAAAGTGGGTTTTCAGCACAGAATTTCCAGAAGGTGGGGATGCCTTTTATACTGAAAGAGCCCCTGGCATCCAAAAGACACACACACACACACACACACACACACACACACACACACACACACACACACACACACACACACACACACACACACAAACACTTGCATACTCTCTCTCTCTCTCGCACACCTTTTTCCTCTTGGCAAATAAACCTACCCGGTGCTTTGCTGTCCAAGACTTTAGAATAATGGAGGTTGCCTTTGTCTCCGGTCATGAAACCAGGAGTCATTTTGACCAATTCTTCCACTGTAGGTCAAAACAAAAATGCACAGTCAACTGCATACACAGTTTCCATCCAGTTAACTACTGCCTGACAAGACCTCCAGAGTACTCTCCACAGTTCAGTGCACTCCACAGTTCAGTACTCTCCACAGTTCAAAATCATGGTATGGAAAATTCTTATCACAGTTCTGCTGCTGCTATCTCCCACCCCCCTTTTTTGTTTGCTTTTTTTTTCTTCTTCCAAGTAAACAAAAACAAAACAAAATAACAAATAACATCTCTAAAACAAACATGATTATTAATCATGCAACACTCTTTTCTACTGCAGCTCAAATAAACATTTTGCACAGAGGGCCAGCGTTTTCTCCAACTCTAGCTTCCATGATTAACACTGACTTAGAAAATGACATGTGTCAGATCTTATATCATGTATCTGAACTCTTCTTTCGCAATCTTTAAAAGAAAATCAACATATACCTGCATTTAATCAATACTGCATAAAAACAGAACAAAAAAAATGTGTAAAGTACCTAGGTCTGTTACAATTTTCATAAGATGTTTTGCTCCCCCCACCTCCAGAAAAAAATATAAGCATGAAATACAATACTAAAAGTCACAATGAAATAAAAATTCACAGACCAGAGGTTCAAAACAGACAAAAGGAGCTACAAACACCAAACGTTTCTCCCAAATACTTTATGCAATCAACTATTTGAGCATCTACAGTTGTTTTCTTTCAGTTTCTTTTTTGTGTGCATATGAGTACACATACTCATATGCTCATGAAATAAGTATGTCTTTTTGGCTTTGTTGATTTTTTTTAGCTGTTTATATAAATATAATCATGTCTTTTCTAGTCAATGGTCTTATAACATTGTATTCATTGGTGTGTGTGTGTGTGTGTGTGTGTGTGTGTGTGTGTGTGTGTGTGTGTGTGTGTGTGTGTGTGTGTGTGTGTGTGTGTGTGTGTGTGCACGTGTGTGAGTGCATGTGTAAATAACAAGTTTACATGTCTTTTCTAATCAATGGTCTTGATAACATTGTATTCCTAAATTGGTGTGTGTGTGTGTGTGTGTGTGTGTGTGTGTGTGTGTGTGTGTGTGGTGTGTGTGTGTGTCTGTGTCTGTGTCTGTGTGTGTAGTGCAAGTTTGCATATGTCCTGATATACACCTCCTGAAAGAAATGTGCCTAAACATTGTGCAGATAATAAAATAGTAGTAATGACAAAGCAAATATGTCAATAGCAGACAGCTGTTAAAAAAGCAAAGTACAACCAATCAGACGAGTAAAAGTAGAGTAAATAACACTGTTAATTACAGTCTAATTCTGTTAGAGTAAATCATAATGTTAATTACAGTCTAATTCTATTCAAAATCAGACAGGTCTCTTTCAGAATGAATAATTATGAATTTTGTCATCAGCAGAGCACTAACTAACAAAAACAAGAGAAGAAAGTTCAAAGATAACACAAGACAAGCATAAGATATACTTTCTTGCATGCGAATGTATACACAGACATAATCTATGCATAAGTGTGCTCATTATTGACAGCACATTATGGAAACAAAAAATATAATAAGAAGTATAGAAAGCACAGAATTGCAAGCTTTGAGAATAACCAAAGCATTTCCCACAAAGGAACAGAATCTTTATGACACTACAACACTATGATACAATCTAAACTGCGTTAAGACAATCAGTTTCTCAAAGTTTATTATCAAGTCTTTTGTAACAGATCACTTTATTTTCCAGTAACAGAGGAAGCCCCAAATAAATGTCAAAATTCATTTTCCCGATTCGGGTGAAATATCTTTTTGTAACTTCAGAACTGATTTTTGCCTGTTGCAAAGTCTTTAGTGCTTTCTTTATTCCCTTCTTTCCTTCAATAACTATTCCAATCTGCAAGAGTTTCTATTCCATATCCAGTAACACATTATAAAGACTTGAGCCACCAACCATGTTAACATTACACTGTTTAGTACACATTGGGTCCTATAGCTGCCATTTCCATTTTACTATGGACTTTTTAGCATAAAATCCAATAATTTTATTTTCTTCTTAACCCCCCCCAAAAAAAACCCAGACACACAACAGAATGACCCACCCCCATTCTTTTTTTCTGAATAAGGTGGAACTTATCAGAAAATCATGGTTAGGGTAAACCCCCCTTTCACCATGTAAATCAAAATCATACTGTCTGGCAAGCTCACTTGCTTTACAACAAACGCTGATACAAAAAAGTCTGAAAGAAAAGAACAGAGAGCAAAAACAAGGAGAAACAAATTACTGACACTACCATGAGAATAAGAGTATAACTTTTAGCTCCCAACAGTCAGCTGAAAAGTTCTAACAGACAGATCAAAGAAATAAATATAGGACATCATGCAAAAAGCCCTCTCCATCTTTAAACCAAGAGGCAGGTTACAAACCCCCCAATATTTGTCAAGCAATGCTCAAACTACATGGCAGGCCTCTGACTTTTCCATGGGATTGATACAGGGTCTTTCCTGACTGTAGCTAAAAACACACTGCTGATCTGGAGCTCCAGCCATTGCAAAAGCTCTTGCCACCATGGCAACAAGAGAAAGGAATACTGAGCCCTCTTACTGCTGAGTGACATCAAACTCTAGACAGAGGACACAACTATTCTTAGACAAACCAATGCAGCGTGGAGCCTAGTTTGAGCAGTACCCTATGCCAAGAAAAAGGGCTCTCTCTGGTTCACATCAAATCATACAGACTAATATGCAAACAAGCAGAGTCAGTCATTCACGGATGTGTACGAGTGCAGCTGAATGTTTTTTCTTCGACACTACAAGTCAAAGACTATCACACACAAAAATTAATCTCTAGCTGATTTATGATCAAGCCAAGTAGTAAAAAAAAAAAAAAAAAAAGCTACAGGACAAAAGCCTCTTCGAAATGTGCATGCATCAGGACTGGGATCAAAATCTTTGCCAAGCATGGAACATTCCATACTTGCAAGATAAAACATTGTTGATGAAAGAAATCTAAAAAGGTAGTAAACAAAAACACTACCTGAAATAGTTTCTCCAACAGAAAAAAATCACATCAATAATTAACAAAAAAACAGTCTATACTTAACAATTCTATCACCAGTTACTGTTGAAAAAAAGCCATCACTGCACAAAGGTACAAACATAAAGACTCAGTAGCTGCATGTGTGAGATTCTAACAAGCATGCACAGAATATAGTAATATTACATGAAATGTAACCTACCACATAATAAATATAAAAAAATCTGAAAAGGAATTGCCCAGCTAAATTCTACAGATAAATGTAGCCATTTTGTCAAAATTGTTTACATCAGCACCAAAAAATGCAGAAATATGACCAAAGAAAAAAAAAAAAAAAAAAGGTCATTATTCCAGTGACCATGTTTTTCAGTTACATCACAAAGCAATACAGCCAGAACAGTTCTATGCACTGTGCTGAAAGAAGAAGCCCACTGAAATACCACGCATGTTTTATAACAGTAAGCAAAACATGAAGCATCTGAAATACCAAGCAAATCTAGACCCACGCATTTTCCCCTCACCCTTCGACCCTAAATCCAAGGCTGCTGCATACTGGCGGTTTCCGCGATCTCCAGTCACAGGCTGGGATGTGGCTTTTAAACGCGCCTCTGCTGCTGAGAGCGGGCTTGCTGTTGCTTTCATCATCATTGGCTCAGCAGCAGCTCCTAATGGTGCTGAGGTTGCTTTCATGAGGGGCTCCACTGTGTGCAGTGTTTAGTCATATAATCATAACAGCAACAATTTCACCTGAAAAATCCCCTGGTTTTTTTTGTTTGTTTTTTTTTTTTCAGGCAGGGAGTCTGAGGAAAAATCAAAATGTTTGGGGAGAGAGACAAGGATACAGGCTGAGGGAAGAGTTGCACCAATGAACAATTTATCTGTTCAGATCAAAAACACAAACAGTACTGAAAAAGACCACGGGTACATTTGCCTTTCTCATGATAAAGACAATACTGCACGCAAAGCATTTACAGGAAATGAACAATCTTAAGACAGTATTTCACTTTAAAAAAAAAAAAATTTTAAACTGTCGAAAGCCACAGTAAACAAAAAAACCAACAACAGAAACTCAATCACAATGGATGTACTGCTTCAGAATGGCAGAGAAGGACAGGACATCCCTCAAGTATATTTCTCACCTGTGTATAGATATACACCTTCCCTGGTGTGGACAAGGTTTGGGAGTTTCAGCCCAAAACCTGAGTCTACTGGAAAAAAAAAATTCTAAGGATAATGCACATACTCTTGATCAAACTACAAACTCAGAACACTTCGAATCCACACAGAAAAAACTTAATTCCATAAGGAAGCTATGTAGACCTGCCAACCCTTAAATACAGTTGACAGAATGCTTCAAAGACCCAAAGGAATATTTCAAAGTGGAGTGAGATCAAACACAGCATTAATCTGAAAATTAATGTCTTAATTAAATTCAACTCATTTTGCAATAAAAAATTATTCCTGAGAAGAGCGAAAGTCTCCAAATGATCAGTGTGAACCAAGGCACGGTCATGGTTCACTGCAAAATAACCATAATCAGTTGTTTGCGCTGATCACTTCTCAATCACCCTGAAGATGCGCTCTACAAAAATATACAGGAATTTTTCTTCCTTTCTGTTCCTTCTTCCTTTTCTTTACACAAAAATAGGGGGAAGGGGAAGGGGGGGCATTCTTTGACATTTTACATCCACTCAGCAGAATTACATTTCGTTAACCAAAAAAGTGGAAGCAGATTTCTGAAAACTGTAAGGGTTGGCAAGTCTGAGCCCTTCCTCAAAACAAAGACAACTGAAGCCTTGATACCTGAGGCCGGGAGACCTGGAGGCAGTGTGAGCGGAGGCATGGGCACAGAGACGGGTGGCATCCCTGGTAACGTTATGTTGGCCATGTTGGGCAGGCCCACTGACGGTGACAGACCTGAAAAACAAAACCCAAGAATAAAGCACTTGGAAAACAGGATGTAAACATAAATCCTTTCAATCCTGCCAGAACTGCAATCTGGGCAACCTTGGCTTCCTGGATAGAGCCTGTTCTAACCATGTACTGTCAAAATACAATAGTTCACAAATGTTTAAAGTTGATGAAATATCGAAAATAATTCTGAATGGCTGAAATGACTGATATGGATAGCTTATTGACATATTTTTTTTTAATCACTGACATATTTCTTTTATACAGAATAATATAAAAGAAATGGATGATGACGAAAACCTCTCAGATCCTGCAAAAAACTCAATTTCAGCTCGAGGGGTAAAACAGAAATATTGATTTGAGTACTACTTTAGCTGCCTATTCACCTGGTGAAAATCTAAATCAAATGTGTACGAAAATAAATGGGAAAGGATTCTGAAACCAGGCTTCCAGTTTGTTTACACACTTTTTTTTTCATTACATGAACAGAAAGTAACAAAATGACAAAGAAACAGATTTAAACACAAGGCAGCATTTATTCAAGATGCCATAAAACTTTCAAATCTGGAATAAATCATACAGGACAAACAAAATAAAATACTGCAACACTAACTTCATGACAAGTTGTCAAACAAACGAGATGTTTTCTACACAAGAAGCTGTTATTCTGAATCAATTCATTATGATACCATTAGCCCAGCCAATCATGGGAGTACAGGCCTGTAAACTGTCCTCTCAAGAGCGGAGCTTACCAGCAGCATTGACAGGCATGGGGCTGGCGGCACCAGGCATGCCACCCAGTGGAGAGGAGCCAGGAGATATCGCCCCCTGGGGCAGGACAGGGATGGTGGGGGACCCGGCGTTCAGGGACAGGTTGGCCATGCCCGCTGACAGGTTGCCCCCCGGAACATTCAGGGGTACCTGCATAGACACATTGACAACATAAGCACCCAAATTCGATTCAAGGATCCTCTTATACTTCATGAAAAATGTGAAGAAATTGGGCACATATGTAAGGGAAAAAAATTGCATGAAATTGCATGACTAAAAACACAAGAGCAATTTGAATAAAGGATATACTTTATGAAAGATCTGAGGAACTTGGGCACATGTGTAAGGAAAAAATTTGCATGACTGAAGACACAAGAGCAAATAGAATAAAGGAACAAAAGGCATCGATTCTTTACTGTTGACATTTCAAAATTCAAATGACAAAGCCAGCCCTCTTTCTCAATGCTTATCTTATTATTGTTGCTAGTCTTTCCCTTTGATCATGTATGGTAATGCAGAAAGATGTGCAGTATTGTCTAATATTTTTTTCTGTCCACAAATGCTTTGTTTGAGCATGAATGACACTTGTCTCCTGGAACAGATAGTAAACTCACAACTTTGAAATTTTTTTTTTTATTGAAGACATTCATAGCCACACACACACACACACACACACACACACACACACACACACACACACACAAACACACACCACACACACACACACACACACACACACACACACACACACACACACACACACACACACACACGAGAATACACACCACACACACACACACACACACACACACACACACACACACACACTCTTTTAAATCAGACAAACTGGCATGTAAAGGCACCTCAGAAAATCCGTCCACTTTGGTCTGTGAAGGGGCAGCAGCAGCAGCACCTCCTGCTGCTAGCTCCTTGGACCGTCTGATGGGAACTGACGTTTGGGGATACGGTGAAGATACCCATAGCCAATGTTGCAGCCCAAACTGAAAACAATGCAACAATCACACAGTGTTACAACAACAAATAAATAATGATAATACTGTTGTGAACACAAAACTTTTCCAAGCAGGTTAACTGTTTCACTTAACACATGGCAAAGCCAGATGCACTGGGCCTGACTTGTCAGGCACTTCACTTAGCATGACACATTACAATGATGAGTTGCTGGGTATTTGAGGAAGACTTAGCAGTAGTATAAAATGATTTCACCATAAGCATGCACAACCTTTTTAAAAATCAATGCGACTTTTTGCCATTTTTTTTGCTTTGCAAAACAGACTTGGTTACACACAAAACAAAAGTCTCATTACTTTCAAACTGGAGTTCCTGGGTGTTTATCAAAATGCAACTATTAAAAGGCAGAAACAGTTTCAATATCTAAAAGGTCAATATCGCAGTAATCACATTTTCCTAAAACACACAACCTGAAAAAATAAATCAGTGACAGTCCTCCAATGACAACATTTTTGTCATCTGTTCTTCCTGGCAAGAAATGGCCTATTCTTCCGAAAGGCGGAAGGGTTTTTAACAAATGTGCCAGTTGTTCTGTGTGTATTAGCACAAAGGGCCTTGGTTTATTGTCTATTCCAGAAAGATTTTGTGGGAGTGGAGTCAGTACTAATGTTGACTTTAGGGTAAAACTCCATTAAGCTGACGCATCCGTGGTGGTTCAATACCGGGCCGTCAGATCATGAGTGCAATGCTTTAACCACTATGCTATTACATCCCACTAGATGACATAATGAATCAGTAAGCATTTACTGAATCTCTTTGCCTTTTGTCTTCGGAAAATACAGAATTCTTCAACTTCAGTAACAAATGTAAAATTTTCATGTGACACTTTTTAGACCAAGATAAAGCGAGGTGAGCTAAAACAAGAGTAAGTTCTAGAGCAGGTAGTATTCTGAAAGGGGTTGAGATAAAATAGGGCATTAGAAAGCTTATGGCTTTAAAAAGAAGTTGCAAAGAATACAAAATATATCATAAAAACCACTGAGGCATAAACACAACTTCGACAAGCTCACAGGAAATGAAGGAGCAGATAAAACAACAGCTCCAAGAAGATGTAAAACCTTTCCTATAGGTGAAAGTAAAAATTCCACCCTTTCGTTGGTAATAGACTCGGCTAGCTTACTAGCAAACTTAACTGTTTAATGAACCCAATACATAAGACACACAACTGTGAGAAGTCCCTCACCTTCCTTGCCCTCCCCATGCCCCATTGGGGGTGATGGTGACCTCGCGACAGGAATCTGTGTCAGTGTTGTACACATACAACTTCAGAGGCTTGCCTTCATGCGACTCTATCAATGTGAACAGATCTTCACTCTGGAAGAAAAAGTCAAAAGGAAAACCCAAATGAATACTTTGACAAACATGTACACACACTTTTTTGTGTGTAGATGATTAAAGGCCTGTACAGACCCAAATTGAAAACACATGAAATACATAAAATGATGATAGTTTAAAAAAATAAAAAAAAACTCGAGAAAAACAAACAACAACAACAAATGGCAAACAGCCTTCACCAAACCACACACTAACAAAAAACAACTAACCCCCCACCCAAAACCAAATCCCCCAACCTATCAATATGAAAACTATGCTTACTACCCTGCCAAAGTGGGAGACCAAATGAAACATTTTATCTCATTTACCAAAAATTTGCCCTTAAATGAATTACACCAATCATTTGCATGCCTCTCCATGAGGACTCAAAGCAAATAAAAACAAGAATGAATATATAGAATCCAATAGCTTAGAGCCAACAAGAAAAAAGAAAATGTTTTCATTGAACGATCAACTCACCTCATGGAGAACAGAATCAGCACCAATGACATAGTCAGTGTCTGACTTCATGCCCGCCAGATCTGCAGGAGAGTTGGGCTGAACTTCCTGCAAAAACAGAACAAGTAAAACCCATGAAGACTACTGTCCATGAAATCAAGATGTTGAACAAAAGACATTTATAATGTGTCTCAAACATGATCTCAGTGTTCCTATGATTGCTAAAACTGTCTTACAAAGCAAGCAGCCTATCAACTTATGCCGGCTTTCTAACTGCTCAGCATATTTAGTATCCTGGGGGATGTATCCCAGCATTGAAGGATGAACAGAACCACTGCAAACTTTGTGTAACTTTTACTGCTAGAAAAGAATTCTAAATTCTTGTACAAGCAGGTATCATATCATGAGGTATGTGATGCCTATCTCTTTCTAAAGTATTATCCTATGAATATAAAACTGTTGACTTGTTCCCATCATGAAAGGGGTATTAGATCTGCTGCACAAGTCAGTAGTGTGTGCAGTTTTTAAGACTGGAAACCCCAAACCCTCACAATATTGGCTTGATCCCACAGCATAAAAACCTCTTGTAACAGTAGAACCTGGTGCAGCCATCAGCTAATATAACTAGTGTTCACAACTGTCTCATGGCAGTTGGTCACAGAAAATGCTCTAGGTCATGATAAGAGAACCCCAACTGTTGTTTGATCAAGAATAAATTCATCAGTCAATTTAAAACAAGATGACTTTTTAGTTAATAGCGAGCACACCATCCTTTTCAACCTTGGGGTTCAGATAGATTGTTCATTATGTTTAATCCAACCTCTTGGTATGAAAACAACAAACTGTCACACGAAATGTTTGAAAGAAGTATAATACTATAAACTGAAGGCTGCTTTGAGCCCTGAGGCTTCAACCAAAAAAACAAAGCACTCGCACTTGCATACACATCATGACCCGAGTGCTGATTGGCTGAAGGATACGATTGATCCATTTGCGATAGACCACGACCTATTCAAAATGGTCAGGCTGAACCCAACACCACAAGCTGCTTGTATTGCATTGCATTGCATTGTACTATACTGTATGCCACTTAAGCAATGGTAGAGCTCTCAGTATGAAATTTGGTCTGCTCTCCACAGGGAGAGCATGTTGCCATAAGAACAGCGCGACGCCACCCTTTTTAAAATTTTATTTCCTGTCTGCATGTGTATTTGTTTGTTTGAGATATATGTGTACAGTGACACAATTTGTTTTACCCTGACCTTCCTGGCCACACAGTTCAGGAGGTACATCTGTCAGCTCCTTTACCGATCAGCCATACTTCTATGTATTGGTTCAACTTTGAGGATATTTTGAATCATTTAGTGTACTCACTATAACTAAACTTGTTAAAAAAGAGGGGGAAAAAAAAAAAAGAAGAAGAAGAAAAAACAACAACCAAGGATACAAATTAAAAAAGACACAATCATGCTGAAAATGAGTACATTTCATATCTCAAAATACATATCAGGAAAAACTATCTTAAACCTACTACTGAAATAAACCTACTATTCAAATATTCAAACTACTGAAACCATCCTGTCAGCAACTACACTTTTTTTTTTAATCAATCACTGAACAAAATGCAGTCTTACCAAAATATGCCAAACATTTTCGTTCGCGCCTTCAAAAGAGCAAAATCTGAAACAAACAGGGAAACATTTTATTTATAACATCCACAAGTATCTCAGCTGATTACATCCCACATTGTTTATATATATATATATATATATATATATATATATATATATATATATATATATATATATATATATATATATAGTTTTTAGTTACACTTAGTGTAATATGTTCCCTATTTGAAAATGTGTCTGCCTCTAATCCTCACCAGCACAGGCACAACTGAAAAGGTGGGCTATATCTCAGTAGACCTGTACAAATATATTATTGGAAACAAACAATACTGTCTGAAAAATGACACCTATGGTATTATTATACCATTAATAACACCAGCATAAACATCTGTCACATCCTTACAGGGTTTGTGCAAGCTGTGAAAGATGTCATAAGCCTATATAACCAATGATCAATGATACTAATCAATAAGATTAGCACTTCCAGTGCTTTCGCTGACTGATACAACAGCTGTGTAGGTGAAATACTGGGATGACCTTGAAAGAGACTCGAAGTTAACAGGTGAACCTACTCAAAGCCAAAGAGTGGAGGGCTCTAGAGTAGCATTTCCTTTTTCTTTAAGTCTACAAGTGACTCTCAAATATTAGTAGCTTTTGTTTTACTTATTCTTTTTTTCTTGTTTGTTTTTAGCCACAATTGATAAAAGCATTTTACAAAAATGTTATATGTGTAATTGATAGATTTTTCAGGAAAAAAACTGCACGAAACAAAACAAAACAAAAAAATTGGATATCATTCCTAAGAGGGACAAAGACATCAAGCACTGACCTGATACTGACACCCAAAAGTCCCTGGCCGCCCCAGTTATGTGAGGGCACAATGGTGACTTCTCGTACACCCTGTGTCTTGCTGCTGTACACTGTCATCCGCACCGGCTTTTCTATATTAGCTTTTAGCAGTTCTTTCAGTGTCTCATTGTCCTTGTTCTGCACACCAGAAATAGTGTATGTATAAATAGCCATAATATGAAATTACCCTGAGTGACTGCAAACAATGTAAAAACAACGAAATTAATAGGCTGATGGTTACTCTCATTGATACTAATAACAGTCAACCCAGTAAGTGCTTGAGCCAGGTTCTTGATTCCGGATAGAAAAATGTTGAGAGAAATTAAAAATTATTCAATTAATACTAAAGTGGGCAGGTGATTAACCAATCAATTGATCGATTACTTAAGAATACACAAGTCCAGCAAGTTTAAAATCTTAATATCATCCTGAAGGTGCCTTTGGTGCATATATACTTTCGAATAAAAAGAAAGAAAACACATTATGTACAAGTGTGTCTCAAAATGGCAAACTAAGTTAAAAGAGAAAGAAAGGAATAATAGGAAAAATAATCTATAAGACAGTAAGCATCCAAATACAAAAGAATCTCCCTAGTTTGTAAGTTAAAAACATTTTTATTTGAAGTTTTAAGAATCATTTTGTACTGGCATAATTTGATTTATAACAATTAACATACAACTGGTTATACCACTTTCTAAATTCTACATTAAAAAAACATTATGCATCTGTGCATGTGTACTTGTATACATGTGATGATGTATACTGTCCCACTGTTTTTTTTAACAATTAAATGGAAGTTTTAACAAATCACACAGACTTACCAATCTGGTATTGCCTATAGCAACAATAAAGTCAAAGAATGCTTCCAGTCCTGCAGCTTGCCCTGGAGAGCTATCTTGTACCTGAAAGTGAAGAAAAATGGAACACATGTACCTCGGGAGTCATTTTTTGCAAACATTTGAAATGTCTGTCACATTTTCTAGTTATATTTTTCATTCTTTTTTTTCCCTATAATACTGCAGACAAAGCATTAATGGACACACAGGCAGAGTTGGCCATAGGCTTAATAAAACAGACAACATATTAATTACTATGCAGTCATAAATCATCTCTTTTCACTTAATATTTTAATTACATGTGATTTTGACAGTGCTGTAAATTTTTCATTAATTATTTCACAATGTAACAATATCTGTATTTTGCTAGTCTGAAATGGTGCTTTGGTCAGTTTGTATGATGGAAAACACTGGTAACAGCCCTACACTATTGCCATCTCAGATTTAGAAAATAAAATCTCTTGTAGTTGTACTTTTGTAGTCTTGACCAGTGCATAGATCAGTACAGGCTAAGATTTGATTTTGTCTACTAACCACCATGTGTCAAGTGCTATCAGGTACATTTCAGGGTAGCAACAGTATTACAGCATTAGTTACAATTTAGTGGCTTGTTTATGATGCAATGATAGCAGCTGAAATTGGAGGGCAAGTATGTAATGATGTATGTAATATATACATTACCTATACATCAATTACATTAAAGAGTAATATAAGAACAAACTTAGAAAAACAAAGACAAACAAGGAAAACTAAAACATAATATGGGCCTATCTTTAGTTTCAACTTTTAAAAAAAACCCTGAAAATCCTTATTCTGACAGTAATAAAACATAGACTGCAACATGAAATCTCTAGTCCGAAAAACAGAAATGTTAGTGTTATTGAAATTTAAAAAAAATTATTTTCAAGAAGAAACAAACAAGCAATTAATCATATTTAAAGCAATCTCATGTACCACACACTGACACAGTGAAACTTTGTGGCACTCACTGTGACTCAATCAACTAAATCTTGCTTTAATATTAGACTGAACCCCCCCCCCAAAAAAAAAAATCCTACCATATTCCAGAATATGACATGGTCAAGTGCACATGTGTGTATTGTAATACAGTATACACTCATTAATACTGAATCAGTGAATGATCAGTCAGTCACAATGTGATGACTCTGATATTATTCAATTTCATCTTTACAGGTTTTTCCAGTTTCTTCTTTGAATAAATGTTTTCATAACAGGAAAGCTTTATGGGTTTATTAACTTTATCGGATGAAAATCCACAAAATATCCACCATACTGTTCTGTGTTCAGAGTTATCTTGCAATAAACTGTACAATTGATTTACCAAACTTCATTCTTAATCTTTTGTTTTGACCTTATTTTAATTCATATGCTTTAATCACAGACACAAAGATTTTCTGAATCTAGTTTACCATTTAGTTCAATGAAACTGTGCATTTCCTGCACAAGTTCTTTAAATACTAGGCCTATTAACTTATGGAGCACTTACTATAAATATAATTAAAACTAATATGTTGGTCTCAAGAAGCTCCCCACATATGCATGAATCAGACAAAACACTATAGTATGATCCTTTATTCAATATCAATGAAGTAAATCGAACTGTCCAATTTTCAAAAAAAACTTGTCAAACAGGTTTTCACTCAAGTAGTACTAGTAGAATTTTTGTTTTTATTTTTTCCTATGATTAATTTTAGTAATGATCCTGACAGCTTCTCTTGTTTGATTTGATTATGTTTATCAGTATGATACACAATATAATGCATTGCAAATAATATGTTGGGGGCCTTAATCTGCGTTACTCAATTTACTGAAAGTGAAAGCAACAAGCCGAGACAGAACCCCCTGACCTCTTGGCATACGTCGATCTCAATGACTTGAAGACTGAGGAATAGTGCTTTTTATTCAAACTCAGTGATGGAAATGATACTGAAGTGTAAATATGCAGCCTCTTTCATTTGCCAAACAACACACACTTATTTACCTGAGAAAACGTCATGATTTATTATCATCGTCTGCATCGTGTAGCAGAAGACAAATTCATTACCTGGGTTACAAACACTATGTGTTCATGCCACTTACAAAAACCAGGTCAAGAAAATATCCATACCCTTAAAACATGATAGCCCTCTGTGCCGCCTCCGGGAATTTCTGTGCTTGCTGACCCACCCATTGGAGCTAATTAACAGTAGAATTAATGATCACTCGCCGTCGGCGAGGTAAACGAACAAATATGGCCTCGACGTGGCAATGTGTGAAGTTTAAGGATGTCACTTCCTGTATTCAGAGTTACCGTTCTTTAAACAGGTACAGTTCTCTCTCTCTCTCTCTCTCCTCCTCTCTCTCTCTCTCTCTCTCTCTGCACATGCCCCCTCTCTCTCCCCCGCCATCCCCCCACCCACACACACACACACGCACACACACATTATATTATAAGGGATGGGAATTTACAGGGATTTGCTTTAACACCTATATTTTTGTCAAAAGTACTGCTGTGTATCACCATTAGTTTATTTTATTTATATATATATATATATATATATATATATATATATATATAATATATATATATATATATATATATATATATATATATATATATATATATATATATATAAGCGCGAGGAAAACAACACGGAAAATATGTTCGAATAGACAGACTGAAAGTGGTAGTGGACAAGACGTCCATAGTAAACTGCAGGGTCTTTCTTGTTTTTGCCTCGGCCTGGACAATTTACGTGAATGTTTTTATTTTATTTTTATATTTCGTTTTCATCCATGTATGTATGTATGTATGTATGTATGTATGTATGTATGTATGTATGTATGTATGTATGTATGTATGTATGTATGTATCTCTCTCTCTCTCTTCTCCTCTCTCTCTCTCTCTCTCTCTCTCTCTCTCTCTCTCTCTCTCTCTCTCTCTCTCTCTCTCTCTCTCTCTCTCTCTCTCTCTCTATCTATCTATCTATCTATCTATCTATCTATCTATCTATTATAGAGACTTTGAAAGTTTTGTGCATGAATGTGAACTAACTCCCCTGACGGGGCGAGCCTTTATGAATGTGAATAGCCCCAAAGAAGGCAAGAGTATTCTTTATCTGTGGAGAAAATTCAAATACATCGCAAATTTGTGCAGAGCATCTCGTAGAGTACAAAAAAGGAT
>CM060316.1:50329201-50340459 GCA_030674155.1 Stramonita haemastoma | reverse complement strand
TCTTAGCTCTCTTTATAATGAAGACAGTTTTGATTTTATAAGGACCTCAGTGCTTTTTATAAGGACCGATTGTGTAAATATAAGCACTTTTAAGGCCTTATGAGACTCTACATCAAATTTAAAGACTTATAAGCACCTATAAGGACTGTACGAACCCTGGATAAAATAGGGCATTAGAAAGCTTATGGCTTTAATCCTTTGCTTGGCACAACGCCCCAAAGCGCCCGACCCTGTCCTTGGGCAAAACGCCCCAAAGCGCCCGGCGACATCACCGTCACTTCAGAGCGATCATACATTCGAAATTCCCGCCAATCTCGCTTCAAATCTCGTGAATATAGAAGCCACGAGACTGCCCGCGAGACTTCCGCATGTTTATTACAAATGGCGGCGATTGGAGTGAGTTTGTTGCAAGTTTTGGAGGAAAAAAATCGCAAATTTTTCCAAGATGGATGCTATCTTCGAACCCGACATTTACGATCGTTTTTACAGCTTCCATGCCGAAAATATGACGCTGTGAGATGTGTATCTAGGCTCAAATATCGATGTAATCGATCCTAGTAGTGTGTGCACTTCTGAGTTTGTTGACTGAAGTGAGAGAGACGACTTTGACTACGGCGAAGTTCGAGACGAAAATCGATCGTCAAATCTAACACGGCCGATACGCGTTTTGAATTCTACTCTTAGATTCTGGGAAATTATTGTGGATTTCAAGTTCGGCAATGGTTCAGAACTTGATATATTTTGTTATTTGGTTGCTATTCGGGATTTTGATACGGTAGCGGCTCAAACTTAAACGTTAAGCTGATCGCGATCATCGGTAAACAAAAATGGCGATCGTCGGAATGTTCGATGTGTTCATGCACCATTTATCAAAAAAACTAAAAAACCAACAGTAGGTTGAAAATATCTTTTCTATAATTGTTTCTTAATGTTTTAGTTTTTATTTAATCAAAATCCATGCACGCATTCTAAAGTTATTGCAACGCTAACTGTAACACACACAAACCAATCAATGACTTTGTGTGTTTATGCATTATAATTCTAAAAGAAAATAAAAATAATGACAAAAATTGGGTATTAGCAATTTCTTTATTCATTTCTGCATCTTGCTGTTTTTATTTCATCAAAATCCACCTGACCATTGTAGAGTTATTGCATGTTAAATACATACACCCACTCACAAGCCATCCACCTCCATTTTCTCTGCCCGGCAGGAAGGTGACAAATGATTTTGCTGTGCCCAGCAAAGTGTTAAAAAGAAGTTGCAAAGAATACAAAATATATCATAAAAACCACTGAGGCATAAACACAACTTCGACAAGCTCACAGGAAATGAAGGAGCAGATAAAACAACAGCTCCAAGAAGATGTAAAACCTTTCCTATAGGTGCAAGTAAAAATTCCACCCTTTCGTTGGTAATAGACTCGGCTAGCTTAGTCGCAAACTTAACTGTTTAATGAACCCAATACATAAGACACACAACTGTGAGAAGTCCCTCACCTTCCTTGCCCTCCCCATGCCCCATTGGGGGTGATGGTGACCTCGCGACAGGAATCTGTGTCAGTGTTGTACACATACAACTTCAGAGGCTTGCCTTCATGCGACTCTATCAATGTGAACAGATCTTCACTCTGGAAGAAAAAGTCAAAAGGAAAACCCAAATGAATACTTTGACAAACATGTACACACACTTTTTTGTGTGTAGATGATTAAAGGCCTGTACAGACCCAAATTGAAAACACATGAAATACATAAAATGATGATAGTTTAAAAAAAAAAAAAAAAAACTCGAGAAAAACAAACAACAACAACAACAAATGACAAATAGCCTTCACCAAACCACACACTAACAAAAAACAACTAACCCCCCACCCAAAACCAAAACCCCCCAACCTATCAATATGAAAACTATGCTTACTACCCTGCCAAAGTGGGAGACCAAATGAAACATTTTATCTCATTTACCAAAAATTTGCCCTTAAATGAATTACACCAATCATTTGCATGCCTCTCCATAAGGACTCAAAGCAAATAAGAACAAGAATGAATACATAGAATCCAATAGCTTAGAGCCAACAAGAAAAAAGAAAATGTTTTCATTGAACGATCAACTCACCTCATGGAGAACAGAATCAGCACCAATGACATAGTCAGTGTCTGACTTCATGCCCGCCAGATCTGCAGGAGAGTTGGGCTGAACTTCCTGCAAAAACAGAACAAGTAAAACCCATGAAGACTACTGTCCATGGAATCAAGATGTTGAACAAAGACATTTATAATGTGTCTCAAACATGATCTCAGTGTTTCTATGGTTGCTCAAACTGTCCTACAAAGCAAGCAGCCTATCAACTTATGCCGGCTTTCTAACTGCTCAGCATATTTAATATCCTGGGGGATGTATCCCAGCATTGAAGGATGAACAGAACCACTGCAAACTTTGTGTAACTTTTACTGCTAGAAAAGAATTCTAAATTCTTGTACAAGCAGGTATCATATCATGAGGTATGTGATGCCTATTTCTTTCTAAAGTATTATCCTATGAATATAAAACTGTTGACTTGTTCCCATCATGAAAGGGGTATTAGATCTGCTGCACAAGTCAGTAGTGTGTGCAGTTTTTAAGACTGGAAACCCCAAACCCTCACAATATTGGCTTGATCCCACAGCATAAAAACCTCTTGTAACAGTAGAACCTGGTGCAGCCATCAGCTAATATAACTAGTGTTCACAACTGTCTCATGGCAGTTGGTCACAGAAAATGCTCTAGCTCATGATAAGAGAACCCCAACTGTTGTTTGACCAAGAATAAATTCATCAGTCAATTCAAAACAAGATGACTTTTTAGTTAATAGCGAGCACACCATCCTTTTCAACCTTGGGGTTCAGATAGATTGTTCATTATGTTTAATCCAACCTCTTGGTATGAAAACAACAAACTGTCACACGAAATGTTTGAAAGAAGTATAATACTATAAACTGAAGGCTGCTTTGTGCCCTGAGGCTTCAACCAAAAAAACAAAGCACTCGCACTTGCATACACATCATGACCCGAGTGCTGATTGGCTGAAGGATACGATTGATCCATTTGCGATAGACCACGACCTATTCAAAATGGTCAGGCTGAACCCAACACCACAAGCTGCTTGTATTGCATTGCATTGCATTGTACTGTACTGTATGCCACTTAAGCAATGGCAGAGCTCTCAGTATGAAATTTGGTCTGCTCTCCACAGGGAGAGCATGTTGCCATGAGAACAGCGCGACGCCACCCTTTTTAAAATTTTATTTCCTGTCTGCATGTGTATTTGTTTGTTTGAGATATATGTGTACAGTGACACAATTTGTTTTACCCTGACCTTCCTGGCCACACAGTTCAGGAGGTACATCTGTCAGCTCCTTTACTGATCAGCCATACTTCTATGTATTGGTTCAACTTTGAGGATATTTTGAATCATTTAGTGTACTCACTATAACTAAACTTGTTAAAAAAGAGGGGAAAAAAAAAAAAGAAGAAGAAAAAACAACAACCAAGGATACAAATTCAAAAAGACACAATCATGCTGAAACTGAGTACATTTCATATCTCAAAATACATATCAGGAAAAACTATCTTAAACCTACTACTGAAATAAACCTACTATTCAAATATTCAAACCACTGAAACCATCCTGTCAGCAACTACATTTTTTTTTTAATCAATCACTGAACAAAATGCAGTCTTACCAAAATATGCCAAACATTTTCGTTCGCGCCTTCAAAAGAGCAAAATCTGAAACAAACAGGGTAACATTTTATTTATAACATCCACAAGTATCTCAGCTGATTACATCCCACATTGTTTTATATATATATATATATATATATATATATATATATATATATATATATATATATATATATATATATATATATATATAGTTACACTTAGTGTAATATGTTCCCTATTTGAAAATGTGTCTGCCTCTAATCCTCATCAGCACAGGCACAACTGAAAAGGAGGGCTATATCTCAGTAGACCTGTACAAATATATTATTGAAAACAAATACTGTCTGAAAAATGACACCTATGGTATTATTATACTATTAATAACACCAGCATAAACATCTGTCACATCCTTACAGGGTTTGTGCAAGCTGTGAAAGATCTCATAAGCCTATATAACCAATGATCAATGAAACTAATCAATAAGATTAGCACTTCCAGTGCTTTCGCTGACTGATACAACAGCTGTGTAGGTGAAATACTGGGATGGCCTTGAAACAGACTCAGGGTTCGCGCTAGGATTTTTTAAAACCGGTACTGCGAGTTGCCATTTCAGAGATATCTTGACCAACTCCCCCCAAATCGGTCCCCAGAAAATAAAATCCGGTACGTACTGTGAACAAAACAAAACTATTCAGTGAGGGGGTGGGGGAGGGGGGGATTGTTCGGCAGCAAAACTAAATCTAAATTGAACGCGAATCTCTCAGACTTTGACTGCCGTGCTGCTGCCACCCGCTCCTTGGGCACGAAGCCACGCAGGAAATAGGTTTTTTTTTCTAGCGCCTGTGCCACCGTCTGTGTCAGTCTGTTGTTTTGCATGGCATCATTCGTGAGACTTCTATTCTTCTTTCTTGTTTCTATGCTTAGCGCTCATCTAGATCTTTCGTTCAATTTAGATTTAGTTTTCGACTCTTCTCTCTCAAAGCAACGCGCAAATTCATAGTCAAAGACCCTCCGGTTTTTGCTTTTTTCGTAAGAGCAGGCCATCCTGTGCCCGTGGGAACAGATGACATTTACAAAACTGCGTACACATGGGGACTGGGTGTAAAAAAGCACAGGAGTGCTTATTCCATTATCCTCGATATAAAAGATTAAAAGAATAAAGATTAAATAAATCTAGGCCCCATTTACTCATTGTGAATGGAAGTTACTGTCATGCCGAGAAGAGCGCGAAGCTCCATTCTTTCACGGTAAAGCTTGCTGTTCTGCGTGCTAGGCTAATCATGCTGGCGCCAAAGATGTTCGTCCGAAGGGGTGGTGGTAGGAAGGGGTAGGTGCGTAAGCACAGTACAGGCGCATGACAGACTGTCAGAAAATGTCACTTCAGACTTTTTTTTGAGACGGAAATCTAATCGGTCACAGGCAAACAGAATCGGTACGCGGTACCGGCTGCTTCGAAAATTTTCGGTATTCCCTGTTTACAATCGGTAAAATACCGACAATTACCAGTTATCGCGAACCCTGAGACTCGAAGTTAACAGGTGAATCTACTCAAAGCCAAAGTGTGGAGGGCTCTAGAGTTGCATTTCCTTTTTCTTTAAGTCTTCAAGTGACTCTCAAATATTAGCAGCTTTTGTTTTACTTGTTCTTTTTTTCTTGTTTGTTTTTAGTCACAAGTGATAAGAGAACTTTACAAAAATGCTATAAGTGTAACTGATAGATTTTTCAGAAAAAAAACTGCAAGAAACCAAACAAAACAAAAGACATTGAACAGACATCATTTCTAAGAGGGACAAAGACATAAAGTGCTCACTGACCTGATACTGACACCCAAAAGTCCCTGGCCGCCCCAGTTATGTGAGGGCACAATGGTGACTTCTCGTACACCCTGTGTCTTGCTGCTGTACACTGTCATCCGCACCGGCTTTTCTATATTAGCTTTTAGCAGTTCTTTCAGTGTCTCATTGTCCTTGTTCTGCACACCAGAAATAGTGTATAAATATATATATAAAATAAGCCATAATATGAAATTACCCTAAGTGACTGTTAAACAATGTAAAAGGAACGAAAATAATAGGCTGATGGTTACTCTCATTGATACTAATAACAGTCAACCCAGTAAGTGCTTGAGCCAGATTCTTGATTCCAGATAGAAAAATGTTGAGAGAAATTTAAAACTATTTAATTAATACTAAAGTGGGCAGGTGATTAACCAATCAACTGATCGATTACTTAAGAATACATAAGTTCAGCAAGTTTAAAATTTTAATATCATCCTGAAGGTGCCTTTGGTGCATATATATATATATATATATATATATATAATATATATATATATATATATATATATATATATATATACACTTTCAAATAAAAAGAAAGAAAACATATTATGTACAAGTGTGTCTCAAAATGGCAAACTAAGTTAAAAGAGAAAGAAAGGAATAATAATAAAAAAAAAATCTACAAGAGAGTAAGCATCCAAATACAAAAGAATCTCTGTAGTTTGTAAGTTAAAAACGTTTTTATTTGAAGTTTTAAGAATCATTTTGTTCTGGCGTAATTTGATTCATAACAATTAACATACAACTGGTTATACCACTTTCTAAATTCCACATTAAAAAAAATTATGCATCTGTGCATGTGTACTTGCATATGATACATGTAATGATGTATGTCCCACTGTTTTTTTTACAATTAAATGGAATTTTTAACAAATCACACAGACTTACCAATCTGGTATTGCCTATAGCAACAATAAAGTCAAAGAATGCTTCCAGTCCTGCAGCTTGCCCTGGAGAGCTATCTTGTACCTGAAAGTGAAGAAAAATGGAACACATGTATCTCAGGTGTCATTTTCTGCAAACATTTGAAATATCATTTTCTAGTTATATATATATTTTTTTTTCCTATGATAATGCAGACAAAGCATTAACTAATGGACACACAGGCAGAGTTTGCCATAGGCTTAATAAAACGGACAATATATTAATTACTATGCAGTCATAAATTATCTCTTTTCACTAAATTTTTACATTTTGATTTTGACAGTGCTGTAAATTTTCCGTTAATTATTTTACAATGTAGCAATATCTGTATTTTGCTCGTCTCAAATGGTGATTTGGCCAGTTTGTATGATGAAAAACACTGGTAACAGCCCTACACTATTGCCATCTCAGATTTACAAAATAAAATCTCTTGTAGTTGTACTTTTGTAGTCTTGACCAGTGCATAGATCAGTACCTAAGAGTAAGTCTTGATTATGTCTACTAACCACCATGTGTCACTATCAGGCACATTTCAGGCTAGCAACAGTATTACAGTATTAGTTACAATTTAGTGGCTTGTTTATGATGCAGTGATAGCAGCTGAGATTGGAGGGCAAGTATGTAATGATACATGATACTTGTATGTAATGTTTACATGTATACACTACCTTTACATCAATTACATTAAAGAGTAATATAAGAACAAACTTGGAAAAACAACGACAAAGAATATTAGACTGGAACAATGAGATAAATGAGGTCAATGAGATATATTAATACCAAACAAAAAAAAAAAGGTCCCCCTACCATTTTCCAGATTATGACATGGTCAAGTGCACATGTGTGTATGGTAATTTGTATACACTCATTAATACTGAATGAAAAGTCAATCACAATGTGATAATGACTCGGATTTTATTTAATTTCATCTTTAATACAGGTCTTTCCAGTTTCTTCTTTGAATAAATGTTGTTTTCATAACTGAAAAGCTTTATGGGTTTATTAACTTTATCTGATGAAAATCCACAAAATATTCACCATACTGTTCTGTGTTCAGAGTTATCTAATATCTTGCAATAAACTCTCTACAATTGATTTACCAAATTTCATTTTTAATGCTTTGTTTCGACCTTATTTTAATTCATATGCTTTTATCATAGACACAATGAATTTCTGAATCTAGTTTACCATTTAGTTCAATGAAACTGTGCATTTCCAGCACAAGTTCTTTAAATACTAGGCCTATTAACTTAAGAAGCACTTACTAGATAATTAAAACCAATATGTTGGTCTCAAGAAGCTCCCCACATATGCATGAGTCAGTCAAAACACTATAGTATGATCCTTTATTCAATATCAATGAAGTAAATCAAACTGTCCAATTTAAAAAAGAAAAAAAAACTTGTCAAACTGGTTTTCACTCAAGTAGTACTACTAGTAGAATTTTTGTTTTTAATTTTTCATATTTTTAATTTTAATAATGATCCTGACAGCTTCTCTTGTTTGATTCGATTATGTTTATCAATGTGATACACTATATAAAGCATTGCAAATAATCTGTTGGGGGCCTTAATCAGCGTTACTCAATTTACTGAAAGTGAAAGCAACAAGCCGAGACAGAACCCCCTGACCTCTTGGCATACGTCGATACGGCAATCTCAATAACTTGAAGACCGAGGAATAGTGCTTATTATTCAAACTCAGTGATGGACATGATACTGAAGTGTAAATCTGCAGCCTCTTTCATTTGCCAAACAACACACACTAATTTACCAGAGAAAACATCATGATTTATTATCATCGTCTGCATCGTGTAGCAGAAGACAAATTCATTACCCGGGTTACAAACACTATGCGTTCATGCCACTTACAAAACCAGGTCAAGAAAATATCCATACCCTTAAAACATGATAGCCCTCTGTGCCGCCTCCGGGAATTTCTGTGCTTGCTGACCCACCCATTGGAGCTAATTAACAGTAGAATTAATGATCACTCGCCGTCGGCGAGGTAAACGAACAAATATGGCCTCGACGTGGCAATGTGTGAAGTTTAGGGATGTCACTTCCTGTATTCAGAGTTAGCGTTCTTTAAACAGGTACAGCATTGGCCATAACGTCTCTATATATATAACCATGTCTATTTTATTTTCATAAATATTGTCTCTTGTGTACTTTTGTTTTGCTCTTCCTCTTTATACCCGTCATTCATTCATGATATGCATGCTTTTTGTTTCTCTATAGCTCAAAAGAGGTAATGGGAATAAACTATTGTGAATTGTGAAATTGAATTGTGAATCTCCCTCTCTCTCTCTCTCTCTCTCTCTCTCTCTCTGGCACATACCCCCTCCTCCTCCCCCCCCCTCACACACACACACACACACACGCACTAACATTATATAAGGGATGAAAATGTACAGGGATTTGCTTTAACACCTATACTTTTGTCAAAATTACTGCTGTGTATCACCATGATTTTATTTTTTATATATAAAATATATATATATATATATATATATATATATATATATATATATATATATATATATATATATATATATATATAACACGAAAAAACGTTCGAACAGACAAGACTGAAAGTAGTAGGTCTTGTCCATTGTAAACTGCAGGGGCTTTCTTGTTTGGCCTCGGCCTGGACAATTTACGTGAATGTTTTTATTTTATTTTATATTTTTTTCGTTTTCATATAACTGAGTAAACAATCGTGATAATAGCATATATATATATATATATATATATATATATATATATATATATATATATATATATATATATATATATATATTATAGAGACTTTGAAAGTTTTGTGCATGAATGTGAACTAACTCCCCTAACGGGGCGAGCCTTTATGAATGTGAATAGCCCCAAAGAAGGCAAGAGTATTCTTTATCTGTGGAGAAAATTCAAATGCATCGCAAATTTGTGCAGAGCATCTCGTAGGGTACAAAAGAGGATAAAAGATGAATGATTAAAACAAACAGATTCTGTGAATGGATTATCTGCTTTCTTGTTTGTTTTTGTTTTCTCAAAGGTTTTGCTGTATTGTTGACGACAGTACATCTTACCAGCACATCAGAATGATTATGATCACACACACTGAGAAGGATGAAGCGATGGTGGGATTTTAGGCCTATTCAACCAATAATAGCCTTATTCAACAAGTAATATGACAATTCTTATCAACTTGATGATAAGATATATAAAACCTAAATCTATGTGATATAAATTCATGAGTTGGCTTGGTGCCTTATTGTTCACAAAACATGTGTTACGGGTTTGCCACAAGGGTGGGACAAAAAAATAACCTACGGTCTTGATGTTTTATCCCCCTGCTGTGTTATTATTGACTTGGGTTTTTGTTATAATTTAGTGAGTAAGAGATTAAAAAAGAAAAATCAGAGTGAGGTAAGGCATATGTGTACGTCTTCCACACCTCACATTGCATGAAAAAAATGATCTGGAGAAACATTTGTAGTCCTTCTTTGATAAACTTTGCAAAGTTCAATATCATATTTTTGTTGTTGTTTCTCTTAATCTGTGATGGATAGCTATACGAAAAAAGACCAATGTGTGTAATGCCTGGGCAGATATTGGTCACATAAGTTCTGCAGAGCATGGCATTCCATAAAAAATATATTCATCACCTAAGCGATTCATATCACATTCAGTACAAAGTCTTTCATCATGCGGTAAATTTACAAGTCTTCATTTCTACATTGCATGTTTACGATTGCTGGTTCTGACTTTTTTAAAACATGGACAGGCTGTGATATTGTGGTACGTTGTCTAGATACTTCTCAAAAAGATATCGGGAGCTCAAACAAAATGTAGTTAGGCTCTATTATAATATTGGCTTTCTTGCAGCCCCGACAGATTTCAAGCCATCTTTTGCATATCTATCTTGAAATATCTGTGATGGGTCATTTGTCAACCATGTCGTAGACACTGACTGTGGATAATGCCATACAAAGGTAGTCCACTTTGATCAAGTATCTGCGTAATAATATTCTACACTGCCAATCATTTTTACGTATTTGAAAATTGAGGCATTCTGTCAATGTCTAGAGCATGTAGATACGGTTTATTGCTGTTAATGTTGTTGTTGTTTTTTTGGGGAGGGGTTTTGTTTGTTTTTGTTTTTTTTAGTGTTTTGTTGTTGTTGTTGTTTTTGTTAGGTCAACGAACAATATGTTCCAAAATTTTACCATCTAGATATAATATTATTGACCTTGTGTATAAATGAAGGGAAGCAACCCGTTTCACCATAATTATGTACAGCAGTTATGTATCTTCTTTCTTTTTAAAAAATGTGCTTGAGCAAGCCTCGCACCGCTGCTTCAAGAATTGTACAAGTTTTAGGGTGACCTGCAGCTTCAAAGTGGGATGACTTGCAACCACAGTCCCTAAATCAAATAGGCTAACTCTGCTGGGACTCTAATATAATTTAACAACACTTTTTTTCTTTTTAATTTTTTTTTTTTTTTACACAAGATTCATTTATTTCCAATATCACTTAAAGTGGAAGGACGTTGAGCGAAAAACACACACACAATTTTCAATTTCAATACAGTATGTAGCATGCTGACATCGTAATTGTAGTACACATATCAATGTTCCAACTCTCTTTTTTTTTTTTTTAGTCGTATGAGGTATTTACAGTATTCCATGTGTGATGATTCAGCCCTGTTTACAGTATTCCAGGTGTAATGATTCGGCTATATCAATACAGGTATTACCCCAAGACTTCACAGCTATAATTATGTCAGTATT
>CM060316.1:50311701-50324201 GCA_030674155.1 Stramonita haemastoma | reverse complement strand
GGGCCTAACAACATTTTTAATAAAAGGACCAAAAAACCAACTCTTCTTTTATCTTTCTAAAAAAATTTGGCATTGGTCAAATATCCCTAGATCCCCAAACAGACACACAGAAAATAAAATACAGATTTACTAGGTCTATCAGATGTTTAATGATAAACACATCATTTCTCCTAAGGCGCATGGTATAAAACTTCTTGGCCCAGAAGCTAATGGGGATTGTGGCCAAACTAAACTAATCAATCTCTCGCCTATGAACTCAACTTAAACCGATGTCAGATCCTTCCTTTCATATAATTATTTTGCTCACTTGAGACGAATTGAGAGTGGAAGAATAAATCATTGTCTACATGTGTTGTGTTGTACTTTCACAGCTCTGCCACCTATTTCTCTGTGCTGTGTTCTCTATAAAAAATAACAGTATTAAAACAAGTTGGGGGGGGGGGGGGGGTTGTCTTCATGCATTCATTCTAGTAGGCCTAGACCAGAAAGTCTATTTCCGTATAACAATCATCCTGTGAGAAAGGGAATTGTAGGAAACACTGTATGAAATAGTGCCCCTTTGTTTTGGACCGGGACCTTCGTGGTTTTTGTTAAAATAGGTCATGTTCTTTTGTCTCGTCCCTCGTTTCTGTCCAATGAAGTGTTCCACTTAAGTACTGCCATCTCTACCGGTCTTGCTTTGGAACAAGATGTCGCCTGTCACGTTCCGTTCTAGCAGACAGTATTCTTTTGTGTTTGTTGCTCTTTTCTTATTCATCCTTTTCTTCCACGATAAAGCTTTTTTCTCTGTGTGTGTGTTTTTTTGATGTTATAAATCATTCCTTTTGTATTTTACTTGCTTTCAAATCTTCGTGGGCCTATCCTCCAAAATTAATTTTTTGTTACATCCTTATCCGTTCTCTTTTCTACGACTGTACAGATATCCTTGTGTGTGTGTGTGTGTGTGTGTGTGTGTGTGTGTGTGTGGTGTGTGTGTGTGTGTGTGTGTGTGTGTGTGTTTTATTTATTATTTTTTATTATATCATTTTTTTATTTGTTCTTTTATATCGAGGATGATGGGATAAGCACTCATGTACTTTTTTTCATCCAGTCCCCGTGAGTATGCAGTTGTGTAAATCTTGTCATCTGTTCCCACCGGCACACAATGGCCTACTCTTACGAAAAGCGGAACAGGATTTAACGTGTGCGCAAGATGTTCTGCGTGCGTTTGCACACGGGGCCTCGGTTTACAGTCTCATCCGAAAGACTTTTGGGGAAGTGGAGTCAGAACTGATGTTAACTCCAGAGGAAAAATCCCTTGTGTGTGTGTGTGTGTGTGTGTGTGTGTGTGTGTGTGTGTGTGTGTGTGTGTGTGTGTGTGTGTGTGTGTGTGTGTAATGGAGAGTCGCTTTTTTTCTATGAGTGTTCGCACTAGCCTTGATGAATTTACCACAAACCTTGTCATTTAAGTCAAATTCTTAGTCTCAGGAGAAAGCCAAACAAAGCCAGCAAAACCATTCATGGACAAAAATCAATGCAGCCTGGCAATCTGTCATAACAAGAGTTGATGTCCCATCGGTGTCCACGGCGATGGAGACAGGTGACAGGTGGGGAGTATAAAGATTGGTTTTGATCTGTCCACATTCATCCAAGAAACAAAATTGCTATCAATAGTTATGTGTAGCCGTAAACTCCAGGACAAACTCCTTTACCTGAAAGTGCCATGACTGAAAAATGTTGCCGTGAGGTAGATAAATCTGTGGATCTCAGTAATATCAATAATTTTCATCCTACATCTCAGTAAAATAGCTTGCAGAAGGAAAAAGTGTGTCTTAAATTCAGTTCTCATGGTGCTTTTGCTTTCGTACCTGAGCGTGTTCGCATCAAGATCATCAACACCAGCAGTTTCTAGTTTATGTTTTGGTACAAGAGGGGGCGGAGTGGGGGAGAGGAAGGTAAATGGGGAAGTGGAGTTTTTTGTAGGGTCAGAGCTAGTCATAAAAAGAACATATTATGGAATGGATGTTTCTAGCAATGTGATTCCTGGACAAAACAACTTTTGTCGGCAATCATGTTGTTTAGAAGGAGTGCACAGGGTACCCTGCTATGTAGACTATGTAGACACAGTAGAATACTATCAAACCACTCTTTAGCAGCTCAGGGCCTATGCTGGTCGGTGGCATACTGGTGGCCAACAGTGATAGTTCTCAGTGGACTGTTACTAAATGTAAAGTTATACGTTATTTGTTAATGACCTGGCATAATCAAGATGTGAAGGTGTGGCGTGGAAGCAGCAGTAGCAATGTAGCATATCACAAGAGATGAAGTGTCAAGGGGACTTACGAAGTACAATTACATTAAGATATACTGCAAAGCTGGTGGGAGCATAGCGAAAACGACAAAGAAAATTAAAGTAAAATTAAAACTCTCTTTCTCCTTCTCCTCCTCCTCCTCCTCCTTCTTCTTCTTCTTCTCATCATCTTAAAAAGATTTATTTATTTATTTATTTATTTATTTATTTATTTATTTATTTATTTATTTATTTATCTCTCTGTTCGTTTATTGTTTTTAAATTCTTCTTCTTGTTCTTCTTGTTTTTGTTCTTCTTCTTCAATAATTTATTTATTTATTTATTTATTTGTTTCTCGTTTTTAGACTACAATGTATTCATTTAAGCAGCAAATGAAATCCTTATACTTAATGTTTTTTTAATACCGCATAATTGTTCTCCCCTCCCATCTGTCAACATTCTACGTTTTGCTTGATTTTATTTATCTTCATTATAATTTAGAGGCAGGATATTGCTTTATTACTAAAAGAAAAAGAAAAGAAAAACCGGTACTTGATGCTGTCAGGCCAGACACACACAACCATTTATTCTAACAAGCCCCCCAAAACTCACGGTTTAAGGCGTGGATTTCTAGTAAGAACATGTAAATGATTTACATATACAACTTTGATGCAGTAGCTCATTGCAGTGTCGACCCTTTCCTCACAATATGCTCTTATGCTGTACATCTTTCTGCAACGTATAAAAGTAATATATTAAAGAGCTATCATACTCGTGACGGAGTTTTACTTGCAGTGCTGGTGGGGTGGGGGTAGGGGGTGGGGGGACGTGCAAGACATTAAAACTTGGGCAGGTACGCAATTGTCTAACAAAAGCCAGCTGCTTACGCCCTGGTTTATTATGCATTTTCTCTTTTACACCGTCTTTTATATATTTTATTACTTTTTGTGGGGATGTTTTCGGGTCCTCGGCTAGAGGTCCCAAGTTCATCCATGGTGAGATTTTGCGTTTGCGACTGTTCTAGCCCACCGTTAAGGTAACCATATTCTGACTCCAGGTAACAGATTTTTGGTGCGTTTTTTGCCCACAATGAAGGTAGCCGTATTCCTACTTCGGGTATTTTCGTATTTCTGTAACCCACTGAGTGATGATATGAGTTATAGGAACTTTAACGTGCATAATTATTTGATCTTCTGCATGAGGATATGCACGAAAGGAATTAAAGCACTGGCAGGGTTGAACTTGAATTTGACCTGGGAGATGGTAAAAAAAAAAAACCCTCGTTAATTCATCAAAAAAAAAAAAAAAAACGCTGCCGAGATTTGATCCCTCAATTTCATGGACCGATGGGATTGAAGTCGAACTGTCTTAGCCACTTGACTAAGGCGTGCGTTGCCTTTTATGTGTTTAAATATTTTGTGCATTATTAAGTGTATTTATTTGAATGCTGCCTTCTCCATATCTGTCACAAACAAGTACGCCCAGGTGGTTATTTTTATCGTTTTGTTTGTTTATTGCTGTTGTTTGCTTGGTTGTTTTTTTAGTTTTGGTTTTAGCATTTTGGGGTGCTTTTTTGTTTTTTTGTCTGTTTTTTGCTTGTTTGTTTTGTTGTTGCTACTGCTGTTGTTGTTGGGGTTTTTTTTGGAAGGGGGGGGGGGGGGGGGGGGGGGAACAATAATCCTCATGAGGCCTCCACTGGGGCTGCTATAAAACCTCAAAGCGGAGAAAGCCCTACTTGGCTGCTGCTGAAGGACTCAACAATAATATAGCTAGACTTGGATGTACTGGCCTAGCAATACGCACACGGCATTCAGGACCTGTTCTTGATGCTATCAATGACTATGACCATCACAGCGCCAGGCAGTGTAAAAGCTGACTTTGTAATGCGTGTCCTCCTAATATGTGGACTCTGTTGGTGGGATTTCCAAACGTATCAGTCTTAATGCGTCCTAAAAGATATGTTAACAAAAAAAACGTGAGAGCTAAAGATGGAAGGACCTCTAACAAACTCCACTAGGAATTATAAAATGAATCATTCTTCAATAGCTCTACTGGTACGACATAAAGCACCATAAAAGCATACCAAATAACATGGAACGATAACACAATACAATTCGACACAATGTATGATACAACACAATACACGATGAAATTAGCCTGGTACATTTTAGCAAAGGACATTATGTTATAGCATAGTACAGCATAATGTGACATAGCATGGTGAAGCATAACACAGTATAACATAGTATAGTATAGCATATTGTAATATAGCATAGGATAGCACAGCACAGCATAACATAGCATAACAAAGCTACAACTTCACAATCTGGGTATCTGTTGTACATTACTATCACCATTTTATACAAAGCAATAGGTGGCGAGGTAGTCTAGTGGTCAGAGCGTTGGGTTTGCAATTTAAAGGCCTAGGATTGAGCCCGGATTTGAGCCATCATCGAGACGCCCGTTCAAGGGATTTTGCCCCCGGAGTTAACATCAGTACTGACTCTGCTCCCCCGAAAATCCGTGGGATAAGACTATAAACCGAGGCCCCATGTGCAAACGCACACAGAACATCTTGCGCACATGTTAAAACCTGCTCTGCCTTTCGGAAGAATAGATCAGTCGTGCCAATATGAATGAAGGACGTAGGTATACATGTGAAAACAAAGCCTCATGGGAAACGCTGTCATGCCTAGACATCATCCCTGAAGTCGGAATGCGGCTACCTGAATGGTGTGCAAAAACAGTTGCAAATGCAAACATCTCATCCCATTGGTGAACCTGGGAGGTCTAGCCAAGGAATCAAAAAATAAAAGGCAATACTTTTTGTTCTTACGCTAAAGACAACCGAAAAATATATCCCTCACTATCGTCACAAATGGATAGAATGTCAATGAACTTTGAGTTTGTACGTCCTTGAAAGTGAATTTCGTATGCAGGAATTCCAAGCCTTAGCTTATGCATTATTCTTTGGTGTCTCTCAGAATATCGCTGCGAACAAAAGAGTAACACTGCGAACAAAAGACATCACCTTACAAAATACTCCATATCAATTAGGTTTGAGAAAATAAAAGCTAAGGTATTCTGTGATGAATAACAACAATCAAAGAAAGGAAGAGCAAGGGTAACGATCAGACCTAACGGATTAACAGATACTTGAAATAAAGTATAGATTTTCACCTAAAGCTCTGGTCACGCATCGAGTTCACACACACACACACACACACACACACACACACACACACACACACACACCACTGATGCACGTACTCCTCCATCTCATCCACGTACCCCCTCCCCCCTCCCCGTCCCCCTGCACACACACACACACACACACACACACACACACACACACGCACACACACGCATACACAAGCGTGCCCGTTTATGTCTAAACAGTTCAAGACCCAGACTAGCCTAAAGTAAGAGTGCAGTAAAGCAAAGCTAAGCTAAGCTAGGCTAAGCTGAGGCTGCACAAACAGATGGCCCCTTGTTCTTAGGTAGCCAAGCACACACACTAACGAAGTGGCGGCTAAATGAAGCGCTGGCTGTAGTGGAGGACATGACGAGACGTGATGAATGATGATGGAGACAAAGACTGATCATAGGTCACGCCTCCAGGCCCGACAGGCCAACACTTGTCTGTCTCTATTCCTCGCGTACGTCTCTTTCTTGACTGTCTGTCTGTCTGTCTGGATGTCTGTCTGTCTGTCTGGCCATCATCTTTCTGTAGGTCTACTTGTCTGTTTCTCTCTGGCTATCTGTCTTTCTGTAGGTCTGTCTTTCTATTTTTGTCTCTTTATCTGTTCGTCTGCTTGTCTGTGTGTCTGTTTGTCTGTCCCTTGCTATAATCCGAATGCCTTCTTCTTCTTCTTCTCTTAGAGAAATTTGGAGCGTGTGAGATGAAGAAGAAGGCGTTATGTATAGCCGTGAAGTGTGGGTACTACGACAGTCACTCAAAGACATTAGGATTATGAAATTAATAGAAAAAAGAGAGAAATATCGCATGTTTAGATACAGAGAGGGATCAAATCAAATCAAAATTTTATTTTCTGATGGTACATTAGTAAGTAATAAATTTGCTCTTTTTTCATCAAGCTATCTATCTAGCTAAAAAAATCAAAACAACAAAAAACCAACCAACCAACAAACAAACAAACAAAACCAAAAGACACAAAAATCAAACAAAGAAACAAACAAATAAAATAAATTTTAAAAAAAAACAAGAGAGAGAAAGACAGGCAGACAGAGAGACAGACAGACAGACAGACAGAGGACATAAACAGAAAGAGATATGGAAAGGGGGGATAGGGTAGAGCTAGAGGCATGACCTACTCTACACAATCATAACTGCCAGTTGAATGTAAGGCATGCTGTTGTGTTAGGCTATGCTCGGATAGAGCTCTGTCGACACTCCATGGCGCGGGGTCCCCAAGGAGGGCTATACACACAGCAGCCTGGCCTAGAGACATATCTAGCCCTCTGCTGTAACCACAGCCACAAATCACCACACCTTGCCTCCCCACAAAAATGAGGAGTGAAGATTAAGAGGAGGAGGAGGAGAAGGAGGGAGCCAAGGTATGTTTGTCGGTTGATCTATGCAGTTTGGACTTTCTCGCTGCCTCCCCCCTCCCCTTTTTTCCTGCATTGTTCACCTTCCAAACAAAAGTTAAAAAATTCTTTGGCAACAAGAGTGTTGTCTCTGGTAAGATTGTGTGAATAGAAGCCTCTTGCATAGGGAAACAAATACATATGCAGATGAGAACATTGAAAACAAAAACTAAATAGACACTAAAAAAAAACACACTCAAAACAAAACCAGAAAAACTCGACTGAAGTGGCGCTGTTCTTGTGGCGACTCATTCACATGGCAGAAAGGAGTCAAAAGTTTAAGCAGAACAAACATTGCTATGACTGGAAGTTGTGTATGGTGTAAAACACTACAACTGCAAACAACTGTACAACCCACAAACAGTAACTGGTCATACGAATTCTGTCTCGCAGAAAGGCAGTTTCAATTAATTTTTCAATGAGCACACTTTTTAATGTTTAAATTCAAAAGCTCCTGGGTGTGTGTGTATGTGCGAAATTCTGTGGACTATAATGGCATCTTGAAGCTTGGCAAAGCAACCAAACAATTGACACATTTTGTAAATCCCCTTCTCTGGTTTTATTTGTTTTACTTGTGTTGTGTTTTTTTTTCTCGGAAATTTCTCAGAGTTCTAACATTGATTTTATCTGAGTGTACTGAGTCAAGAGAAAAAGTAAAAGATGTGTGAAAACTGTAGGATATATTCCTGAGATTAATATTACACATTATAGCACATTGTCACATGATAACAGTTAACAATTAAAACATAATCATGCCCTTACAATCAACCGACTATTCAACTAACATATTTAACCTACAAACTTATCAACCAGTACACGATACAAACAAATAAAAAAAACCCTGCAAAGAAACAATTAGAAACAAACAAATTTACACTGATTTGACTAACACTCTTAACACACTGCCACACTGTTAATTATTGCCAACATTCCATGCATGTTCAGGCCACCTTACTTTGTAAGTAAGTCACAGAAGGAAGAGTCATGAAAAGGTGGAGATAAACTCCAGATAGATGACAACAATGATAACCTACAGTCACGCTCACAGATTTAATGCTCCCCGGCCCAACTCTCCTTTTTTTTCTTCTCTTTTTTTGTTTTACTAAGCCCACGTGTATTTTTTTCCCCTTCAAGGGCAAATACAATTTCTGAAGTTATTCATGTACTTCTAGTCCCCTTTCCCCTATATATGGCCCTGGCATCCAGCGGTCTTGTTCTTGCTTTTAACATTGGCCTCAGGGTCTCCAATTAACCTGATGAGAATTTTTATGCGGTGATAATGTGGCTACTTCCGTTGTCCGAACAGCAGTGAGGTGAAGGTTATAACTGCCTGGTGCATTTTTTGAAGTTAAGTACTCACCTGAAAGTTTGGGAGTGTTCCCCTGGTGGTCACTGTCCCCAAGAAGATGTCTCCTCTCCTCTCCTCTGAACTCCTTCAGAAGTTGTTGGGGGTACTGCAGTAGCTTTTCTCTCAGGGTTTAGCTCTCGGAAACTGTGAACAGGAAGGAACTCACTAAAGAAAAGAATATTTCACATCAAAATCTGCACTGTGCCACATTGATCATGTGATAGTTGCCATTTTAACAATAGCATAAGCCAAAGTGCCATCAAGGTCTTTGATATTTACTGAATATGTTTTTGCCTTCCATACCACTGGCTAGAAATTGGTTTACTTTTAAACGAAAAGTGGATTTCTTTAAAGTATGCCTGAGATGCGATGTGTGCCCTGTACACAGGGCCTTGCAGCACGATCTACAACGTGCAGACAGGAGCTTGGAACATGATCGGAGATTTGCACACAGGGCCTCAGAATGTGATCGAAGATTTACAGGGAATCCGTGTCTGTTCCAATCAACAGGACGACTCTACACATGCTCTGAGCAATGAGCTTTTTATGGACTCTAATGAAGGAATTAAAGATGAAAGGAACGAAGGATGGAAGGAAGGAAAGACAGATTCAAGCAAGTAAGCACGCAAGCAAGTAAACTAGGTAAAAAAAACCAACCCTCTTTCTTATGATCTCATAAAATAACACTATTCCATGACAATGTAAAAAAAAAAGTTTGATGTTCTTTCATGTTTTGGTTGTCTATGGGGGAGATTCTTAAAGTTTAGATTTTCTTTGTGAATAACTCTTGAAAATGACCCGAACAAAAGTAGATTAATTAGATTAGTTGTGAGTGATAAAAGATAAGAAAATCAACCAACTGAAAAAGTCGTCAATATTGGACTACTGATTCTTGAAATACACGCAGGCCATTGTTCCATTATCTACACGCGACATTGAGAAGGGAGTGCAATAACAATGCTGTCACCAAGCCACCGAAATTCGAAAAACTGAAGAATAGGTGGACCTAAGACAAACATTGTAAGGTCAAAAGACTTTAACCAAACTGCTCCACAAGGGTTGTTTTTAACGATGAGTCAAAATGCTATGTATGAACTAGAGTGAATGATGAGGTCTCTACCATACCACGCAGTGATAGGAACATTCTCAGTATTCGGTGGTACATTTTTCACAGTTCATAGCTTATACTTTTTGAGAGTGATGGTTTGCAAACAATCAACAACAGTAACGAAAAATGAATCAAAAATATCCCCAAACCAGAAGTGTTTCTGAGCTAGCCCTAAAGGTTCTAAACCTACACTGCATCCAAAACGGGATAAAGCTATCGTGAATTCATGTGACAAGAGCATTTGAATACAAAATAATGAAAATGCAGTCATAAACAATTGTATATATGGGTAGGCATATCCTTCAAAATTGTTCAGATGTTAAAACATGTACTCCTACTGTTTACACCATCCTTTTTTTCTTATTCTATATGGTACAATAAAACAATAATACTATTAGAAACTCTTAGCTTCCCAGAAAGGAACCAATCAGAACACATAATAAATACTACCTGGTGAAAATAACACATACACTATATTTTGAATGCTGCTGCAAAAATAGTTTCAATCTATTTCTCAGGTGCAGCAATATCCTTAGGGCTAAAAAGCTTCTCCCATGCCCCGTGTTCACAATTGCCAGTCTATATATACCCAGTGCTTTGGAGCCTTTCCAGTTTTCTGTTTCCCAAAGGGAGATAATACATATATGACCATTCCCTATAACTGCACCGCATCTGCCAACCCCCCCCCCCCCAACAAACCACATTCACTTTGTAAATACTAAACTACTCTAGAAGCGGTGTGCCAGGAGCTTCAGATACATCTGTAGTATGTTTATGTTTCTATAAATCCACCACTCTCATAAAATAACAGGATATTAAATGAACACATAATACATGAGTGAAAATACACAAAATAAGAGTAATACGTATAGGCTGACTCAAGAGATCTTAAACATCTGCATTATAAAAACCCTAAACGCTGTCAAGATTTGAACCCTCTATCTGAAACTTCAGAACTTTTAAGAATCCATACTTTCCAACTGTGTGAAGATTTACCCTTCTCTGTGTTTAATTTGTCTTTTGCAGATCTTTTCAAAACATCGGTGATGCCATATCTTATCCAGTTAATGGCGAACCGGTGTCATGTGGTTCGTATCTCATGATGGCACAGGGATATCATGGAACAGCGCTTTAGCCAGTAGCCCATAATGTGTGATAGTTGATTCAAAGCTACCAACCACAGAGGCCCTGCACTGTTGCCGAATCCTTTTCGTAGTAGCATATTCAGAAACTCCCGCAGGACACTATCGTTGTTTGAAGTTCTCATTGACTGCAATGGCATACCATAACAAACCTTGCTGTAATTGTACTACTAATTACAGGCATACAGGGACAAGTCAAGACCTTAAGAAAAAAGAAGAGTTTATATACAGTCATGCCGGTGCGTCAATAATAAAAGAAACCAGACAGAAAGGTCAAGAAAGGGTGGGGGAAGGGACGGTAAGAAGAGATGAAGATAGAGAAAAAAAAGAAAACTAAAGGGACACAATGTAGCAGGGAAGAAAGGATGGAGGGTGATGTAAACATAGAAAATATGCAAAGATATGAGAGAGAGAGAGAGAGAGAGAGAGAGAGAGAGAGAGAGAGAGAGAGAGAGAGAGAGAGAGAGAGAGAGAGAGAGAGAGAGATGGGGGGGGTGGGGGTGGACAGGTTTTCTGTGGAATTTCGTGACATTTCCGTGATGGTGTGTGTGTGTTCCGTTAACCAATGGCACGAAACAGTGTGCCGGCTTACTTCAGATACGGAAATAATGCCAAGGTGAGGCCAGCCAAGGGGACTATAAAAATGGGGCTCCTTCAGGCTCGCTTCGCACATTTCCACAGCTCTGACTGCGGGTAAGTATAGTATAATGATTGTCCACACAGATTTTGATGATGGATGTGTCCTGTCTGCCTGCCTTAGTAGTATCATTGTGTGGCTTGGCGAAGTGAGGAATTATGGTTATGTGTTGACCGTCTACCTTTCTTACCTTCGGTGTCTGCTGAAGTTCATCTGCTTTTGCTGTTATGATTTTGAATGTATTTTGTATATATATATGGACTGGCTTATTGTCTGACAGTATTGTTGTTGTTGTTGGAAGTTCCCCAGCTTAACACCTTTATGGTCACTCAGAATATGTACTCAGTCTCACTTATCCCACCTGGGAATTAATGTAAGAATGTTTGTCTGTCTGGCTGTTCTCAAGCATCTCGTTATATAGGGAGCCACACTCCAACTTCAGTGCGTTTTTTTGTACTTGAAAGGAAGTTACAGGTTGTGATACTAAGAGCTTGTCGTTGCTGAAGATATTAGCAACCTAACTTTTTAAAGCACAGGCAACATTTGTCGTTTTTATATGAGTGATAAAGCATGGGCGAAATGGATTGATTCAGCTAAGTGTACATGGTATTCTTTTCTCTGTACATTGACATAATCCATAGTAAGGAAAGAAGTATGATAATGATGATGATCATAAAGAAATACCACAAAGTATGATGTCTTTACTTTATGGCTGGAAGAGATAGCACTTCTTGCTGTCTTCCAGAGTATAATTTTTCCGCCAATTTTTACAAAAAAAACCCATTATGTTGTTTTAGCGGCCAAAATCATGGGATTTTTTTAGGATTAGAAATTGCTGCATAGATTTATGGAGATCTTCCGCGTGAATCTAAATGATTCAGGTTGTAAAACATGTCTGTAGACACAGGTTGTTTCTATTTGTTATAGGTAAAAAGGTTTAGAAGTTTAAAAAATAGTTTTGGTGGCTATATTAGACTGTTTCCATGGCAACAGTGAAAAAAGTGAGTAAATCCTTGATTATTATGATTTACAAGTGATGCCCTTTCCATACATGGCTTAACTTTCAACATTGGCTTGTAAACAAAATTTCATCAGTGTTGACCCCGTGTCCCACCTTGAATTCTCTAATATACACAATCTGTCTATTACACACGGAGCATAGATTTACTGCCTTAAAAAAGACTAGTATATAGAGAGCTCATGAGTTCTAGTGGGATAAAAGAGAGAAAAAGGTCTGGTTTCAGACAAAATACAGTGTGTGTGTGTGTGTGTGTGTGTGTGTGTGTGTGTGTAGCCACACACATACACATACACGTGTGCGAGTGCACGCGCGCGCACACCTGCACACACTCCCAGGGGTGACAGGTTTTTGGTTGTTGTTTTTT
>CM060316.1:50289201-50304201 GCA_030674155.1 Stramonita haemastoma | reverse complement strand
GAGGACGCACGCACAAGAGGATTTATCTGCTGACCCGACGGCTGGGTGGGTCCCCTAACGTCGGTGTGGTGGCCAGAGCCCTGACCGCTTTCTGCGGTGTCCACGCCGCCAACCCCAACTCTCAGTTCTACACGCGCCTCGCCAGTGGCGCCGGTATCCCCTGCATCATGGCCAGCTAGGCAGTGTCTGGGGTCTGAGTTAGGCCTAACTGTGGCCGGCTTGGGGATGCTGCTGCTGCCTCTTCGTGGGTGTGGTGGTTTATGAGAGAGCAAATTTGTATTTTTGAGAATTTGTAGTTAGCCGCTTCTACCTGGGAATTGGAAGCTGATAAGTATTTGAGAAGTGAAGCCACCTCCCCCCCCCCCCTGCTCAAAAAAAAAAATCAGGTGATCAACGATTACGGTGCAAGATATCAATAATGCCAGAAAACGGTACTTGCGTTGCTACCGTTTTTTTTGTTCGATGAATATAATGTTGATGATGATAGTAGTAACGAAGCTGATCATAATAAAAAAGATAATCTTATAATCTAGATCTTTTGATATCTACACAGTCCTGTGTGGACAAACACGAATGCATGAGAAGTGTGCCAAGAAACATCATGGTAAACAGCGGGTAATCTTCGTTCAAAGAAGACACAATATCATAATTACCCCAATATTTTGTTACACTCATGATTCTTCATATTCTCACAGGAACGAAAAAGAAAATACAATATCATTGATAGATTCATAAGTGAATACATCTTTATGATCTAGATCCCGTGCGTATGATCAGCCTTGACAAAAGATATCCTTGCCCAGCTAAATATCAATGACCCATGGGCAAATTAGAACATTCTTTTTCGTTTCACAAGAAGATAATGGATGTTGTGAACGTTCTTCTGTAAAGCAAACAGGATGGTGTCGGTTTGCAACTTTTTGTGTGCTATTTTTACGATATAGTTTTGTCTCTATGCATGTGATTATTTTTTCTACATTTGGTTTACTATTTTCTAACTTTGATTTATTAAAACGAATTTGATTGTGTGTCACGTATAACCAAGTACTAGATAAACATATCTGGTTGTTATGATGCTTTTAACTTTACGGTGGAAAAGATAACCCCAGTGTTCTCCCTTTGCTCATTAAAGATTTTTACACTTGATTCGGTTCTTGTTTAAATGAACCTCCATGATTTATTGCAAAGAATATTCTACGACTAGATTTCCCTTCTAGACAATAAAACCAATCAAATATTAACAGAAGGAAAAGGCAGATAACAAAAAGATTTGGTTTGTTACAGGAAGGGAGATTATTTTTTAATCTTGTGTTCATTTAGACAACAGATGTGACATGTGATTGTTGATTCAAATGCACTGATACTGCTTTTGTCTTGAGATCTCGTGATTCATTTCACTGTTGAAGATGCATTCATTTTAATCAAAAATAAAAACACTACAACATTTTAAATATCTTTTTGCAGCATTGTTTTATTTTCTTAATGATGGCTGTTCTGTTTGCCAGAGAGAGAGAGAGAGAGAGAGAGAGAGAGAGAGAGAGAGAGAGAGAGAGAGAGAGAGAGAGAGAGAGAGAGTTTTTCTTTCTTTTTTTTTTACCTAACATTGGAGCAATTCCAGTCCCCCTTTTGGTCCGTTGGATGAGACCATACACCGAAATCAAAAGTGTTTGATACAAAAGTTCTGCAAGGCGCAGAACAGGGAGAGGAGGTAAATGGGAGGACGACAGATCGGAAAGTCATGGATCAAGTCAAGTCAATGGTTTTTTTAGTGAGGGTACAAGATTATGCTTGTACAGCTGTTTGATCATTGGGTGCCGCGGCTACACCGAACTCAGTGATGCCGACAGGTGAGACAGGTGAGACTCTTGCTTACACATTGCTTCCAAACCCTACAGATCCCTGCTGGTAGGGGTTGACGAGTGAAAATCTGTTCACACACACACACACGTGCGCGAGGCAAACAGACGCACTTTGCCACAATCCAGATCCGATTTCAGTCAGGTATATTAGATATGATAAAAAAATTATGTAGACCATTCAAAGTTTTCCTTTATTTTTTTCATAATGCAACTTTCTTACTGTCACCATAATCAGAGCATTATTCGATACTAAATAGCTTTATTGTTGTAAAGAGTGAGGCATAGAAGTGTTGTGACAAAATATGTCAATGGACGATTTTTTTCTTTTGTCAGTACAGACACTGCCTATTACCATCACAATCAGCACATCTTTTGATGGTTAATTGCTTATTCAATACAAAATGAGAGGGAGAAAAGAGTTGGAATAAATAATGCACTTCAATAGGCTTTGTCGCAATCAGGAAATGGAATCAAAAACCCAAACAAAATTAAAGCAGACGATTCAAAGTTTTCTTTTTCTTTCTTTTATAAGCAACTTACTTGCTGTCATAGCCATTAGTACGCCTTTAGATTAATCATTGTTAAGTATGAGGTTCTGAAGAATTGTGACAAATTGTGTCACGTGCTATGTTATAAGTTGGAACTGAAGTAAAACAAAACAAAACAAAAATAAACAAACATAAAAAAAATGTACAAAATTGTAGGTTCAGTTTTTAAAGTGATAGGGTAGTAGATATCGATTTTTTGTTTGTTTTATTTTACATTAGAGAGATAATGCCAAACATGCGTGTTTATTAATTTTGTCATCCTCGTAAGAAAAGAACTGAAAGCAAATAAAACCTTTGGAAGAACTACACGCTTTGTCACAGTTGTTAAGAAGTCGACACGCTGTGACACAACAAAGCGCACCAAAACCATTAGACTTTTGGGTGAGGTAAACCAAAGTCATGTGAGCAACATATAGGCCTACTGTCAGATTTTCTAAATACTGAAATGATTTATAATAAATGAAGCCTACAAAATACAGACATTTTAATTTTTTGTCTTCCTTGTACTGCACGTCCGACTCTCTTAAGTATTGAAATCAATAAAAAAAAAAATTAAAAAGCAATCAAACTTACAAAATACAGACATTTTACTTTTTTTCTCCCTTGCACTGCACGCTTTGTTATTCTCAAGCAGCATGCTTATGTAGTAGCCTGTATATCTCCTTACACAATGAATTAGACATGTGGGATTTAGATGACTGATACTGTGTACTGAGGAAGTTTTGGTGACTGAATAATATTATTACTACTAATAAAGAATATAAAGCTGCAAGGGTTTAAGGGCTTTATGAAGAAAAGGGATGTGAATATATCTAGATCTATAGGCTATTGCAATAATTTTCATAACAAAAAAAGAGAGGCGAGTTTACATTAGACCTTTTATGACTTGCAAAATCATTTTAAGACACCACTAAATCAATATTATTTTAAAATGGTTGCAACACTAACAAAAGAAAGGGGAGCATAGAAGTAGTTTTAGTAGGAGTATGCAGATCTCGAAAACTCTTTAAATATTAAAACAGGGACACTGGAATGTTTTTTGTTCCGTTTACAACTTTCTTTCCACTTGAGGTTTTAATAATCACTGGCATTATCATCATAACTCATCATCTTTACGTACACGTGTTCCGTCTCTGAGTACAATTTCAGGTAATCAGGTTTTATGATTATTTGCCTTTGTGACTATCCTCAGAAACACACCCTGTCCACTACACAGTGCACAAATCCAGCATCACCCAGTAAGGCCTATTCAAGAGTGTTAAATTTAGTGCGCTCCTTCCTTTTTACCTATTCCATGAGTGGTCAGCTCCTGCTATAAATAGCACCAGCTGGCCACAGCTGGGCTGGGCTGGGCTGGGCTAATTAGCAGCTGAGAGGAAGTGAAACTGAGGTAAATTGACAGCTATGACTAATGTCACATATATATAAGTAAAACTCAGAGAAAGGACTAACTTCCATGCAATGTTTGACATTACATAAAATTGATATAATGTTGCAAGCCAGCAAGAGATAATGACAAAATTTACAAAACCGCACACACATAGGGTCGGGATGTAAAAAAGCACATGAGTGCTTATTTAATTATCCTTGAGAGAAAATTATAAACATATAATAAAGAATAAATAAAGATAAGATAATATCACTTTTGCAGACTTTTTTGTGCAAGTATACCTGCAGGTATGCTAGCGAGCATATAACCGTGCACATGCATGCATACACACACAACTTCTATGCACGCGCGCACATACATACACATATACAACTCATATATGTACGCGCACACATACACACACAAAAAACAAACGCACGCGTATGTACGCACATAAATTCAGATACACACAAACACCCCCCCAGACAGACTCGGATATAGATAGACAGACGGACAGACATACGCGCAAGCGTGCGCTAACACAAACACACACACACACACACACACACACACACACACACACACACACACTACTTTGAAGTGTACTAATTCTTTAATTTTGATCATCACCATGTCATATACATCTGTAGCATACATAGAACAACGTAAAAACCGGTTATATTTATAATAGAGATATGTAATTAAGTATTCTGTTCCATTACAAACATGTTTATGAAAATACACAAACCATATTCAGTACTAAACATCATGCATAATAACTCGTATAAACCACTTGTAAAAGTGTTTACATTTGCCTTGCAAACAATGTGTTTCACATGCACCAGTAGAAACGTGGTAATGTATTTCGTGAACATAACTATGTACAATTGTGTCCTTGTTGGTTAGTCATATATACATTTACATACACTGTGTGTGTGTGTGTGTGTGTGTGTGTGTGTGTGTGTGTGTGTGTGTGTGTGTGTGTGTGTGTGTGTGTGTAATTTGTGTGTGTGTGTGTAAAAACATATGAAAGTGAGCTTGTATGCCTAATATTCACACAAGTGTGTACTTCTAGGCCATAGCAAATGCTCAGAGAAAGAGAAAGCGAGAACGAGAGCGAGAGAGCGAGAGCGAGAGCGAGAGAGAGAGAGAGAGAGAGAGAGAGAGAGAGAGGAGAGACAGACAGACATACAGACAGACAGACAGACAGACAGACAGACAGGCAGAGACAGAGACAGACAGTCAGGGTCAGAGAGAAACAGAAACAGCAGAGAGACGGTCAGACAGACAGATGCTGAGAAAGTGACACGGACAAAGAAAGTGTATTAAACCAAAAATACATAAATGCTTCTCTAAAAAAGGAAAAGATACTGGCAGCGCACCCTGCTTTTACTTTTTAAATGCATAGTGTGAGTTATGGGCCTACATGAAAGCAAAAAAAAAAAAAATTGGCAGTTGCAAAATATACAAAATTAACAAAGCCCGGTGTGTTCTTTAAAACTGACATGGAAATAAATCATTAGACAAACAAACAAGAGTCAAAAATACTTTTCTCTGCATCTTCCGAAAACTCCAGGTCAGAGATCAAATATTGGATACAATCCAGATTGTCTCTTGTTGACCCGACACAGAGAAACGAAACGATTGCAAGTGTTCTATGGAAATGTTTGTGCTTAAACCAGCCTGTTCAGCATAATTTATTTAGTTGTTTGGAATAAAATGTGTGTGTGTGTGTGTGTGTGTGTGTGTGTGTGTGTGTGTGTGTGTGTCTGCGTTGTGTGTGTGTGTGTGTGTGTGTGTGTGTGTGTGTGTGTGTGTTGTGTGTGTGTTTTTCGGTTTACTCATCACTCCATCAAAAACTTCCTCTTTTCTCCCCTTCGTTCAGACAATTTCACCCTAGAAGCTTTCTCTCTCTCTCAGAATTTCTTTTATTCAAGTTATTTTATTTCAAATATGAAAACACCTTTCTACCTATAGGTGTTGTTGGTTATTGCATAGTGACAAAAAAATGAAAACTGAACTGAACTCAAGAGAATAGTCAACATGTTGGTAGCTTTACGAAACAAGGATCAACCCGAAATCTCTTGTATTCCTACAGTGTTCATTAAATGTTAAAGTCCAAGAACACATTTCACTTTGAGTCAAACACTTCTAGTGACTGCTCAAATGTTTTCACATTTTAAGCATTTCACGATTAGTCTCAGCATAGAAGATTTTGACTATTTGCCGAATGTTGTACTCGAGCAAGATTTCTTTAGTTTTACAATTTTGGCAAAGAGTGACAGATTAAGCATGCTAACGTCCCTTTATAATGCAGACACTTTCCATTGAAAATTGTAGCCACAGCTAAGGCTGAAAATGTGGGGCTCTATGATGTTCTAGCTCCTAAAATGAATATGAAACACAAAGCAGGGTTGCGTTTGATTTATTTCCCCTTTTGATGCAGCAGCCATGAAAAACTAAACAGAAAAAAGGTTGCACTCTATATAACAACGTTACCAGATCAAAACAGGAATGATTTACTACACGCACTCTGAGGAAAAGTTATTTCTGGCTGACAGACTGAGTCAGTGCTTGTTAATAAATATCATAACAGATATGATTCACAGAAGCGTTATCTTACACCAAGTGTTAACACTTAATTAAACCACTGAGTCACTTCTTAGCTGGAATTTGATCATATTCATAATTTATGATATGCACATTTTTCATATTTTCAGTAAATGATAATTGCCCGAATGGAACATCTACCCAACAATAAATACAGTCATGCTGATTCCATCCAACACGGTGACGGCAGTTTGTAAAAGTGATGGTTCGGGTATTCACCTGTCTATACACCGATCATCTAAAAATATCAGTTGACAAGATCAACAATAAGCTAATCATTGATCACTCCAAAGTTTGAACAAAATGCACGTCTTAACAGAATCAGATGAAGATCTTACTTTTAATTAAAGCCACTTTGAACAGAGTCAAATCAAACTTATCAATGAAATATGACATTTCAGGGGGAAAAAAAACTAAGGTTGTTTTAGCAAATGACTCCATCCATCACCCATAACTTTCCTCCGACAGCATCTTGGGGTTGTTGTTCTCCTGCTCGTGACTAGAGGCCTGGGCGGTCAGTCCTCTAACTGGCGCTTCACGCAAGGTCCAGATGTCCCGCTGGGGGTCGCCGTAGCCCACAGCGTAGCGAGGAGAGTCCCCGGCCATGAGGTAGGGTCCAGGGTAGGCGCGGGGGTGTCCCATGGTGGGGTAGGGGTAGAGGGGCTGGGGGCCGTAGGGCTTGACCATGTAGGGGTCCTCCATGGCGTACACCGGCTCCATGGCGATGGGGTAGTCACCACGACCTCCGCGGTGGCTGGAGTCCTTCTCCAGGCGTTCACGGTCCTGACAGCACACAGCGCAAGGTTTGTGTTGTTATATTATTGGTAGATGAACTGTCAAAGTAAGGTTGTGTTGTTATGTTGGGAGATGAAACTGTCAAAGTCAGGTTGTGTGTTATGTTGGAGATGAAACTGTCAAGTCAGTTGTGTTGTTATGTTGGGAGATGAAACTGTCAAAGTAAGGTTGTGTTGTTATGTTGGGAGATGAAACTGTCAGTCAAAGTAAGGTTGTGTTGTTATATTGGGAGATGAAACTGTCAAAGTCAATTTCAAAAGTCTGGAGTCAGTGTGTGGTCGAGGAAGAGAAAAAGAGTGACGTGAATGAGCAGGAAAAGGGGGGAAAGAGATGTGAAGTAGAAGTTTAAGAGGAAGAGAGAATCACTGTGAGATTGAATCACTGAGAGAGAGAGAGAGAGAGAGAGAGAGGAGAGAGAGGAGAGAGAGAGAGGAGAGAGAGAGAGAGAGAGAGAGAGAGAGAGAGGAGAGAGAGAGAGAGAGAGAGAGAGAGAGAGAGAGAGAGAAGAACAGTAAGGAAGATTAAAGGTAAACGCTGCTTCCCGATGATTTTCAACAAGAAAACATTTTCTTGTGCCTGTAACCCATCAATGCATAGTTCAATGATCATTTTTTATAAAAAAACTTATCGATTTTTAAGGAACGTTCCTCGATATTACTGTTTGTTTGCTATGTTTTAATTTCTATAAAATGCCACGATAGCCTGACTGGTGCCTCAAGTCTGCTCAGTCAAAAGAGCATGATTTGAAGGCACATATTATTTTTTCCAGTCATTTTGCAGAAACACGGCACATTTTGTTTGTAAAACAATGATTTTAGAAAAAGTCACAGTGAATTGAAAGTTATGTACTGGCAACTGCCCTTTTGCATTCGAGTATTAAAGAAGACAAGCCTAGATGTTTATAGTATTTTGAGTGTATCACTTCAAATACACCACATACCTGACGTTTCTTCCCTAACACCATTGATGATAGTTCTTGTATTCAGTGGATTTTCTTGCTCCTGTTCGATTATCCACGGAAGTGAACGGCAGTAAGAGTTCTGACTTACTAATGCTTATTAATATCCTGAAGTTCTCAACACACAAAAAGCAGATATTGGATGGATCATTCCATATCAGAAGTCAGTCACACGCCAAGAATGTCTCCTTCGCCCTTAATACAAGGCTATGAGTAACACAAGTCACCTAGTAAGGGCAGCCTTCTCCTTTCTCTTAATTAACGGCACAAAATAACTACAATCCCTTTGATCAGGGCGAATTTCAAAGTTGTCGCCTTAACCTTGTGTGGGCAAGTTAAAGGGTATTCCTGTTCTACAACTAGTGACCTTTAAACACAACAGCGTTCAGAATGGGCGTTGACTCCACTACTTGGCACAGCACAGATGGACATTTCTTTTGTGACATTCTTAGCAAGTCGGTCAACGATACCCATCCTCCCCCTGTACACATATATACACCCTCTCTGTCTGTCTGTCTGTCTGTCTGTATGTGTCTGTCTCTCTGTCTCTCATAATTATGCTATGTTTTTTTTCCCATTTTCTTGTGATTAGTTTTGCTTTTAATAATTTGTATCATTATAGAAGGCTGGATGTAAAAAAAAGCAATTGTCATGCTTACTCCTTCACCTTCTGAAAATAATATTCAATCAATCAATCAATCAATCAATCAATCAATCAATCAATCATCAATCAATCAATCAATCAATCACTCTCTCTCTCTTCTCTCTCTCTCTCTCTCTCTCTCTCTCTCTCTCTCTCTCTTCTCTCTCTCCCTGTCTCTCCCTTCACCTCATAGCGCTGGGAGGTGATGTAGCAGCCGGCCAGGGAGTAGAAGGTGGCGGTGAAGGCAGCCAGGATCATGCCCACCCAGCCCAGAGCGTACGACCACCCGTAACTGCGGCGGGTGGCCTGCTTGATCGTCTGCACATTGATGGCAATGAAAGCATTTCATCATTCAGATAACATAGAGCAATAAAAGTCTACATTGACTGCTGTAGCTATAGAGGGCTACCTCCTGCAGAGTATGGGAAACGCCCTAGTGCTATACCATTTTTTTAATAGTATGTGTGTATAGTTTTGGCAATAAGGTGAAGAATATGTGTGGGAAGCAAAAAAATACTACAGTCAAGTGACACTGTTCTGCGTATGTGTATCACAGCTTGGTGTCTGATAATTTATTTCTTTATCATGTGTGCTAATCTTTTAGATGGGGAAATGCGGAAAGTTCAGTGTGCAGCGTTTACTTGGTGCACGTTAAAGAATACCACGGCAGCACAATAACCTGGCACATTACTGTTGAAAAATCACTGTCACAACAAATGCTGTTTTAATCATGTTTAGTTACTGTATGGTGTGAATATTTTTTTAATCTAAAAACAGACATTTTTTTTTATTTATTCAAGCTTTACTTTAATGAAAACTACTTTCAAACACGCTGAAATCACAAATGAAACAAAACGACCAGAATGCTACAGAACATAATGCTACTACATTCAGTGCTGTCCATCCCTACACACACTCCACCAGAAGACATCGTATAACCCGACCCCATCACAGAAGCTGAGAAGCTCTGCAGCTTCATGTAATACTTGCAGCCTTCATGGCAGAGAATGAGATATCCATTTTGACGAAAGCACAAAATAGAAGAGGAAAAAATAGGTCTAACGACGGTATTCAGTTTGGTAGAGTCAACGACAGGTAACGACAACTGGATACTTCATAAACACGGATAACGAAACTGAGAACAAGATACAAGTCAGCAAGCTTAGAAAACAATGAACTAACCGGGGACCATGCTTTGTAGAACTGCTCCTCTGTCAGCTTGTTGCGTTCCAAGTACTCCGCGCCGTGGAAAAAAGCGATGGCTGCCGCCACGCTGAAAGCTGCACACACACACACACACACACACACACACACACACACACACACACACACACACACACACACACATACACACAACAAACACACACACACACACACACACACACACAATGTATCCGAGGACAGCCATGGTAATTTTATTATGAAACTGCTCCTTGATGTTCATCATAAACTGTAGCATTTGTTAACTAATTCTGCTGATTTGGCACGATGATTTTTTTTACATGATTGAAAATGCCCAAGCACCTTGCATTTAATAAACTCTTTCTCTCTTCGCCTAGCCTACCACATACACACACACACACACACACACACACACACACACACAACACACACACACACACACCACACACATACATACATGGGGGCGGATAGCCTAGTGGTCAGAACATTGCGCTGGCAATTTGAAGACCCGGGTTCGAGTCCGGTCGAGGAAATTTTTCTTCCTGGAGTTAACATCAGTGCTGACCCACTCTCCCCAAAAAAGTCCTTCGGATGAGAACTTTAAACCGAGGCCCGTGTGCGAACGCACGCAGAACATCTTGCGCACACGTTAAATCCTGTTCCGCTTTCGTAAGAGTAGGCCATCGTGTGCCGGTGGGAACAGATGACAATATTTACAAAACTGCATACACACGGGGACCGGATGAAAAAAAGCACACGACTGCTTATTCTGTTATCCTCGATTAAAAGAATAAATAAATAAAATAAATAAAAAATACATAGGCTACATACATACATACACACACACAGAGTGCATGTGCGGACTGAGTCAGAGTGTGGGTGACCGCACGTGTGTGCATGAACATGTAGATGTATTCGTGCAGAGGTGAGTGTCTATGGTACACTGTCTTACTCTGTGCTGATCTCAATCTTTCTTTGTTTCCACCTGGTTGTGCACGTTTGTGTTCAAAGGGAAATGCATGGGATGTAAGATAATGATGCTGAGGAGGAGGATATTTTTTTTATTTTTAATTTCTATCATGATCATGAACATAATTACTATCATCATTATTATAATTTTCATCATCTTCTTTCTTATTGATGTTGACGAATTTGTTGGGGTGGGTCCGTTCGTTTCGTTTGTTTGTTTTGCTTGAAATAATATATTTCTAGGCTGGGAGCCACATGGGTCAAGGGGAACAAATATACACAAGGACGATACAATCAAATTCTTTCCCTTGGCTGATCATGCAGTTTCCAGATGTGTTTGTCTCCCCTGAATCGCCCTCTCTCGCTTTTTGCTATAACATGAGCATGCGTATGGAGTGAGCGATAGCTATAATCAGATCAAAAGGGTTAGGAACGTGTGATTTTGCATGAAGCCCCAGGGGTGTTGGCATATACATTCGTTATCGGAAGAGAGACACTGGATTGTTTCGATCATGCTTTAAAAGTCATAATACAACCCCCCCCCCAAAAAAAAAAAAAAAAAAAGAGAGAAGAAAAATTGCCTGCATATGACTTTAGTTTTCTCTTAGCAAATGTGAAGAGGTTATTTTTTACCATAATAATTATTGATGTACCTGACCCGGATGTTTGAGACAGTGAGGTATTTCCGGCCATTTATTAGGGTTCAGACCACGTGAGTGTGACTCTGTGTGTGTGTGTGTGTGTGTGTGTGTGTGTGTGTGTGTGTGTGTGTGTGTGATTTACAGCCTCCAAGTATTGAGAATATTAATACAACATTTAATCGCAGTAACGTTTCTACACTCTAAAATGAACAGTAACAAGTATAATTATGAGTGAAAACAGAATAGGAAAAATGACCAAAAAAACATCCCTGAATATAAATACGCCTATTAACAGGTCCATCAATTTGTTTTTGATGATTACATAGAATTTCAGTACAACTTTTGCCCCCCCCCCCCCCCCCCAACACACACACACACACACACACACACACGCACACACACGCTACACACACAAACGCACACACACATTCACACACACGCAAACAACACCACACCACACCCCACCCCATCCCACCACACCACACCACACCCCACCCCCACCCCACACTCCACATCACCCCACACCACTCCACTCTCCATTACCGGCGATATAAGCACAAAGTCCAGCCACGTAGGCCCAGCGAGAGATGCGCCAGCAGCAGAGGATGAGGCCGAAGACGAAGGCGGTGACGAAAAAGACCAGAGCCACGATGTAGAAGGCCAGGAACAAGCGCAGCAGATCTGTACAGAAAGCAGCAGCACTGTCTTCATTAAAATAGGCCACTTTTCAAATCGTTTGGGTTGTTTTGTCTTGTATTGTGGCTTTTTTTTTGTTTTTTTGCAAAGCTGTACAGAAAGCAGTCTGCCTTGATTAAAATAGGCCACTTTTTTTTCCCAGTTGTTTGCTTGTTTTGTCTTGTGTTTTTTTTTGTTGTTGTTGCAAATCTGTGCCTAAAGCAATCGGTTTTGAAATAGGCTTTTTTTTTTTTTCTCTTTTATTCGTCGTTTGTTTTAAGCAATCGGTTTTGAAACAGGCTATTTGTCATTTTGTTTGTCGTTTGTTTTTGCAAATCTTTCCATGATAAAGCAATCGGTTTTGAAACCGGCTTTTTTTGTTTTGATTGTATATTTGTTTTTTTGCAGATTAATTTCTGTTTGTTTGTTCATAAAGCAATCAGTTTTGAAATAGGCTACTTTTCCATTTTGGTTGTTTATCGCTTGTTCTTGAAGATTTATACAGAAAGGATTCAGTTTTAAATACCATTTTTTCTAGGCTGTTGTTGTTTGTTTTTCTTTTTTCCCTATGTTTTTGGGAGCTTTTTGAATGCGTGTATGTATATGTACTAAACTACTTGTGTGCGTGTGTGCGCGCATCCGTGCGTGTTTAATACACTGGGTGTTTTCTCAACAGATTATCGTTTATTTTTTTTTCAATGATTGTTATGTACTTCGTTGCATTTCCTCTTAAGTTTCCTATTTTTATCACACAGCTTCGTACGCTCACACAAGCACATGTGCGCACACGCACACACACACACACAGACACACACACACACTCACACACAGACACAGACACACAGACACACAGAGCAGTCAGGCCAACTACTCACGTATTCTGATAAGGAAGTCATCACTGAAGCCAGCGCTGCTTTTCGGCAGGTCATATTCCACGTTGAAACAGAAACCGTCTACCACACCTGGGGCTGAGTCCAAGACTGCAAACACACAGACATACACAAATCAGAGATATTAAGATGTCTATTCTAAGGAATGTATAGGTGTTACACACAAACGCAGGTATACACACACACACACTCACACACACACACACGCACGCACACACGCACACACACATACAAGGGTGTCTAAAATTACTTTTTAGTGGACAGACACTAAAACGAACACACACATACATACACATACACACACACACACACACACACACACACACACACACACACACACACACACACACACACACACACACACACACACACATACATACATACACACACATGTGGGCGCGTACTGTATCATGTAGCCAAAAGAGAGAGAGAGAGAGAGAGAGAGAGGGGGGAGGGCACACGCAGACACAGACAAGAAAGGCACACCAAGCTTAAAAAGTAAACAGAGCGAAAGTTTTTGCTGTTTTTAGTATTTTTTTTGTGTTGCTAATGGGGGAAAAAAACCCACACACAAGGAAAGTAAACAGGGTTTGGGTGGAATTCTATGTAATGTATGCAATGACGTGAACATTTGGGAATAACGCTGGATCGCTTTAGCGAAAAGGTCGAAGGATCTGCAAATACCCCATTCTACTCCTTTCCTCAGGCAAAAAACTGTCTGCCCACGTTCAGCGAAATGGATATGAGCGACTTTGAAATTGGAGAGAGAGAGAGAGAGAGAGAGAGAGAGAGAGAGAGAGGAGAGAGAGAGAGAGAGAGAGAGAGAGAGAGAGAGAGAGAGAAGAGAGAGAGAGAATTACTATGCAGGTTTGAGTGTGATTGATGTATGTTAGATCACGCGTGTGCACATCCTCATGCCTGCTATTTCTCTCTTCTTTTTGTTTTTGGATCAAAATTCGGTCGAGTTATGTTGTTAATATTCCTAGCCGACCAAAGAGGCCACTTCAGGGCTGCTTCCTTGTACAAAATTGAATCTCAGATTTAAACACTGCAATATTCAGATTAAACCAAGTTTTTGCTGTTGTGTTTCTCGTTCCTAGCTCTACCCCAATGGTTCACCAAAGGTTAAAGTTTTGTATGTAATTATTGTGTTCTTTACACACCAGTGTGCATGAGTTTTTATAAATATTTTTGGTCACCTGTTTTACCAGCACAAAATGTGTGGTTTACAATTCCAAAAAGTAGAACAAGTTTTTATGCGTGCCTTAGCTGTTCTTTGTATGTTCACACATGACCACGGTTTCCAGTCTCACCCAAAGGACTTTCGTGGAAGTGGAGTCAGGTGAAAAATCTACTTGGACTGGCATTTCGTACCTGGACTCGATCCTGGGCCGTTAAATCGCAATCTAAACGTTCTAACCCATAGGCTACTCCAGCCCCCAAAACAAGATTTAAAAGCAACTCTAGTTCCATCTCTCGTAGCAATGCCCTGGCCAACCATAATGGCATAAGGGTCACCCAGGATGGTTAATGTGCTGTGGTATATAATATAAAAATATCTCTCTTACCTCTATCCCTGCCTCTGTCTGTCTATATGTCTGTCTGTCTGTCTGTCTGCCTGTCTGCCTCTCTCTCTTCTCTCTCTCTCTCTCTCTCTCTCTCTCTCTCTCTCTCTCTCTCTCTCTCTCTCTCTCTCCCTCTCTCTCGAGTACTCTCGTCCTTCCCGACAAAAGGACCACAACTATAAAACCAGAGCCATTTCATCTGCCATTAAACTTAGATTAACAAGCCAGAGGTTTTGAAACCATAACCTTGCTGGCTAGCAGGTGGAGGAAATTTCTTCCTCCTTTCTCTATTGTTC
>CM060316.1:50276701-50284201 GCA_030674155.1 Stramonita haemastoma | reverse complement strand
GCCTGTAATACCAAAAGAATGAAAATCTTTGCTATGATATCTGAGACAATGTTTGCAGTCCATTTATTGAAATATCTATTCAGCAACACATGCACATCTGAAAACATTTGAATCTTATGAGCAATTCCAGCAATAAACATACCGCTATCAAAGTAAAAAAGATGAGTTTTCTGGTAGTAAGTCACTACGTATACATGATAATTCTTTGCCAAACCTAAATGACTTTTGACAAAATTAGCATAATAACATTATTTCAGTAATGTTTTAGACCTTTTTTCAAAAAATTACTTTTTGATCAAACAAATTATCCTCCTGCACCTTCTGTCGTTAAAAAACTGAATAACTGAATAACTAGCTAGTGTAAGATACACTGTATAGCTGTTAAAAAAAACAACAACAACAAAAACATATTCAACTGTAAATTTTCAACATAAGTTCCCATACAGTATCTTGTAACAAACACAATAGTAATTTAACAAAATATTTTTGTCATTTATCTTTGACACATATTTATTGACATTCCAATAACACAGTAAGAGCAACATGGGTTTAATTTCTCTCTCTCTCTCTCTCTCTCCTCTCTCTCTCTCTCTCTCTCTCTCCCTCCCTCCCTCTCCCTCTCTCTCTCCCCCTCTCCCCCCCCTCTCGCTCTCTCCCTCACACACACACACACACGCGCGCGCGAGCGCGCGTGCGCGCGACATTAGCACTATCATGATCAGAACCATTTTTGTGTGCATATATAGTTTCTATTTTTTTAACTCGTACATTTAAATTTGAATATCAAAAAAGCAGGAACTAATTCACACAGTTTACGTGAGTGGTGATGTCAGCTGGCAACGTTGACACAGTTACCGTGTCAGCAGCCCCAGTGACAAGACAAGGCAAGATTCAGTGCAGTTTGCACGTGGAGGAGAGGGGGCAAAATTTAACGTAGGTGGTGTCTGATTTTCATTTGTTCCTGTTACTTACTTACTTACGAGAGAGAGAGAGAGAGAGAGAGAGAGAGAGAGAGAGAGAGAGAGAGAGAGAGAGAGAGAGAGAGAGAGAGAGAGGAGAGAGGGGGAGGGGAGGGAGGGAGGGAGGGAGGGAGGGAGGGAGAGAGAGAGAGAGAGAGAGAGAGAGAGAGAGAGAGAGAGAGAGAGAGAGAGAGAGAGAGAGAGAGAGAGAGAGAGAGACAGAGAGAGAAGAGGACAGACGAAGACAGACAGAGAGAGACAGAGACAAAGACAGAGACTTGGAGAGAGAGAGAGAGCAACGCATCAATTATTACTGTCAGAATAATTTTATCAATGTCAATCTAAACACACACACACAAACACACACACACGCACACACATGAACGCACACACACACACACACGCGCGCGCGCGCACACACACACACAACATCCCCCCTCACACACACATACACACACACACACACACACACACACACACACACACACACACACACACACACACACAACACACACACACACACTCACACACACATTTGAGGATGTTCCCGTATCGTGGCATCACAACTATGTCTGATTCTTCCATTGTCAACGAGCACAGTTGACCTCAAATTTACCCAAACTGTTAAAATGTAAACACAGAGGAGGGTAACCGGACATGGAAAAGCGTGTGCGGAATGTATGGGGAATGGTTTGCGTTAAAAGTCCACGATGTCAGGAAACACACGAAAAAACGATAATGTTTCCATAGTTGTGCTGAGATTGTCCTTATCCATGGCAAGATTTTTCCTTAGCAGCGTACATTTTCCTTTGAGGATTTAGTTAAAAACGTCTGTGAACTCGAAGTATGGTTGACAATGTGGCGATAATTTTATTTTAAAATGCTGTACATGTACGCAGTTATTTTTCATCGGGTGTATTTAACAGTCGCACGGTGATTCACAGGTAAGATGAGTGAGACAAAGGCCAAAGTGCATATTTTGGGCAACCCCCAAGGTGTTTAAGCTGGGAGAAGGCTTAACTGATATTATAGGTAGTAAGTAAGCCTGCAGGGTAAATATTCACCGGGAAGAAGCTATGCTTTGCACTTTGGAGGAAAACCTACTGTCTATTCCGCAAATATTTACCGATAAGAGACATGAAGGGAAACTACTTATACCCTGTTTATTCTGTTGCTGAAGAGAATGCCAAAAGTTTTCATGCCTTTGACGATATTTATTTCATGATGATAAATATCTAATCGAAAAAGAGATTTTTAACTGTGAAACTTTGATTTTGACATAATGAGAATATGATGATTTGGATATTTCGAAAAACAGATTTTTATACACAAAAGGATTGTCGATTCAAAACTATATTTTCTTACATTTGACACGTTTAAAGCATAAAAATAGAAATATTCTGTTGTTTGCACAGTTTTTATTATTTGCTTTTTAAACAATTGTGTTGTTTTTGTTATATAATATGGGTTTCTTGTACTTTTCAAAGCATGAGTTGGTCATTCTTTACCTTTACAATTCTTTCTTTGTAGATTTGATTGAGGTTTTTATTCTGTCACGCACTTCTCAGTAAAAACAAACGAAAAGAAGAATAACAAACCAGTTAAAAAATTCTGACACGTTGAGTTTTCATGAGGGCATTTTCTTCTCAACCTAAGAATTTTCAGGACACTTTATAGCCATAGGGATAGATAGATACACAACCACTACCGAAGGACAGTAAACGATAGGGAGGAAGCAAAGGAAGGTGGGAAGGAGGAAAGGAAGAGGAATCTAACGTCCGTTGTTAAACCAGGAGGGATTGTTTGCAAGCGTCTTGTTTGCAACGTGGCAACAAGGGCCCGGTTGTTCGAAACTTGTGTTAACTTTTACTACCAACAGGGAGAGGGCAGGATATTGCTGGGCGAAGCTGAGAAAAAAAACAGTGTGTGTGTGTGTGTGTGTGTGTGTGTGTGTGTGTGTGTGTGTGTGTGTGTGTGTGTGTGTGTGTGTAGAGGGGTTCCGTGTGATCATGAGTACGTGATTGTGTACGTGTGCACAAGCGCACGCGTGCGTGTATCTGTGCATGATTAGGGGATAAATGGTGCGCGTGTGTAGGCACGCGTGCCTACGTGCCTGTGTGCGTGCATTTATATGTGAGTTGTGTGTATGTGTGTGAGTGTGTGTGTGTGTGCATGTGTGCGCGCACACACGCACGCGTATGCGCGTGCACGCTATCTCAACAATGGTCACTGTAGGAGGAAATGCAAATCAATCCTGCATGCTATTCGATTTATGTTTGATAGACTTATACTTGAAAATCTGTTGACAATGAAGTAGACAACTCCTGCTTTTGTTTTAAGATGAGACGATTTTTTGCATTTTTCTTTTTCTTTTATTGTTGGGGTGGGGGGTGGGGGGTATTTAAAAAAAAACAACTGTTAATGTTTCCTTTATTTACTTCGTTTTATCAGCGTGCATAGATAAACTGATGTGTATTATCTTTGTACGCTATTTCCCACGTTTCATTCTAATACAACAAGGTTGTCTATAACAAGCCGGATGCATACGGCTCAGTTTCACAGCAAATCAGGATTGTTTCTTATTCCTTTGTTATGGCCAACAAGTACAGGCGACCATAGAGATATAAACCCTGTGCAAACACACACAAAAAATCAAAGCGGAAATAAGTGCACGTGTGTTCTCGTTTTCAACTACAGCAACCAAAATATTCATAATCCTGGCAAGAGAAAAAAATATTGAAAGACAGTATATCTTTTGTACTCAAACTGACCCAATGAGTTAAGAATATTCTGTATTTCTTTTTTCTTAAACGGGTCATTGTATTCGACAGAACAATGGACAAAGGCTTTCTATGGGCATATGATTAATCGTGCAGGACTTTTGAAATCAGTTCAATCAAAACACAATGCATAGCAAATACAGGGAGGGAGGGAGGGAGGGAGGGAGGGGAGGGAGGAGAGAGAGAGAGAGAGAGAGAGAGAGAGAGAGAGAGAGAGAGAGAGAGAGAGAGAGAAGAGGAGAGAGAGAGGAGGAGGAGGGAGGAGGAGAGAGAGAGAGAGAGAGAGAGAGAGAGAGAGAGAGAGAGAGAGAGAGAGAGAGAGAGAGAGAGGGGAGAGAGAGAGAGAGAGAGAGAGAGAGAGATGAATAATAGGACGGACAGTAAGCAAGTTCGTCTCTTTCATAACTGAAGATTCTGTAAACAGGCAGGCAATTCTGCACTCGTTTACCTAAAGTATACACCGACAGAGCTATAGGCTCTGGAAGATAAATCACTGTCCGGCCTTTCTCACTGTAACTACACATTTGTCCTAAAATCGAAGGCAAATCACAAAATACATGCAAGCATGCACATGTGCGCGGGTATGTATAACACACACACACACACACACACACACACACACACACACACAACACACACACACACACACACACACACACAAACTTCATACACACAGCTTGATGGAAACAAAACCAAATAGATTGTCTATTCAATGTACCATCTATCTGAAAGTTTAAAAAAAGTAGCTGGACTTCACACACACACACACACACACACACACACACACACAACACAACACACACACACATAGCATCACAACCCCAAAAGCAACACTGATTATTCCAGAAACAACAACAACAATAATAAATCTCCAAGAAGCACGAAATGTACAGGAAGCTGCTGTCAGTGTATGAAGGAGTAAACAAAATTAACTCTTCTTTCCTTCTCCTTCAACTCCCCAGGGAAGGAGCCACTGGAGCACAGCTCTGAACTCTCCAGGCCGTATCTCTTGGGCATATTATACCTGGCGGAGCCCATCCCTCTCCAGGAACAGGATGCATGCTGGGTAGGTATGTTCGTGTTTCTGTGACCAACTCAACGCTGACGTAAAACGCGTAATCTTTAACGCGTATATTTGATCTCCTACATACATGTATGCACGAGGGGAGACAAGGTACTAGAAGATCTGCACATTAAGTTGAGTGAGATTGATAAAACCCAATCTATATTCACTGGACGCTACTACCGAGATATAAAACATGCGACTTCATGGATTTACGGGGTTGATGCAAAACGGTCTTAAAATGCTCAGCCACAGAACCTGTCATACAACCGATTTTTTAGTTGTTTTTACATAAACAATCAACCAACTATCATAACCATTGCCGGTTATGTCAAGATCCACGTTAGGAGTGTAAGAAGTGTAAGTGTACACATATCTTCTTTGTGTTAAAATGGATCCCGTATGATGAATATTCATCTGAGCGTATTCAAAGCGACACGCGCCCCGTTTCATGTGACATGGTGAAAAATTACCCTTCTTTGTTTTGAGGACAAAGAAAGATAGATGTCTGTCGTCAGTGTTGTTATGTACATTTAAGAAGCTACCTACCTGAAAAGACAGAAACTGTCCACATGTTTACATCATGTATGCGGTAAACAACATGACTAAAAGTAAACACTGGTTTAATACTAGACTAAAAACAGATTACCAGATTTCAAAGGCTTTTGTAAGATATCGTAAAAAAGGCAAATGTACCATGAACGGGCATCCAACTAACAACCCACGCACCCTCCCACGAAAAAGTAACAAACCACTACATTACAACACAGCTCTGGGTCGTTCTAAATTATATGTTTACCTGTCAGCTTCATTTCCATGTTTTAACGTGCACATTTTTCTTTATTGTGGAAACGTAGTGTGCATACTTTTGTGTATGTGTGTGTGTGAGACTGTGTGTTTGTGTGTGTGTGTGTGTGTGTGTGTGTGTGTGTGTGTGTGTGTGTGTGTGTGTGTGAGAGAGGAGAGAGAGAGAGAGAGAGAGAGAGAGAGAGAGAGAGAGAGAGAGAGAGAGAGAGAGAGAGAGAGAGAGAGAGAGAGACACACACACACACCACACAACACACACACGCACGCACGCACGCACGCACGCACGCACGCACGCACGCACACACACACACACACACACACACAGTACACACACACACACACACACACACACACACATACGTACGTTCGTCTCATATCGGCCAATCACTGCAAATCCCCCATTTACCCTAACTGATCAAATCAGGCCAGACTAGGCCTACAGTGCAACAACCTAAGCTGGACAAAGCACTGGGGACACAAAACTCCACATACAGAAAGCAGAAGCTTTGATGTTCTGATTATTGACGCCAATCTCCTGGCCGCCTTACCTGCAGATGTATACAGACCTCTGGCCGATCCATCCAATCGATGGTACCTTTTTTTCTTCCAATCTAAGGATCAAATATTTAGCGACGTTTTCTAAACACGGCCACGGAATTGCTGCTATGCTCACATCTCTTACGAACCCAGGAGAACTAGCGCTACTTACCCGAATCGATGAGTTCAAATTTTCTATTTGATAGACCGCCGGTGTCTCCCTGCTTTTAATGATAACATAATTTATTTTCTGCTTTCTTTTGTATAAACGTTAGACAGCATGATGGAATCGATTTAATTTACACTGTGTAGAAAAAAAACAACTAGTTTCTTGATAAAGACTCATTGCACAGATAGTATAAGCAATAGGAGAGAAAAGATAGTGTGATCTCAAAAGACCATGAAATATCTTAACACGGCTGTAGCCCTACATGTTGATCACATCTAGCTGGCTAAAGCAAACAAAATGAAAACAAAAAATTTCCCAAGGGCCAACAACGCTCCTGAAAACTTTAAATTATTTACTGTACTTTAGGATTTTGATCCATTGCCAGCACGATAACACACACACACACACACACACACACACACACCACACACACACACACCACACACACACACACACACACGCACACGCACACACACACACAGAGAGAAAAACCCAACGCGCACAGGCAAAATCGATCTGTCTTCATAAATGAAGACCCTCATCATTATGTTACAAATGTGTTTACAGATGATACAAAACATGTCAGTTTTTGTTTGACGTCACTGCCAACTGGGCGACCACATGCTATCACTTATTATGCAATTTGCACGCCCCACCAGTAAACAGTTTACGCATTGCATTGTCCGAGAAAATATCCAATACTTAAATAATGCAAAGACATGACATTTCCGATGACATTTCAGAGAAGAGGCATCCCATTGTTATGGAGAATCTTGAACAACCAACTAACAAGACAATATGCATACCAATTCCCCCCCCCCCCCCTCCAAAAAACAACAACCCTGAACAAACAAAAATCCCTCCCCTCCCTGTAAAAACATGTTACACAAACGTACAGGGACACACACACACACACACACACACACACCACACACAGCGCGCGCGCCACGCACGCACGCAACAAGAGAGAGAGAGAGAGAGAGAGAGAGAGAGAGAGAGAGAGAGAGAGAGAGAGAGAGAGAGAGAGAGAGAAAAGAGAGAGAGAGAGAGAGAGGAGAGAGAAGAGGGAGAGAGGAGGATTTCAAAGTCGTGATAGATTACACTAGGGCAAGAATTTAATTTTGTTTTTCAAAATACACTCTATGAATCACAGATTCTGACAAAGTGAAACTGTGTAATAACTTT
>CM060316.1:50259201-50274201 GCA_030674155.1 Stramonita haemastoma | reverse complement strand
GTGGAGAGAGTGTGTGTGTATGTGTGTGTGTGTGTGTGTGTGTGTGTGTGAGTGTGTGTGGTGTGAGTCTGTCTGTCTGTAGCCTTTAGTATCACTACTCTTGGACGTTTAAAGTTACGGTGATGAGATACATGGTTATAAAAGAAGGTGCAGCCAAAACTTAGAAGCAGATTGTTAAAAGTGAAAGACTGACTGTAACTTCCTACATGGTAAATCTTTAAGCAGACGTTAACACGACAGCTGCTGCCTTCTCACAATAATCTCTCTTTGTGTCTTGGCCTGTAGGCAAGAAAGAACAAGGTCGACATTATTAGCACATTTCATGACACACAGCAACCGGAAGGGATTATGAATTAGCACTTGTGTGAACTATGAGTAATGCCAGACCTTTAGCAGCAGTTCTTTCTGGTTTTTTTTTGGGGGGGGTTTCTTTTGCCGCTTTTCGATTTCTCTGGGGGAGTTACCTGTTGTTTGATTTTTTTTTGATGATATAGCATGATCAATATGAATAAGCGGTAGTATCAATAACTCATTGTTATACTAGCAGCAACAATAGAACAAGGTGAGAAAAGGAGGATGAGTGAAAGAAAAAAAAAAGTAACAATGGTAATAACACAACTACTACCACTACAATAATTATACACCACCACCACCACCTCTACTTCAATACTACAACAACAACAACAACAAAAAACAACAACTACTACTACTACTACTACTACTACTACTACTACTACTACTACTACTACTACTACACTACTACTACTACTACTACAGCTGTTGCTGCTGCTGCTACTACTATACTACTATTACTGCTACTCCTGATCCTTATCCTACTAATACTTTTTCTGATACTGATATAACTACTACTACTGCTGCTACTACTACAACTACTAAAACAATGCCTTTTTGATTTTGCGCTATCACTTTTTTGCCATTACCATCATTATATCTTGTCTGACTGGACTTAAGCCCTAGTTTAGTGTTGACCATGCTTCTAAGACTTAAACATTAGTTTTAAAATGACTTTGGATTTTTCACTCTATTTGAGTAACAGTCAACATCATAACAGATGCGGTATCAACAAGGCAACAACAATGACAATGGAAACTTTGACTACAGTAATCATTGTTGTTGTTTTTTAAAATGCAAAACTATGAAGGAAGGAAAGAGATCTATATATAACACATTTACCATAGGTAAATGGAAATTTAGGTTATCCAACATTCTATTTCGGTTCATCTACAGTTCAAAATAAACTACAGATATGGTATTTCGGTTCATCCGCAGTTCAAAATAAACTACAGATATGAATAAACTATAACTAGAAGGCCCCGACATCTTTAGGTTACAGCTTTATTTTCAAAGCAGAAAAATATGCAAACCATCATGAAAAGCAAAAACAAAAAAAAAAACCTGGTAAACCGGATACCTAAAACAAGATTGCCTCATGGGGTTTTGAAATAAAAAGAAACCCTTCTTATCCTTGATAAACCAGGTGACTTTTATCTACCAGCATGCTTGTGTTGCGCACTCAACTGTATCCTGGAGGCTTCTTGCAGCTGAAATAGCATAGTCATCATTTCTCTCTCTCTCCCTCCCCCCCCCCCCCCTCTCTCTCTGTGCTTTCCGTTTCTAATGGCCTACTTTTCCGAAAGGTGGAACAAGTTTTAACGTTGTGCATGATGTTCTGCGTGAGTACGCACAGGGATTTGGGTTTATAGTATCATCCGAAAAACTTGTATAAGTGTCATGTCACGATGTGTGCTGGTGTGTTGTGTGTGTGTGTGTATGTGTGTGTGTGTGTGTGTGTGTGTGTGTGTGTGTGTGTGTGTGTGTGTGTGTGTGTGTGTGAAATAACCAAATAAAAAACTGAATAGACTGCAAGGCGGCATTTCCTCTAAATTTGTCGTTGGTACTACACACCCCTCCTAGCAATAAAAAACAGACAGAAAAAAGGTAACTTTTCTAAAGATGAACTAAAAATTCTGATGACAGTTGAGCCGATTCTCATCAAGAGCAACAATAGTTATAATTGAGCAATAAACGAAACAATAAACTTGCCCCAAAATCAGCATTGTATGGGTCCCTTGACGGCAAACAGTGAACAACCCACCTTCCATACACGCCACTTTATCGCTGACAGTTTGGTGGCTTCAAGGTTTTTGTTTCGACAAGCGTTTTGTTATATCAGACTATATAAAGAATAATAAGGAGTAGTACATGTTCAGTAACAGCGTTCCATTCCAGAGCGCTCTCAAGTTTGTTTTTTTCCCCAGAGGGTTGATCATAGCTACTTAGAAATGTTAAAGGTATTTCACTATTTGCGTTGTATTGCTGCCATCATCATACTCATAGCACAATCACAAACTGATTAAGAATTGAATATTATGCTTTCTTTAGATTGGGGACAAAAGGATTAGTACAAAAAATAGACAAATAGACAATGCTAGTGTTGCTTTTGGGGCATGCTCACGCACGAACAGATGCACACATGGACGACCCCCCCCCCCCCCGCACACAGACACCCACCACTACACAACCGCACCGCACCTCATCTCTCTCTCTCTCTCTCAACACACACACACAAACACCACACCACCACACAACCAACCCCCTCCTCTTCCTCTCTCTACCTACACCTTGCACCGGAAAAAATAAATGATAAAACTGTTAAAACAGGCTGGACGAAAAAGCACGATGTGTCAAGGTAGGTCATGATAAATGGCAAGGGGGAGAACCCTGTTTTCCACTGTGACAGATCCTTTTGACCTTTTGCCCGACTCTGTGGACCTGAACAACTGGAACAACAACCTGGGCCACACCGGACTGGTGGTGTGACACGAGACTGCTCCCTCCTGTGGGATGGGACAAAGAAACTAGTGGTGGATCGTTGCAATGACTGAAATCTGGCTTGAAATATATATTACTCTGTGTCTCTGTCTCTGCTGTCTGTCTGTCTGTCTGTCTGTCTGTCTTGTCGTGTGTGTGTGTGTGTGTGTGTGTGTGTGTGCGTGTGTGTGTGTGTGTATGTGTGTGTGTGTGTGTGTGTGTGTGTGTGTGTGTGTGTGTGTGTGTGTGTGTGTGTGGTGTGTGTGTGTCCTTGCAGCCTGGACACCCTTTTACATTATTTACAGGAACACCGAAAAAACAATAAACGCAAATAGGTGACATTTATAATTACAAAATATCGAGGAAAGATACACACATTCTAATCATTCCAGAAAATTAACAAGATTGAATTGTTAGGAGCAAAGCACCTCACTAATAGTAATACTTTTTCATGGATCACAGCAGAAATTAATATTAGGGATCGATATCCTTTTCATATCGTGGCTCTGTTAGTGTTGCAGATCCTATGAATACACAATCCATCACCAGCAGAGAGGGATCCAAACCAGAAATCCTCTCCAGGGCAGGGAAAGCAACACCAGCTTTTACAGACTGATCGATACCTGTACGGGAGGAGCAGGGGCGTTCCTATGAAACACTAAATAAGGCTTCTTCTTGCACGGGTGTATTCCATTTTCCTAAATGCCCGACAGAAATGGACACCCATACTCGCAGTGATAGTGATTCTTAAGAGACACAACTAATCCTTGGAAATGAAGTACTTTTGCTAGCTAGTAAAACATAAAAAGTCTTTATTGTTCATATCATCATCATCAAACAAGTGTCGCCAGACCATAAAAGCCTTTGTTATAAACCTACACGAGTATCTAATGACTTCAGTAGAATGGTATGGTATAGTATGGCTAAGTTACAAACTCCAAAAGATCAACTCGCTAAATCTGTTCTGGATAAAAGTGTTGTGTAATGGATCAATGAATTCAAAACAATGACAAATTAAAAAAAACAAAAAACACACCCACAACAAAACAAAAACAAAACAAAAAAAAACACACACACACACACACACACGAAACCAAACAGTCACAACAAAAGCGGTGAGCTACACTGCAGAATGAAAACCTTTTGCAGTATCTATGCAATAACACAACTGCTACAAATGGAGGAAAAGAGCAAACAGTTCTCCGGGACGGTGCCTCAAACTACACTCAAAAACTCCAAGTAAAGTTCATGGAGGGGTGTGGGAGTGGGCAAAAGAAAACAACTGTTTTGAAAATGGATGTTATCTTCAACAACTCCACAGACTTCATATTCTGCCGTGTGTGCGAATGATAACTTGTATATCAACAGCATTCAGTGTTTAGATTTAACTCGTTCATCGCCTTACCGTGATTGTGGTGAAATGACTGGTAACACTATTATCGTTAAGATGATAATCTGAACAACCATAGTGTCTTGTAATTCATTGTGTTGGACTGAATTGCTCCGTGCCTTTTTTTTATTTAATGCAGTGCGTTCTGTTGCAATATACTGTACTGCTTTGTTTTGTAATGTATTATGTGATATGTTGTGTTGTAGTATTGTATAGTAATTTACTGTCACAGTAGACCTTCGTGCGCTGCTTTCCTCGGAAAGACTATGATTACAGCTAAGTGCAGAGCTCTACACTCTCATATTTTCCCCAGCTACGTGTATGTTAATTCCCCCCTTCGACTGGAATTTCCCCCTTCGACTGGAGTTTCTGTCCACAAAATGTTGCCAAGGACAACTTCCGTGTTGTCTTAGGTACTACACGTATTGCACACGGTAACGTGGTTTATCCTATCATCAGACAGACTAGGATCCAGACCATTACTCCCCATGGTTTAATAGATTTAAATCTTAGTCTAGCTTTAGATGCTACAGAACCCGCGATTTGTTGATTTCTATAGAACACAATGTGTTACCGCTAAAACCGTCTGTCCGCTTTCTTTTTCATTTCAAGAGAGATTCCCAATCCTGTGCCTGTGGTAGGAATAACATAGTGCCGGAATTGTCACACGCCTCTATGCACCCATGTCGCTAATCTCCAAACAGGTCACCCGTAGAAAGAACTGGGTACACAATGCAGCCTGGCGGGTTGGAAATAGGCTTAGGTGGTAGGTAGACTTTGATACGGGGGGCCAATCTTTTTCCCTCTGCAGGCTATCACATTCTTTTAAGAGAACCAGTGCAATAGATTTGAGTGCTCTGGAATAGTCTACCATCACGTTTATCGGGTGGGCTTTGTTTGTTAGGGTGGGCTTTTTTTTTTAAGGTTTCCCTCTTCAACAGGAGAGTATGTCAGCTTTCTCTCTCTCTCTCTCTCTCTCTCTCTCTCTCTCTCTCTCTCTCTCTCTCTCTCTCTCTCTCTCTCTCTCTCCCTCTCTCTCTCTTCTCTCTCTCTCTCTCTCTCTCTCTCTCCCTCTCTCTCTCCCTCTCTCTCTCCCTCTCTCTCTCTCTCTCCTCTCTCTCTCTATCTCTCTCTCTCTCCTCTCTCTCTCTCCCTCTCTCTCCCTCTCTCTCTCTCTCTCTCTCTCTCCCTCTCTCTCTCTCTCTCCTCTCTCTCTCTCTCCCCCCCTCTCTCTTTCTCTCCCACTAGGGTGCAGGGTTTGTCCCATTCAGTTTAGCATCGAAGCCCATTAATCGATTTTGATAACTATTGTAGGCGACATGAACTTAATACCACGCAATCAAATCGCAAGTACGGGATCTCTAGCTCTAGCTAAAAAAAAAATCAATATGTAGGCCATACAAAAAAGAACACATGCTTGATAGCACGAGGCAAAGTTGAAACTTAAATCTTCCCACCCTACCACACTCCATATTCCGAACCTTTCATATTAATTACATCGTGTTGTTTATTATCCAACCAATCCTTCCTGGATAAGAAACAGACCACAGCTTCGTTCTAGCAGGTTGTTTTGCCCCTGTTAAAAAAAGAAAACTCACTAGCCCAAGAACACAGAACCTGTCACCCAAGAAACAAAAGCTCCAATTTATGATGCAATAAGACCTCAAATCGGATATCTCCGCTAGGACGCAAATACAATAACAACAACAGTGTAATGGATATGTGGCAGTGATCAAAGGTCAGCAAGCACATAACGGTGGACTATCATGACGTGATAAACAAGCCAGTACCCTTTGTTTTACCCTCAACACACAAAATCGCCAAACTTAAAACCAATGGTAGGCCTATTTACCCTACCCACCACTTAACATACTAAAACAACAATAACAAAAAAAACCTAGGTACTAAGAGACAAAATATAAACACTTCACGAAATTGGGGAGTGTACCACACTTTTTTCTAAAGGCCAACGCCCACGCCCACGGTTACGGTTCGACAGACTAAGTGGAGGGTAGCGTAATACCCGTGTAACAACTATGTGCGTAGTAGGAAGGACTACCATAGTGGGCTGACTACAGGGTCGTAACGTGGAGTAAGAACTGACAACGCCCTCTTCAAGACTGGATGGAACAATCAGAACGTGGCGTAATGCATGTCCGACAGTGACTTTCCGATGGATTTATTGACAAGACTGACGGACCAGCTCACGTAATGTATGTATGCTCGTGACCAGGTAAGTTGACAGGTTGATCACCAAGATAAGACCAAAAAAAAAGAAAAGAGAGACAGAAAGATTGGAAGAAATGCATTGATAGAGATGGACAGACAATGACAGACCGACCGACCGACCGACCGACCGACCGACCAACAGACAGACAGACAGACAGACAGACAGAGAGATAGATAGATAGATAGATAGATAGATAGATAGATAGATAGATAGATATTTAGGTAGATAATTGGTCTGGAATACATGTATACATGCACTGTATACATGTATAGATATACATACATACATACATACATACATACATACATACATACATACATACATACATACATACATACATACACACAATAACATACACACACGTATGGAAAGAGAGACAGAGAGACAGAGACAGACAGAGACAGAGAGGAAGGGAAAGAGAGGTGGGGAGGAGGGAGGTGGAGAAAGTAGGGAGGGGGTGACGTCAGTCAAACAGAGTAAAAGAGACAGACACAGACCAACAAAAAAGGCAAAGTCGGACAGAGAGAATTAGGACGGGGGGGGAGGGTGGGAACGGGGTTTTCTTTGGGAAAGGCCAAGCTGAAGCACGTTAAATGCCAGACAGTGCGTTGAAAAGTCAACAGCGGAAGCTACCTTGATCCCAACGAAACTTCTATCTCAACGACAAACTTGTGAAGCCCAAAGAAACCAGGGATGTTTGCAACAGACAAAAACGAACACATGTATAACAGCAGGAAACTCGAATAAGGATTCCACACTCTCAAAGACTTATATACCATAGCAATCGTTCTTTGGGACACGTGAGGCTACCATCCTCCTCTTTCTCCTCCTCCTCCTCCTCAACATCATCATCATCATCATCATCATCATTCATCATCATCATCATCATCATCATCATCATCATCATCATCAAGACTGCTTCACTACCAATATCGCCACCAAAGAGAAACAAAAGATGTTCACATTCTACAAATCCCCAAAATGACCAAGCACATGAAACTTACGTAGACAGACAGCTCTATAGATACTAAGATAAGACGTGGACTTTTGGCTGGCTGGTACAAAAAAAAAAGCCGGACAGGTCAGCCAAGCGGCAATGAAATTCTCCTCATGTCGGGGACTTCCTTGTAAGTGTCTTCACTGGCCAGCCACCAGACCTCTCCCTCCTCCCAGGCCACAGTAGGCGGGACCACGTGTGCATAATCCTCTCTACATTATACGGCCCAGAACACACAAAAAAGGGGGTTGCTCTTTCTCAACTTAGTGGAGGGGGTATTTTCCCTGTTTGTGTCAAGGCTCCTATGAGGAGCTGAAAGAAACGCAAGGTTTGCATAGATCTAGAAAACACCCCCTACTGATGGTGACCTGGAATCACAGGCCAGAAACTTGAACACACCGGCCCACACACATACAACCCTACTCCACACACATAATACTCATTATTATGCACACACGTTTATCACACACACACAGACACAGACACATATATATATATATATATATATATATATAATATATATATAATATATATATATATATATAAATAATACACACGCTAACAATTTGACGACCCGGGTTCGATTCTTCCCCTGGAGTTAACATCAGTGATGACTCCACTCTCCCCAAAAGTTCTTCGGATGAGACTATAAACCGATACCCGTGTGTCAACGCACGCAGATCATCTTGTGCACACGTGAAATCCTGTTCCGCTTTTCGTAAAAGTAGGCTGTTGTGTGCCGGTGGGAACAGATGACAAGATTTAAAAACTGCATACACACGAGGACTGGATTAAAAAAGCACACAAGTGCTTATTCACTATCCTCGATATATTATAAATTAATGAATAAATAAGTATATGTTTATATAATATATACATGTATATATAGATATACTATATTACATTATAATATATATATATATATATATATATATATAATATATATATATATATATATTATATATATATATATAGTATATGTATATCTGCGTCGTGGGATCTTTCTCTTTCAGACGCACGCGCGCGCGCGCGCGGGCGCACGCACGCACGCACACACACACACACGCACGCACGCACGCACGCACACACGCACGCACGCACATCACACCGACTGAAAATGAAATGCCTCAGAGCATGAACGATTATCAATGACCTGCGAAGAAAACATGGAAAGAGAATTAAGCGGTTCTTGTCCACTTTAGTAGAAAGCCATATGACAATGACAAAATTGGATTTTAAACAAAACTTGACTTGGAATAGTAACATGATGATGGATTGATAGCTTTAGAATCGTTTTAATTTCGACTAGTGACGGTATTTTTGGAAAAAGAAGGTGTCATGCTCATGGTGGTGATGAGTGTTAATACTGGTGATGAGAGTCCGTGTTTTCAAGTAACATTTCAAAAGGAATCATACCATTTGAGAGATGAAGTACGCAGAAAATCAAACGATACTGAAACCACGATTGCTGGCCAAGTATTTTATTATTTAACTATTTCTATTTTTTTAGGGTATCTAGAGATACGCGATTTTGTGAAGTTACAACAACCTCAGAATATAACATGTAACTTACATAATGCTACTGTTACTTGGTTACGCATAACTTGGCAAAAGTTAAAAAATTCCAAGCCTTGTAGAAACATACTCATCATGGTGGTCATCGGATTTCTACCAAACATGAACATACTCAACTCAATGTAGTATCAAGTTTAATCTATTAAAAACAAGTTAATGCCCCCCCCAAAAAATCATTTTCATTTTGTTGGAGGTCATTCAATGAGCTTTTGATGACTTATTGTTATGTCATTGTGTCGAGGTGGCACTTGAGTAGGAAAGTGCTTCATAAACACTAGGAAAAACATATAAAAAATTGAGTCATTTAACTTAAAAATATGTAACAAAAAAAAACAAAATTCAAGACCAATTCACTATGTTTAAAAAAAAGCAAAGGCACCGGGAGAGAGTGTTTTCCAAACCCTAGTATAGTATAAGGTAAACAGACTATAATCATAACCCCTCTCGTCGTCGAACGCCACAAACAACTATTATGTTAGCGAAAATGCGTTGCATTGCCTGTTTAGCGCCTGACAAGCCCAGGCCCAGCGCATTCGACTTCAGCGTGGGAGAGAATTGTTATCATAATCTAAAGCTTAGATTTCCCCTGCCTAAAACATCACCATCTTTTCCTGTGCAAAAACTGGACAATAACCTGTCATGAAAGAATGTTAAAACGAAACACTGTGGGGTGACTGTCACAGACAGACAATGCGAGGTTGAATGCGTCAAAGGGTGGAGATAGGGATGGGAATTGGGGTGCGGTTGGGGATCCGATTTCTTGGTATGGATCCTGAAAGGGGATTGTGAAACCTGGGAGGAGGGTAAAAAGCTGATAGTGATTCAGGCCACGGTAATGTTTCGCAAAGGTAAAAAGTAAACAACGTGCGCATTAAGCAGGGGCAGAAAAAAAAACAAAAACGAATAGTACTAGAAAGTGACAATCCGGAGCGCGGAATATATTTTCAATGCAAACACGGATCTCAAAAGGGGGCAAAACGGGAACGTATGTGGAGCGTGGGGCAAAAAGTGAAGTATAATTATCTGGAGCATGGAATTTTTTTTTATAGTCGAGTGTATAGATCTGTATAGGACACCTTTACATTTTCCTCCGTGTCGTGGAGCAAAAAGTGAACGTATCTCGAGCGTGAAGTGATAAGTAAACGTATTCATCTAGATCTGGAGTGTGGGGTAAAAAGTACACTTAGAAAACTTATATGAAGTGTGGAGCAAACGCAAGACTGTACATATAAAGTATGGGGGTAAAAAGTGCACTTATATGGAGTGTGGAGGTAGAAAGTACACACACACACACACACACCACACAACACAACACACACAATATATATATATATTATATATATATATATATGTATATATATATGTATATATATATATATCTGTGTGTATGATGTATACATTATAGTTTATACATATATGTTGATATATATATTATTCTCTCTCTCTATATATATAATATAAAGTGGAGTAAAATATAAGCTTTATGAGTGTAGGTGGTAAAAAGTGCACATATATTATTATGTGGAGAATGGAGCAACATGTGCAGTGTCAGATGACTGTGGGCAGAGCACACAAGAGGGCACAGAATGTCAGAGGAGGGAAACACTGTGAGTGGGGCAACAAGAGCACAGTCAATCAGAGAGGACAAGATGGGGCAACAAGAGCACAGTGTCAGAGGACTGTGGGGCAACAAGAGCACAGTGTCAGAGGACTGTGGGGCAACAAGAGCACAGTGTCAGAGGACTGTGGGGCAACAAGAGAACAGTGTCAGAGGACTGTGGGGCAACAAGAGCACAGTGTCAGAGGACTGGGAGGCGCAACCAAAGAGAACAGTGTCAGAGGACTGTGGGGCAAAAGAGCACAGTGTCAGAGGACTGTGGGGCAACAAGAGCACAGTGTCAGAGGACTGGGGGCAACAAGAGCACAGTGTCAGGTGGGGGCAACAAGAGATAAGATTAAACAGTGGGAGAAAATGTGGAAGTGGGGTGAAAACAGAACAGAGTTTGGAGTGTGGAGCTGAAAATAAAGCGGTGTCTTGGGGTATAGTGAAATAGAAATGCAGTTCAAGTGGGGGGTGGGGGGGGTGTTGTTAAACAAAACAGGTCTGGAGTGTTGGATGAAAAACTACGAAATGTCTCGGAGGTGGGGTGAAGAAAAATACGAAGGTGTGGAGTGTGGGGTGACAAAAACCACCAAGTCTGGAGTGTGGGTGAAAAAACGAAGTGTCTGGAGTGTGGGGTAAAAAAAACGAAGTGTATGGAGTGTGGGGTGAAAAAACGAAATTTATGGAGTTGGGGTGAAAAAACGAAGTGTCTGGAGTGTGGGGTGAAAAACAAGTGTGTGGAGTGTGGGGTGAAAAAAAGAAAGTGTTGGAGTGTGGGGGGTGAAAATAAAGAACAGTGTTGAAGTGTGGGGGTGAAAATAAACGAAAGTGTTGGAAGTGTTGGAAATAAGAAAGTGTGTGAAACGAGGGTGAAAATAAACGAACAGGTGAAGGTGGGGGTGAAAAAAACGAACAAGGTCTGAATGTGTGGGGTGAAAAAACGACATTGTTTGGAGATTGGAGAAGAGTAACAGTTCAACGGAGGGAAAAAAGGAACACGCTGTGAGTGAGAAAACAGAAAACATACACACACGCACGCATCCGCACCATACCACTCTCTCTCTTTCTCAGCCTTAGTCATTTATAATTACACAATTCGTTTCTCTATGGGAATTTAGAGGAGGGCATAGAGTAGATAAAACGACTGTAGGCGTGGTTGTTTTTCCAAGGCTTACCTCGATGGTTCACAGTGGACTCTTGTGGAGATTAAACATTGCACGCTGCTTTAAAATGCAAACTGTCAAACTGTGTATAGACCTACTTGAAAAAAAAATACACTGACACTAGATTGCATCGGGGGAGGAGGAGTGTAGTGGGTTTGGGAGAAAGTTTTTTTTTTTTTTATCCATGGCCTATTCATAGCTTAATTATTTCTAGTTTATCATCACTCGAAAACATCAGCTCAATATTGCGTGTTGCACATGTAGGCGTATACATACTATTACAATATAGATCTTTTCACTTCTTGTGAATAAGCTGGTGTGGTGCGAGATATTTGCAAGAAGCAGCACGTATAGAATATTCTGCTTGCACAGTGAAATTTGAAAACCTTTACAAAAACACCCCAATGTTGAATGTAGGGCTACAGTAATTTAAAATATTCCTATTGGTTTAATATAAACACCCTAAAAAAGATCTATAACATCAGCAACCATGACATTGGAAGACTCTTAGATAACGCACAAGAAAATCTGAAAAAAACCATTTACTTCCAGTGAGCTTTTGCATGTCCACCCACTCAGCCCCCCCCACCCCCCCCTTCCCCCAATTTCTTCTCCAAACACTTCCCCTTTTATACCGCAGGGTCGCGTGTCAAATTCAGATCGATCTATTTATAGATAACTCACTCTCTCTCTCTCTCTCTCTCTCTCTCTCTCTCTCTCTCTCTCTCTCTCTCGCTCTCGCTCTCTCTTATATCTTTCACTTTCTTCTTCTCGAAGTTCAAGCTGGAAGCATAGTCAATACTAAGCCCAAGACATGCATTTTGTTAAAGTTTCGCACAAAGTAGAGACACCCATGAACCAGTAGCCAAAACAAATCTGACAGGCAGATGACGACGACAGGAAGAAAAGAAAAACTAGATCTAGTAAATATTTTTTCTTGTGAACGATAATAATCTTAATGTTGACAAAACAAACTTAAGACAAAAATATCGAATTTGATCAACGGATATTGTGTTCCTGTAAGACATTTATACATTATAGTTTCTGTTCTTTCTTGGCTTCTGAATTGAATCATTAGCTTGATAAGCTCAGAGGACACATGAAGAGCAAGAGGAGGGAGAAAGAGCGAGACGAAAACGGACACTAAATTACTGACGAGAGAGAGGAGAGAGAGAGAGAGAGAGAGAGAGAGAGAGAGAGAGAGAGGAGAGAGAGAGAGAGAGAGAGGAGGAAGAGAGAGAGAGAGAGAGAGAGAGAGAGAGAGAGAGAGAAGAGACAGAGCAGACGAGAAGAGAGAGGAGACGAGAGAGAGAGAGAAGAGAGAGAGAGAGAAGAGAGAGGGAGAGAGAAGAGGAGAGAAGAGAGAGAGAGAGGAGAGGGGGAGGAGAGAGAGAGAGAGGAGAGAGAGAGAGAGAGAGAGAGAGAGAGAGGGAGAGGAGAGAAGGATAGAGAGAGAGAGAGAGGGGGGGAGGAGGAGGAGGAAGGAAGGAGAGAAAGAGAGAGAGAGAGAGAGAGAGAAGAGACAGAAGACAAGACAGAGAGAGAGAGAAGAGAGAGACAGAGAGAGAGACGAGACAGAAGAGAGACAGAGAAAGAGACAAGACAGACAGACAGACAGACACTGAGAGAGAAGGAAGACAGACACTGAGAGACAGACAGACCGAATGAGAGGATGGTAAGACAGAGTGAGAGAGTGAGAGAGGAGAGAGAGAGAGAGAGAGAGAGAGAGAGAGAGAGAGAGAGAGAGAGAGAGCAAATAATTATAATGTACACATAATATACATGCATGTATACATTATGTCAGTGTGTGTGTGCGTGTGTGCGTGCGCGTACACGTGCGTATGTGTGTATAATTATATCACTTATGTGTGTGTGTGTGCGTGTGTGTGTGTGTACGCCGCTCGCGCGCGTACGTGTCTGTGTCACTTGGTGTGTTAAGACTATTAGTAGAGTAGGCTAATTAAAACAATACAAATATTCCATCAATAATAATATATAAATAGTATACTCACATGCTGTATCATTTCCCGGGTAGCACTCACGAAACAAGCCCCTGTAGCGGGTGTGTGTGTAGCGGTCCCGTTTTGCCAAAGTATCATCTCCCGACAATTTGCTTCTGTCCACGTCAAACTCCAACCAGTAGTCAGTGCCAAAGGACACGGCCATGAAGACCAAAGTGATGGGCCCCAAAATGGTGGCAATTACGATCAAAGCAGTAGAACACGACATGGTTTAGTTAACCGTCTGCACAACAAAACTCGGAGAAATCAAACTTCAAACGGTCGAAACTTAGTTGGCAAAATGGTGTGGAAACTTGTCACACCGTGACAGTGTTCGAAACAAAAAAGATCCAACTTCTCCAGAGCAGATGTCGTTGACGTCTGTTCTGTTTACCTCCAGGTGTGCAGACGACACTTTAATCAAAGTCTCGCGCTGTAATACCGCCACGCCTTGACTCAGAGCAGACCACGATTCATCCCTTTTATTTTCCTCCCCCCTGTCCTGGTCCCCACACTTCACCACTCTCTTCCTCCCCTTCAGTGTTCTCTGTACCGAGTTGTTGAAAGGTTCTATTATTACACGCAAGTGGCGAACGTTTCAGTGAGGTGTCCCCTTCTCTTTCCTTTCCAGTAGCAGAACAGTGGACGGTCGCTGTGTTCCCCCGTTTCGCAGTAAACCTGTCCTGGGTCTTGTCGACACAGGGCGTGTGCTGGACAAGGCGTGTGTAGGTACAGGTACAACAGGTATTCAGCAGTCTGTGACACTCGCGTTTAACTGGGTTTACCTGTCCAGGTAGCTAGCCGGTGCTGTTTTATAGAATCTGTACCCCGTTCGTTCTGCTACAACAGGGAAATTTGAGATCACCTGAATGTATCACTTTGGGTGTAATCTCTACCCCCTCCCCCCCCCCTCACAGGCACACAAACAATGTTTTGTTTTATGTTTTTGGCTGCTTTTTGTTGCTTTTCTTATTCCTTTTGTTATGAATCAGTACCGGGCCTAATAATTTACCGATAAATTCCCGCTGTTTTTACAGTTTGCAGTGTTTTTAACAAAACCAATATTTCATTGGACGAAGATAAACAAAATAATTAACATCCAAGCTAAAAACGAACAAGCATATAAACACAAACTGATAAACTAGCAAACAAATATTTAGATTTTTAAAAAAACAATGCTACTACTACTTACTACTACTACTACTACTAC
>CM060316.1:50249201-50256701 GCA_030674155.1 Stramonita haemastoma | reverse complement strand
TCAGCGAACAGGCCTGTGGCTGTAATAGTCATTATCGCTTTTGTTAATTGTTAGCATTATTTATTGGTCTCCCCAGGTGTCTCTTACATTCAATGGCATCATTCAATGGCTACTTGTTGGCAGACGAACGTTTTAATCATCTTAACTTACCTGCCACCTTCCTTCCGACAGTGCTACAGAGAACGTGTACTTGAAACAGACACCAAACACAAAGCAGGGTAGGATTCTAACAAAATATTTTAGTACTGTATATCTTTGTTTACATTAAATTTAGCACCTCTCTGTATCACGAGGTCTTTGTCTCTCTCTTTCTGTGTCTGCCTATCTTTTTCTCTGTATCTGTCCGTTTATCTGTTTTTGTCCCGGGCCTCTGTTTTTAGTCTTATCAACACATACACACACACGCACACACGCACGCACCAGCACGCACACACACACACACACACACACACACACAACACACACACACACACCACACACACACACACACACACACACACACATAGATTTGGAATGAGATCACTATTTAAAGACTAAGTCATTTGGATACAAACACTGAAAATAAACCCATTCATTACGTTAGACGTTGCTGTTGTTTTTGGATGGGTAGAATTCACCGAGAAACCGAAGCCAGCTTTTGTCATCACTTTAATTAGTGGCTGACATTAGATGATCTTGTAAATGAATAAGTCACAGAAGACGAGGGAGCTTTCTTTCAGGACTATCGCGCGGTATTCACTAGAAACGATGACGATGTAAGGATGATGCTTATAGAAGTACCCCAGCTTTCATACAGACTTCTTGACAAGGTTTATCCATGCACTTCCCATCAATATAATTATTGCAACGTTAACCGCAACCGACAGATATGGACACATGCAGTGTTGGTCAAGAAATTCAGGAATTTGCTTTTGAATAACGTGCAATGGTATGTTCTAGAGAGAAACAGCGCAACAAGAGGATCATGTCATAGTATGTCTTTTTTCATGAAATGACACATGCGTCTAAAACTTCTGTCTTCAAATTGTCTTTCGACCTCTCACCATCCCCCTCCTCCTCCTCAGTCCCTTAACATAGACGGTTATTACTGTTTAAAAACAACAACAAAAACAATAAAAAACTTGCCCCTAAAAGCATGATGCTACGAGGACGTAGGCTAAACCATTGTTGTTGAAAACAAAACAAACAAAATCACAGAAACGAACTTGTCCCTAGCAGCTTGATACTCTGAGAACGTAGATCAAACGAGGAGTGACCACTGACTTCATAACCATGTCCTTAACACCTTGATGTTTTAAAATCATAGGACCAACAGCGAATGCTATAATCGAAAAAAATATTTTTCATAACTATTTGACAACTTTCTTTTTGCATTGAAGGGAGAGAACTGGAACCGTCGCAAGCTGGAGTATAGCAACTTGAAAGGTTAAAATTAACATAGAAAACAAAAAAACCCCCATAATTCCTGGCATGAATGTATTTTTTATATTATGTAGTTCAGTCCAGTGGTTTCCTGGTATGATAAAGGAGATAGAGTGCAACATATTATGGGTAGCCTGAAAATCCATGTGTTAATTGCCGATCTAGATACTTTGATGAAGAGGGGAGACAAAACTACGCATTTTCGAAAAAGAGCTTGCTAGAGTTCATTCCCATGAATCGTTCTCTCTCTCTCTCTCTCTCTCTCTCTCTCTCTCTCTCTCTCTCTCTCTCTCTCTCTCTCTCTCTCTCTCTCTCTCTCTCTCTCTCTCTCTCTCTCTCTCTCTCTCCTCTCTTCTGTGCGAGTGGGTGACAGAGAGAGACAGAGACAGACAGACAGACACAGAGAGAGAGAGACAGACAGACAGAGAGATCAAATCAAATCAAATCAAAATTTTATTTCCAGATGGTACATTGAGTAAGCAATAAATTTGCTTTTTTTCATCAAGCCATCTATCTAAAAAATAAAAGAGAGGAGAGAGAGAGAGAGAGAGAGAGAGAGAGAGAGAGAGAGAGAGAGAGAGAGAGAGAGAGAGAGAGAGAGAGAGAGAGAGAGAGAGAGAGAGACAGACAGACAGACAGACAGACAGACAGACAGACAGACAGACAGACAGACAGACAGAGACATACAGACAGAAACACAGAGAGACAGAGAGAGAGAGACACACACAGATAGATTTGAAAAAAACCCACAATCCTTTGGTCAAGCCCTTTTTACGGTCCAGAGGAGAGTATTAGACTAGAATTAATTTTTCAGTGTAAGCAGACGATGAACATACCACAGACATGTAGACGTGGAAGAGTAAGTCCCATGTCCTCTCTTACACACACACACACCTACACACACACACACACACACACACACACACACACACACACACACACACACACACACACACACACACACACACACACACACACGCATACACACGCACACGCTTGTCTAATATCCCTTTTTGTGAAGAGACGTTAAATTGAAGACCACACACACACACACACACACACACACACACACACACACACACACACACACACCCGCGCGCGCGCGCGCGCGCGCGCGCGCGCACTCCCACACACACTATCAGCCAGTGTAAAGCTCTTCTTACCTTCCATTAGAAAGACATCAAAACTAACTTTGCATTTCGCACCAAACTCATTACTTGGCTGCGAACTCTAACACCAGAGTGTGAATTATTCAACATTTTCAGAAACCCTGTGGTCCTTTTCCTCTGTGTGTGTGTGTGTGTGTGTGTGTGTGTGTGTGTGTGTGTGTGTGTGTGTGTGTGTGTGTGTGTGTTTGTGTGTGTGTGTGTGCGTGTGTGTTTTTCTGTTCCTTAGCTTTCTCAGCGGTTTTTTGTTTTCTTGTTTTCAGGTTTGCTTTGTCCTATCTCTCTTTTTCTAAGGTGGGGGGGGGGGGGGGGGAGGTGGGTGCAGAGACTGGAGAAAAGGAAATAATTTTTCTGCAGAGACTGAAATGTTGAAAACACCGTCAAATTAGACAACAAAATATGCAACATAAAAACGCATGCAAGATCGCACGCACACACACACACACACCACACACATACACAGATAGATAAACACACACACACACACAGACACGCATATACACACTTGCACACTTGCGTGCATGCACACAAACACATACACACGCGAACCACACACACACACACACACAACACCACTCGCGCGCGCGCGCGCGCTCACACACAGAGACACACACACACACTCACACACACGCAGAGAGAGAGAGAGAGAGAGAGAGAGAGAGAGAGAGAGAGAGAGAGAGAGAGAGAGAGAGAGAGAGAGAGAGAGAGAGAGAGAGAGAGAGAGACAGAGACAGAGACAGAGACAGAGACACAGAGACACAGAGACACAGAGAGAGACAGACAGACAGAGACAGAGAGAGACAGACAGAGACAAACAGAGACAGAGACAGACAGAGACAGAGAGACACAGAGAGACAGAGAGACAGACAGACAGAGAGACAGGCAGGCAGACAGACAGAGAGACAGAGACAGGTAGACAGAGCGAGAGAGAGAGACAGACAGAAAGACAGACAGACAGACAGGCAGACAAAGTCTACATAAAAAAGGTACCGTAAAAAAGACAACAATATGAAAGAAAATAAAACAGAACAACGTAGAATAAAACCCCCCTACCAAAGAATCGTTCAGAGACTCTACCATAGACATAGGCAGCACGATGAATGCCGAATAAAACCTCGCTATCAGAGACAATCTTCACTTTACTGTCTTACTGGCTCTGACTGACTTGTCTCTTTTTCACTGGCTTCGGCAAAACATTTACTACACAATAGTGCTGATCGAGAGGAGATAGGTAAATAGCACGTAGCTATCCTGTATGCTATGCCTGAAGGAGAGGCGATAGGTAAATACACGTAGCTATCCTGTATGCTATGCCTGAACCAGAGGCAGTAGGTAAATAGCATATAGCTATCCTGTATGCTATGCCTGAACCAGAGGCAGTAGGTAAATAGCACATAGCTATCCTGTATGCTATGCCTGAACCAGAGGCAGTAGGTAAATAGCACATAGCTATCCTGTATGCTATGCCTGAACCAGAGGCAGTAGGTAAATAGCACATAGCTATCCTGTATGCTATGCCTGAACCAGAGGCGATAGGTAAACAGCACATAGCTATCCTGTATGCTATGCCTGAACCAGAGGCAGTAGGTAAATAGCACATAGCTATCCTGTATGCTATGCCTGAACCAGAGGCGATAGGTAAACAGCACATAGCTATCATGTATGCTATGCCTGAACCAGAGGCAGTAGGTAAATAGCACATAGCTATCCTGTATGCTATGCCTGAACCAGAGGCGATAGGTAAACAGCACATAGCTATCCTGTATGCTATGCCTGAACCAGAGGCGATAGGTAAATAGCACGTAACTATCCTGTATGCTATGCCTGAACCAGAGCGATAGGTAAACAGCACGTAGCTATCCTGTATGCTATGCCTGAACCAGAGGCGATAGGTAAATAACACGTAGCTTTCCTGTATTCCTGAAGGAGAGGCAATAGGTAAACAGCACATAGCTATCCTGTATGCCTGAACCATAGGCTATAGGTAAATAGCACGTACCTATCCCGTACGCCTGAACGAGAGGCAATAGGTAAATAGGCCTAGCACATGCGCACGCATGTACCCTTCTGCGTGTGTGATTATGTAAAGGTAAGTTTACATGTATACATGATTTCATCCAATAATTTTGCACCTTATAATTATGTCATCTTACACATAAAAACCAGAAGCCATCCTCAGCAGATCTAACAACACTTCAAGCTGAAACTTATGACCATGCTGCAGACAGTACTTCATCCCCAGGCTTCAGAGAGATATTGCCCACACTCCATCCCACTCTCCATGGCTCTGCACGTGTCTTGGCACATCACAATGCTCACAGCCACATAACACCATATAGTGTGCAGTGAGGTAGGTGCCTGCATCAGGATATCACTGAGATATTGATCTGAAAGGACAGCTTCCGAACCCCCAACTGTCATAAATTTGATGGCTTGGTAGGGAGGGCGGGAGGGAGTTAACTTTTCACAGAGAGAGAGAGAGAGAGAGAGAGAGAGAGAGAGAGAAGAGAGAGAGAGAGAGAGAGAGAGAGAGAGAGAGGAGAGAGAGGAGAGAGAGAGAGAGAAGAGAGAGAGACAGACAGACAGACAGACAGACAGACAGACAGACAGACAGGCAGGCAGACAGACAGATAGACAGACAGAAACAGAGGCAGAAAGAGATGGAGAGAGAGACAGAGAGAGGTTGAGAGAGATAAAGACACAGAGAGATTTAGAGAGAGAGAGAGGGAGAGATTGAGAGTCAGAGAGAGACAGAGACAGAGAGACAGAGATAGACACTGAGATTGATGCTTGGACATGCAGACAGACAGACAGAGGGACAAACAGACAGAGAAGGCACACCAAAGCAGACACGAATAAAACAGCTGAAACAAAGTTAAGCTGACAGGCTGAAATACACTTTAAAAACAGAAACAGTGAAAAAAGTTACAAAAATCCAGAGCAACAAGACATGGAAGGGAAACCAGTGAACTCTGTGAAAATCATGACCCCACAAAATATAGTTGCCCGACGATTCCACCTTCACGGCTATTTTCTGTCTGTCTGTCTGTCTTTGTCTCTGTATTTGTCTATCTTTCTGTCTGTCTCTCTGTATTTGTCTCTGTCTCTGTATTTGTTTATCTGTCTGTTTCTCTGTCTCTGTTTGTCTGTCTGTCTCTGTCTCTGTCTCTCTCTCTCTCCCTTGTCAATAAATTCGCTCAATGACTGCCAAATTAGATTTCCAGGGAATCAGTGCTCAAAAGAGATGGCTGTCTGTGCCGTATAACAGTTTTCTAAATCATTTAGGCCCTGTACATTTCTGGATGCGTGGGGTATATATTTTGGAAAGATAATGCATATCAAGTAAAAGATCAGATGTGTTAGCGAACATTGATTAAAATCTTCTTCTTCTTCTTCTTCTTCTTCTGCTATTTCTTCTTCTTCTTCTTCTTCTTCTTCTTCTTCTTCTTCTTCTTCTTCTTCTTCTTCTTCTCTCTTCTTCTTCTTCTGCTATTTATTCTTTTTGCTATTTCTTCTTCTGCTATTTCTTCTTCTTCTTCTTCTTCTTCTTCTTCTTCTTCTTCTTCTTCTTCTTCTTCTTCTTCTTCTTCTTCTTATTTTTTATTTCTTCTTCTTCTTTTCTTTTTTCTTCTTCTCCTCCTCTTCCCCTTCCTCCTCCTCTTCCTCCTCCTTCACCTCCTCCTTTTTCTTCTCACACCCTTATTCCTTGTTCTTCTTTGCTTTCATTTTCTTCTTTTCCTTTTCCAAAGAGCACACTTGGATGCTTTCCAAGCCAATCCCAATGTCCCTATTGATAAAGCCATGAGTCTTCCATCAGAGTGACACTCTGTGGTGGGTGACTTCAGATTCGTGTTTCACCTCTGCACGGTATATGGGGGTGGGGGGTGGAGTGGTGGGTGGGTGGGGGGGGGTGGAGAGGGGGCGGAGGCGGAGTGTGACCCCGCGTGCGCGCGCATGCGTACTTGCTTGCATGAGCGTGTGTGTGCGTGCCTCTGTGTGTGTGTTTGTGTGTTTTGTGTGTGTGTGTGTGTGTTGTGTGTGTGTGTGTGTGTGTGTGTGTGTGTGTGTGTGTGTGTGTGTTATAGCCTAGTGGTTAGAGTGATGCCCCTTGTGATCAGCTGACCCGGGTTCGAATCTCGTTCAAGAGGATTTTTCCTCTGGAGTTAGTATCAATACCGAGTCCACGCTCCCCAAAAGTTCTTCGGATGAGACTAAAAACCAAGGTCCCGTGTGCAAACGCACGGAGAAAAATCTTGTACACACCTTAAAATCTGTTCTGTTTTTAGGCAAAGCAGGCCATTGTGTGCCGGTGGGAACAGATGACAGAATTTACAAAAATGCATACACACAGCGACTAGATGTAAGATGCAAATGAGTGCTTATTGCATTGTCCTCGAAAAAAAGAATAAGAAAAAATCCACACACACTTTCCCGTCTGATATCACTAGTTAGTGGAAGGATGTTAAACTGAAGAATTAACTCTTACACACACACACACACACACACACACACACACACACACACACACACACACACACACACACACACACACACACACACACACACACACACACACACACACTCTCTCTCTCTCTCTCTCTCTCTCTCTCACACACACACACAGATGACAAGATTTACAAAACTGCACATGCACGGGGACTGGATGTAAAAAAGCTCACGAGTGCTTATTCCACTATCCTCGATATAAAAGAATAAATAAATAAATAAATAAACACATACACACACTCACACTCACACACACACACACGCGCGCGCGCGCGCGCGCACATCACACCAACACACACATACACACCGCGCGCGCGCGCCGCCCAACCATTTAAGTAGCCTCATTCAGACTTCGGGCATAGAATCATTGATAATGACGACATTGATTAGTGTCACAAGTATGTGC
>CM060316.1:50221701-50241701 GCA_030674155.1 Stramonita haemastoma | reverse complement strand
GGGACTGAGTGATGATGAGTGAGTGACATCTAGTCCCCGTGTGTATGCAGTTTTGAAAATTTTGTCATCTGCTCCCGTTCTGAAGACTGCCATCTCCAGGACGCTGTCTTGCTTAGGAACCCTCCCCCCCAAAAAAAAAGAAAGAAAAGAGGCCGTTATTATTGGAAAGGGAATAAAATTCTGGAAAGGGATGGCAGCTAAGAGGTTTCCAGAGAAGGAACTTGAAGTCATGGGTTCAAATCTCCGCTGGGCCTGGAGAATTAAAGGTGGGACTTTTACGATCTCCAAGGTCAACTTGAAGTGCAGAACTGCCAAGGCTTTGTGGATACATTTTAAACAACATCACTAAATCAAGACTGTCATGAAAAAAACCCCAGCTCCAGAAATAACTCCTCTTTTGATTCCAATGGTTAGCCATAGTGACAGCGACCATGAACCAGGCACTAGAAGTGTATTATTGAAGCGGATGGAGCGAGAGAATTGTGTTATCTGGCATCTTTATTTCTGAGAGGTTTCTTCCCTCAGTGCTGTCCTAGCTCTTCCTCTCTGCAATGACAGCCTTGGTATTTCCATTTCTCTGGATCTTTTTATCTTTTTTGGGGTTTTTTTTCCTGCTCATTGACGACTGTTTTTGTAGTTTGATATCTAAAAAAAAATTGGGTGTGTGTAAGAAATGGGGTCATGGGTATAGTTAAATACTTATCGTTTCATTATCGAATATAATATATATATAAATATATATATATATATACATATATACATATATACATATATACATATATCACATTCTACTTCTTGTTGTTGCTGCTATGTTGTCCTTCTTCTTCCTCTCGCCCTCCTCCTTTTTCTTCGTTTCATCACCCTCCCCACAAGTCTTTCAATGACAACCAATTTTACTTTTAAGTACACATCCCAAATCACTGTCATCATCTTCATCACCGTCTTGATCACCATCATAGGTAGCATCATTTTCATCGGCGTCGTCACCTTAATCATCGTCATCTTTCTCATAGCAACATTCGTTTTGATAATTGGTCATCATGATGATGGTAAGTATAACCATTAACAGTCACAACAATAGCAAAATAGATCAGCAATAAAAAAAAAAAGAACAGTATCTAATCAATCCACATTTATCATAGTCATCACCAGCCGCAATAGTACATTTTCATTCCAACGGTCTACCGATATGGATCCTAACATCCCATCAATCTTTGCCAGTGAGGTCAACGTCTTTCTACTCGGAAGGAACTCAACCAAGCTATAACAACTCATCAAAGCCAGGACAGTGTATACAGGCTTTAGGAGATGTCCTTTCGTTTGTGTGTCAGATCGATATTTCAGAAATATCGCTGCCACTGTCTCAAAACAGGCCATTACACTAGGCGCCCGTGACATTTCATGCTGTAACAAAATACGGTCAGAGCCAGGGAGACCAGTGCTTTGGCCTGGATCAACTAGCTCTGTGAAGGCTCAAGCCTAAAGTGCTATCTGATCAGCAGAGGGTGTCCTACTTCTTCTGTGCTCGATTAAATATTAGCGGTCAAAGAGTACGGAAGGGGGGGGGGGGTAGGGGGTAGGAGCCCTCACACACACACACACACACACACACACACACACACACACACACACACACACACACACACACACACACACACACACACACCTCTCTCTCTCTCTCTCCTCCTCTCTCTCTCTCTCTCTCTCTCTCTCTCTCTCTCTCTCTCTCTCTCTCTCTCTCTCTCTCTCCTCTCTCTCTCTCTCTCTCTCTCTCTCTCAAGATCGGAATGAGGGAACGAAAAAACAAAACAAAACAAGGTTGACAAAATTGGATGAAACTTGACGACAGCTCAATGATTAAAGCCATGAGTTTCCACTCCAGTCGGTTCATGATGGCAGCACTGGTTGGACTCGATGCCATACTCTTCTGTAGAGGGAATCAGGTCTAAATTATCATAGTCTTGCAGATCATACTGGTTAAGATTTTACTTGCTTGAAAATGCTAACATACGATTATAAACACGAAACCATAACCAGCTCTACAGGTTAAATCTTAAGTAATTCTTCAATATTACATTTTGTCCCCAAATTCGACAGAACTCACAAAACGAGGAACTCAACTCCCTTGCCTCCGCTCTTGTTGCCCTGCAGCAGTCCACAGAGCATGCAGGCATTTGTCAGGGCCATTGGATCAGCTGTCTGAGCGTTTGAGGATGAAGAAGAATCTTAAGCACACGCTGCTAAAAAATAAAATCTTTTGTGGAAGAGTAGGCAAGCTAACGGGAAACGATACTGACAGCGTGAAGATACCAAACATTCATTTACATACGTTACCTTTTTTGTTGTTCTTTGGTAGAGGTCATAGAAAGAAGATTAAGAAGAATTAGTCAGCTAAAGACCTTCAAAAAGGAAACTTAATGAGGACGTAATCTGTACTTTTTAGATGAGCAAAATCAAGTATTAAATTCTGAGCTGTCATTATAATAACGGTATCTTCAGAAATAATCTTCCTTGTGATTCTAATGCTTGACCATTTTAACAGAAACTGTGAGCCAGACACTAGGATCGTATAATTTCTTATTTTTTGCTCTTTATCTAAATTTAAAAAGCATTTTTATCCATCCTTTTTTTTCAATCGTTATTTTTTTTCTATTCTTATTGATGAGCCAACAGGGGATTTTTGGGGTGTTCTTTTTCTCAGTGTTGCTGTAACTCTTCCTCTTTGCCTACTATCATTTTATTATTCCATAGCTAGAGTTCATTGCTTACCAATGGTGAAGTGTTTGCATGTACGACCGTTTCTGCCCATAATTATTGAGGTAGCCACATTCCGACTTTACAGATAACTTCTAAACATGACACCAATGTGCATGTGTTTTTTTCCCAAAAAATTTTGTCTACAATTTTTGACCGACTCAAATGGCCTACTCTTCCAAATGTTCTGCCTACCATTTGCACAAGAGGCAGTAGCTTATAGTTTCAGTGGTATAACTTTTGGGGAGAAAGGATTCAGTACTGATGGTTATTCCAATATAAAAATCCCCTTGAACCAGCATCTCAGTGGTGGCTCAAATGCAGGCCATGAAATCGGGAATGCAATTGCTCTAATCACGAGGCTATCCCCCCCACCCCACCTGCTTGTTTTATGATAGTTTACACTATTTCACGACTACTTTAGGAAATGCTTTGTTTATCTTGATTATACAAACGTCCATCTTTGTCCACAGCTAGTACCTTTTGTTATTATCGTTTTTGTCTTTCTCTGCTGTCTTTTAGTTATTTGTCTCTCCACCTTTTGTGTGGCTCTGATTCTCTTTCCCCCACCCCTACTCCTGTATTTCTGTTCCTTCATGATTTGTTTTTAGTCTGGAGATGAGAATGAATTTCAGGATTAGAGGCTCACTCTCAGCCCTTCCAATTGACTAGACTAAAGATTAGGACCGAGTTCACAGAGTTGTCTGCATTCTCTCGGAGCTTTATGTGGACTGGATTGCAAAGTTTAATCTTCCTGTAAAGTATTAATCTGTCGAGCTATCAGCTTATTGATGCTCCGATTTTTTGTTTTACTTTTTTTTTTTAGCGATAGCTATGATACAATGCTGTTTATCACACACACCACGCACGCCGCGCACACACACACACACACACACACACACACACACACACACACACACACACACACACACACACACTCACACACACGTGCATACATACACACACACTTAAATACACACGACACACATACACACACAAATACACGCACGCGCACGCACGCACGTACGCACGCACACACATATACAGACACGTACATCTCACACGCACATCTCACCCACATAAAGTGAAAGTAAGAAAGAAGAGTAATTGATTTTTTAAACCAGAAAAATAAAAGAGAAAGAAAAAACATCCCTGAAATTAAAGGAAGGAAAATTACAGGAAAAGAACAGAAAAAGTAGAGCTAAAACAAGATGAGAGTTCAATGATTAAATCCATGGAATCAGATTCTACGCAATTCATTATGTAACCCCCAGCTGGAGTCACTGCCAAACTACAGTTCAGGGCAAAAGCTGTGTCAGTTATTGATGTAAGCAAAGTGCTAAATGCTGTGTCATTTATTGATGTAAGCTAAGTGCCAAATGCTGTGCCAGTTATTGTTGTAAGTTGAGTGCCAAATGCTGTGCCAGTTATTGCTGAAAGCTAAGTGCCAAATGCTGTGCCAGTTATTGCTGAAAGCTAAGTGCTCAACGCTGTGTCAGTTATTGCTGAAAGCTGAGTGCTAAATGCTGTGTCAGTTATTGATGTAAGCTAAGTGCTAAATGCTGTGTCAGTTATTGATGTAAGCTAAGTGCTAAATGCTGTGTCAGTTATTGATGTAAGCTAAGTGCTAAATGCTGTGTCAGTTACTGATGTCAGCTAAGTGCTAAATGCTGTGTCAGTTATTGATGTAAGCTAGGCACCAAATGCTGTGTCAGTTATTGATGTCAGCTAAGTGCTAAATGCTGTGTCAGTTACTGATGTCAGCTAAGTGCCAAGGCCTACTTCTAATGTTGTTATGCTTTTTGAATGTTATGTCGAGATTGTCTTCAGCTATTGCAAACTCATAGTATAGAAACCTTCATACATCCTTTCGGACGAGTAGGCCATTGTGTGCCTGTGGGAACGGATGACAAATTTTACAAAACCGCATAAACACGGGACTGGGTAAAAAAAAAACACAACATCCAACACAAAAATACTTATCATTACACTCGAAAAAAAAACACTTGAAACGTGTACAACTAGTGTGTAGCAATGTCCTTGAAAACAACACATAACGTTCCATCCATGTGTGCTTAGGGTCTGACAGTAATATTATCTAGGTGGGATGACTAGAGCATGAATGGTCATACTGAACCAACCTACTCCACTCGTACAGGCCTAGGGTGTTCATTTAGGCTGGAATGAAACAATACCATGCTAAACTGTTCAGTCGAAGGACACCTTGTGGAGTCACCTGGGCTCTGATGACAATCTGCATCAAATATTTACACACCATTAAAGCCCTTAGTCACGCGAGCAAACTATATACTATTTTACGCAACATAAACGAAAAACCAAAGTTTGGTGCAGTAGCAACCAAGTATATCACATATGATAGAGACAGCATATACACGTACACACCAAATGTGCAATCAGCGTGCTTTTCCAGTTTACATAGACACTGCCACCCCTGTGATAAGGGCTCATTTGGAAAACCAAAGGCCCAATATTTTAGAAGTAAAAAACTCGCTCTTGGAAGAGTTGCATAAAAATTGTCTTCAGGGGGAAAAATTAGAGACAAAATTTAATATCATATGTACTTTTTTTTCTATATGAGTTGAACACATAATACCCAAACATCACTAGTGCTTGGAATCTAAACCTTTGTAATTCTTTAGAATAACTCCTCGTGTGGCTCTAATGGCCGACCATAGTGACAGAGGCCGTGAACCAGACACTGGGAATGGATTACTGTAGAGGACAGGGCACAAGAGTGGTTTCGTGTCATCATCTTCTTTTCGTTTTAATTCCTCTTGTATTTGTTACTGTTATTGCCCTCCTCTCCTCTTTGTTGTTGTTGTTGTTGTTGTTGTTGTTGTTGTTGTTGCTGTTGTTGTTGTTGTTGTTCTTCTTCTTCTTCTTCTTCTTCTTCTTCTTTCTTCTTCTTCTTCTTCTTCTTGTTCTTCTTGTTCTTCTTCTTCTTCTTCTTCTTCTTCTCCTTCTTCTCTTTCTTCTTGTTCTTCTTGTTCTTCTTCTTCTTGTTCTTCTTCTTCTTCTTCTTCTCTTCTTCTTCTTCTTCTTCTTCTTCTTCTTCTTCTTCTTCTTCTTTTCTTCTTCTTCTTCTTCTTCTTCTTCTTCTTCTTCTTCTTCTTCTTCTTCTTCTTCTTCTTCTTCTTCTTCTTCTTCTTCTTCTTTCTCCTCCTCCTCCTCCTCCTCCTCCTTTTCTCCTTCAAATTCTCTTTAAATTCTTTTTTTCAAATTCTTCTTCTTCATCTTCTTTTCACACTGGCTGTGTCTATAATATGATGTCCATTTTCCTAGCTGTTGTGTCTTTGCTGCTCTTTTTCTGTTCAACCCCACTGTAAGGTTAGGGCTCTGTTTTTCTTCCCCATCTTCGCTTTTCTTTTCCAGTTGGTGTTTCCTGAGGTGAGACTGGGAGTGGAGATAAATTGTAACGATTGTAGGCACAGGCCCTACTCTACCAGCCCCAGACTGACTGGAGAAAGAATAGGAGCGAGTTCACAGAGTTGTCTGCAGTCTCCCGTTTCTTTCAGTAGACTAGATTGCAAACTTGTATTTTTTTTACATCTTTTTTGCTATATAGGGGTAATCAATCGAGTGTGGCGTCGTTAACGGTTTTTCTTATCGTTAACTGGCATAGCCGTTCAAGTGAAATATTCATTGCAAAAATGAGTTTGAATTATTTTTAAAACTGCTTAGTATATCGTTCTATGTATACAAAGAGGAAAACTCAAACCAAATTTATTGCACTTAGAAGGTACCAGGTATTAAAGAAACTTTATCTAATTAATATTTTCCTAAAGCAGCATCTTTTAATTGCCGTTGTTTTGAATTGCTTTTTTAATCTGTCTTGTTATAAGGCGATTTTGTTTTAGCAGTATAAAAACAATTTTCAGTTACTTAGGGAGTAAGATGTGTAAGTTAAGGCCTTGAACCGCTTAACGACAAGAAATCCTTCATGGACACGACAGTGGAGCTGTCAGCTTTTTTGGGTCGTCGAGTCTTCACTCAGAGGTTGCTACAATAGAATTCTTTTAATTGCATGCACACTCACATACACTATACCCCCTCCAGCAGACAGGCACAGGTACATAAACACAACACAAACCACACAACACACACAACACACACACACAACACACACAACACACACACACACCACACACACACACACACACACACACACAACACACACACGTAGGTACGTGCACTACTCACACTTTAATTTGGTTTCAGAAAGTTTTTGTGCTATTTTTCATTTGCCTAAGATGACTTTTCGTTAAAACTCCATTAGAAGGAGAACACAACCTTAATTCAACTCTTTTACACTTTTTCTAACCTACGCCAAGATCACACAACGTTGTTTAATAAAATGTTATCTTTTGTAAAAAAAACCACAAAAAACAAAAAAAGAAATACACACACCCAGAATAGAAACTAAAACATCAACCAAGCAAAAAATCAAGCAACCAAGCCGAAAAGAAAAAAAGCATACAAACAGCCCTGAAAGAAATTAGAGGGATCAAACAAAACCATAAAAACCTAGAAGAAACGAATGAAAGAAAAGAACAAAAAAAACAAACACACACACAAAAAACAAACCAAACCAAAACAAAAAAAGTAAGCAGGAGAGACGGTTGGGTTAAAAAAAAACCCCAAAAAACAGAGTGAAGCAGGAGAAGTTAAAGGGACGCGAAGCAGTAAAAATGCAAAAAAAGAGAAGTTTTACGCGAAGAAGATAAAACCCAGTCTGCTAGTCTTTGACCATGGATCATCAAGAGGTGTACGCTTACAACTCAGAATTCCACTATCCCCAGAAAAAAAGGAATGTTTCTCTCTGATGACTCAACGAATTCTGTGTATGCTAGTTGCAAAGAAGAGAAGAGGAATAAAAAAACACGAAAAAAAGAAGGAAGAGGAGGATAACAGGAAGGAAAAAGATGAGGAGAAACAGGAGAGAGAAACAGAAAGTAAAACAGAAAATAAGAAAAAGAAGAAGAAGAAGAAAGAAAGAAAGAAAAAATGAAAAAGAAAAAGAAAAAAAGAATCACCTATTAAACCAATCTACCATCACAATCAGCCTTTAACCAATCTACCAGTCAAGCAAGTACATAAGAAAGGAAAAAAGTACAGCCAACAACTTATAATTCAGCTTAACAATCACCTAACAAAGAAAAAGATAGAATCAACTAGCAAACAAACTAATGAACCAAAGAACTTACGATGAAACCCTCAAACGAAGAAATAAAACAAATAAATCAACCAACCAACCAACCAACCAACCAACCAACCAACCAACCAACCCAACCAACCAACCAACCAACCAACCAACCAACCAACCAACCAACCAACCAACCACACCCAACCAACCAACCAACCAACCAAACACAACCAACCACCAACCAAACCACCAGCCAACCAACCAACCAACCAACCCACAACACAGCCAACCAACCAACCCAACCAACCTCAAGCCAAATCCAAAACAACAACCACCAACCAAAACCAACCAACAACATAACACCAGCCACACCAACCAAATATACAACGAAACACTAACATACACAACAAGCAGCTTTAAGACAATATAAGCAGTATGAGAGAAACGAAAAAGAACCCCTTCAAAAAGGGATAAAAACCAATAGGAAAAAAACACAATTAAGAAAAAAACGAGTGGGGTCAAGAAAAACAGGGTGAGGATAGAGAGGAAAAAAGGTCTAAGAAGCCGTTAAAACAAAAGCTAAAAAGCTTTCACTAAAAGGAAAAGAAAGAAGAAAGGTGCTGGTCTTGGACCAAGCCGCTCAAGAGGTGTACGTTTACAGCAAAGAGTTTTTTTCTCCAAAAAGGGAGCAGCGTCAGTCTCTAATGAGTCCTAAATCCTGAGCTGCTTGTGATAAAGAAAAATAAAGAGAAGAAAGAGAGGACAAGAAGAAGAAGAAGAAGAAAAAAGAAGAAGAAAAGAAGAAGAAGAAGAAGAAGAAGAAGAAGAAGAAGAAGAAGAAGAAGAAGAAAAGAAGAAGAAGAAGAAGAAGAAAAGAAGAAGAAGAAAAAGAAGAAGAAGAAGAAGAAGAAGAAGAGGAAGAAGAAAAGAAGGAAGAAAAGAAGAAGAAGAAAAAGGAAGAAGAAAGGAAGAGAAAAGAAGAAAAGAAGAAGAGAAGAAGAAGAAAGAAGAAAAAGAAAAGAAAAAAGAAGAAGAAGAAGAAGAAGAGAAAAGAAGAAGAGAAAGAAGAAGAAGAAAAGAAGAAAAGAAGAAGAAGAAAAAGAAGAAGAAAAAAAAGAAGAAAAAGTAATAAATAAATCAAAGAAAAGACAAAAGAAAAGGAACATGAACCAGAAATCAAAACAAAAGAAAACGTGAAACAACTAATCCACCAACCAACTAACCAGCCACACCACCCAACCACCAACCAACTAATAACCAACTAACACCCAACAACTAACATCCATCCATCCAGCCACCAACCAGCCACCAACCACCCACCCACCCACCACACCACCCAACCAGTCATCCAACCAACCAACCAACCACCCAACCAACCAACCAACCAACCAACCAACCAACTAACCAACCAACCAACCAACCAGCCAACCAACCACCCACCCACCCAACCAACTAACCAGCCAGCCAGCCAGCTAACCAACCAAACACCCACCAACTACCCACACACTCACCCACCCAAACCACACAATCAACCAAACCAACCAACCATCCAACCAACCAACCAACCAAACAACAAACCAACCAATCATTCAACCGACGAAGCTATTGAACAGCCATGTAAACAAGCAGCCTTGATAAAGAAAGAAACAATCAAATAAAGACAGAAGAAGCCGAAATGAAACATGCAAAAGGGACAAATAAAAAAAAAAGTAGGAAAAAGTCCAAACTGGGTCTGGAAAACGGAGTGAGGAGAAAAAAAAAAGGAAAAGGCAGAAGAAACCCTCAAAATGCAAAAACAGCTTTTATTGGAAGGAAAAAAGAAATAAAAACTTGCTTTTCTTTGACCATGGCTGATACGGAGGTGCGTATTTACAGAATCCCTTTACTTCCCAAAAAGGAACGTCAGTCTCCATTGACTCATCAAACCTGTATTGCTAGTGAAGGAAAAGAAAGGAAAAAAAAGAATTGCAAAGACGAAGAATTGCAAAGGAGAGAGAAGAAGAAGAAGAAGAAGAAGAAGAAGAAGAAGAAGAAGAAGAAGAAGAAAGAAGAAAAGAAGAAGAAGAAAAGAAGAGAAGAAGAAAAAAAAAAAAGAAAAAGAAGAAGAAGAAGAAGAAGAAGAAGAAGAAAAGAAAAGAAGAAGAAGAAGAAGAAGAAGAAGAAGAACAACAACAACAACAACAACAACGAGAAGAAGAAGAAGAAAAAAAAAGGGGAGAAAGGAAAAAACCAATAACTTCAAAGATAAACAAAAAAGAAAGGATCAGGAAGAACCAACAATCGAACAAGCAAATAAACAAACTAACGTACGAACAGTAAAACCATCCAACCACTACCCAACCAACCAACCATCCAACTTGGCAACCTGCCAATCAGTCATTCAACCAGCCAGCAACTACGCTTACCATCAAACCAACCAAAACAACCAGCAAAACCAGCAGCCCTACCCCCCCCCCCCCCCCCATAAATCACTCCCATAAAACACTATTCAAACTTGACCAACAGTTAAAAAATAAGGTCTGAAAATAAAACAAAAGCAAGGTCTACATCATGTAGCCACTCGGTCTGTTCCTGAGGACAGAGAAAGAAGATGATGACGAAGCAGATAAGGATGGACACTGGCATCAGTGACGATCCTGTCCATTCTGAAAGGATGCTGCAGGAGAAAGGAGGCCAAGTCAAAGAGCAGGAGTTCGTAGAGGAGCAGGGTCACCGGAGAAATGTCACCACGGCAAAGGTACTCTATGGCTGATCGATGGAAACAAGATGGAACAAGGGTTTTTTACAATTTTATTTATGACTCATATGTAGTAACAGCGGTTTTGATATGAAAATCTATTTAGTTACAAACCTTTCACTTGCAGACCCAGCTCATTGTTCGAAATGTTCATTTGATATTTTTGTGTGTATATGATTGGCTCATAAGCTACTGCTTTTAACACACGTGTTTGCGCGTGTGCATGCACGCATAGCAAACACACATAGACACACATATACACTTTCGCACACGCACACAGACACAGACACACAGACACACATGCACACACACATAGGACACACACACAGGCACACACACAGACACAGACAGACAGAGACATACACACACACTCTCTCCTCCCCATCTCTGTATATGATTATACAATATATGTATATATGTTTATAGTATATACATATCATACACAGACGTATATGTGTGTTCACGCGCACACACATACAAACATGCACACACACAGACAGACATACACACAAACATACACACACACACACTTGGCGTACGTGCGCACACACTCACAACAATACACACACACACACACACACACACACAACACACCACACATACACACACATACACACACAGAGGCATAGTTCATTTTTTTCCATAAAAAAATTTACACACCATTCAGGACTTTACGTGAATCTCTTGTTTCACGTCATTGATGCGGAATGCCTTGCTAGAAAATCCTTGTTAGCGAGGTTTATGTACAGAAGCGTAGAGTTTCTAGATGTGCTAACAGTGTACAGTTTATATATTTCTTTGAAACTTCCACATTATGTTGCCTTGTTAAGGGAGTCACATCTCCCCTTTGAAAGGAAGGATAGAAATGTCTTCTGGTCATATCGGCAGTGGTATTTTTGCATTGAGAATACGGTCTCCGAACAATATTTATTCTTTGATATGCATGAAAATGACACTACAAAACATAAAGTGCTTTAAGCCTGCTAGAAGGAATAACGAATCCATTCAACAATACACACGTGCACTACTTTTGCATTGCATCTTCATATTATGATGTGAATATGTTCTGCAACATTGCTTTGTTCTTTTATATTCATCATTTGACACATGCAACGAAAAAGTGAATGCATGCTTGATAGAACAAACAAAAAAAAATCAACCATTCGACAATATAATGAAGTCGTGTCTCAACTCGCGTTCAGTCCTTTGGAGTCCTTGACAAGTTACTTTTACCCAATTGATGTACCGGGGGAAATAAACTTAATGTTTCACAGTATACTTTTTCTAACATTCTTTTCTGAAGAGAAGAGGAATTTTCAGAAAAAAATAACATCAGTGATGATGTTACCACAGTATGCCCATGCAATTGTATACACGAAGGCAAATGCACACGACGACATACAGACTAATATGCGCCTACGTACACACACACACACACACACACACACACACACACACACACACAACACACACACACACACACACACACACACACACACACACACACACACACACCACACAACACAACACAAGAGAGAAGAGAGAGAGAAAGAGACGAGAAGAGAGAGAATTAGAGAGAGAGAGAGAGAGAGAGAGAGAGAGAGAGAGAGAGAGAGAGAGAGAGAGAGAGAGAGAGAGAGAGAGAGAGAGAGAGAGAGAGAGAGAGAGAGAGCAAAGCAAAATAATATTTAATAATACATTTCTGGGGCACTGCGTTCTCCCCTCTGCTTTGATTGAAAAGGAGAGAGGACACACACACACACACAAACACACACACAAACACACACACAACACACTCACACACACACACACACACACACACACACACACACACACACACACACACACACACACACACACACACACACACACACACACACACACACAACCACTCTCTCTCTCTCTCACACACACCACTCACACACACACCACACACAACACACACACACACACACACACACACACACACACACACACACACACACGTGTGTGCATATTTATCTGTATAAATATATCTAAACACATAATTATATACATATTTAAGTGTGTGTGTTTGTGTGTGTTTACGTATATAATTAAATAAACACACATGCGTGCATGTGCACGCATTAACAAAATAATACAAATCCTAAATCAAACAAATTTAAAAACCTGCCAGATGAGATGACAACAAAACATTAGCAGCCATACTAGAACACACATTTCAAAACCTACTGATACCTCAGTTTGACTATACTTACATCTTTGTCAGCGCAAACTGTCTGGATTGATACAGCAGTTGATATCTCATTTTTATGAACACAGTCATTATTCAGAATATCCTTTCATTTTTCGGAATGCACCCTCTTGGCATAAAGGCAACGATAGTGGCGTCTTTAAGGCAGAGAGACCTATGATTGCAGGAGCGGAAAGAAAGCGAGAAAAAATATGTTGTTGCTTTGTATCCAGTTGTAGCATCATTTTCAGAGACATGACTTCATTGTTCCGTGTTGTTGATCTACACTACAATTATTTTGTGTTCTCTTTTGTGTCCTCGATGATTTTCTGCTGTCCTTGTATGTGTAGTGTGTGTGTGTGTGTGTGTGTGTGTGTGTGTGTGTGTGTGTGTGTGTGTGTGTGTGTGTGTGTGTGGTGTGTGTGTGTGTGTGTGTGCGCGCTGTGGTGTGTGAGTGTGTGTGCGTGCATTCGTGTGTGTGTGCGTGCATGCTTGTGTGTATATATACATGCGTGCGTTCGTGGGTGCGTGTGTGTGTAAGTGTGTGTATGTGCGTGCGTGGGTGTGCGTGTGCGTGCGTATGTAGTGTGTGTTGTGTGTGTATGTGCGTGAGTGAGTGTGTATGTGTGCGTGTGTGTGTGGTGCGTGCGTGCGTGCGTAAGTGTGTGTGTGTCACTCCGTCTCAGTCTTGCAGGTTAAGTGTCTCATTTTGTGACGATTTCTTTCTTCGGCCGCGTCATACAGATCATCACACTCCTTGACTGCTTTCACTTCTTGAGCTGTTTGTCAGCTTCGGCGTTTCTTCCCTCTGTGACCGTACTACATCTCTAGCTCCTAGCGCTGCTGGTTTCTTTTCTTTCTCTCTCTCTCTCTTTCACGCTCTCTGCCTCATTATCTTGTCTTCTTCGTGTTCTTGTTCTTCTTGTTCTTTCTTGTTGTTCTTCTTGTTCTTGTTCTTGATCTTTTCTTGCTTTTGTTTTTCAACATGTTTTTCTTGTTATTCTTCTCATTTTCATCATACGATGATGATGATGAGATGATAATTATGATGAGAGATGATGAGATGATGATGATGATGATGATGATGATGATGATGATGATGATGATGATGATGATATGATGAATCATCATCGTCATCATATCGTCACAGTCGTCGTCGTCGTCGTCGTTGTCATCGTCGTCGTCGTCGTGTCGTTGTCCTCCTCCTTGTTCTTCTTGTTCTTCTTGTTCTTCTGTTCTTCTGTTCTTCTTGTTCTTCTTGTTCTTCTTCTTCTTCTTCTTCTTCTTCTTCTTCTTCTTCTTCTTCTTTTGATCTTCGCAATTTTTCTTCATTTTTCGTTCTTTCTTTTAACAATGTTAGTTTTGTTTTAAATAGCATTTTCAAATGTGCCTTCATATTTCTTGCAGGGATACATGTACAGCTGTATCAATCAAAAACAAAGAAAAGAAAAAAGAGATGAAAAATGCTGTCAATGTGGCTATTTATCAATCCTTTAAAGATTTCTTCTGTTAAATTGTCCATTCATCTTTTTGTTTGTTTTTTGTTGTATTTCTTATCCTCAAAATTCGGTTTTGTTTTCTTTTGCTTTTTTTTTTAATTGATTATAGTTCTCAAGTTTTTAATCGACTTCTCCTTTTGTTGAAAAATCTATCATACTCGTTCATTTCGTTTTTGTCTTTCTTTTCTGGATGCTTTACTCTGTTCTGATTGAGTAGGATCATAATCTGAAATCTACATATTCCATTTTTCTTCGCCATACATCATTTATTCTTGAAATTTTGATGGACATTTTTTAGTTTTGCTTTTAGATATTGAGACCGTCTCTGGTTTTCTTATATATTTTGTTGTTTCTGGCTTCCTTTTCTGGACACTGTTGTTATCTATTGTTTGTTCTTTTGAATATATCTCTCTCTCCTCTATAATGACTTTTTTCTCTTCCTTTACCCAGTTTTTGTCATGTTGGGTGCGCATACGCGTGTGCATGCGCACGCACACAGACACACACTACAATACTGCCCCCTCCCGCACACATAAACAAACACAACACAACATACATACTCTCATACTTTCTCTCTCTCCTCTCCACCACACACACACACACACACACACACACACACACACACACACACACACCACACACACAACACACACACACACACACGCACACACAGTACACACACACTTTCACACACACCACACACACACACACACACACACAACACACACACACACACAGTACACACACACACTCACACACAACACACCACACACACAATATCACTTCGAGTGAACAGACGTTAAACTGAAAAAAGTACACCACACACACACACACACACACACACACACACACACACACACACACACACACACACACACACACACACACACACACACACACAAATTCAGGACAAAATTTTACATAGTCTCCGGTCTTATCTTGGACAAAAAAACACAACAATGAATTTTCTGGTGCACAAATATCTTGAATTACGTGTCCGAAGTTGTTGCCAATGTTAATTCGCTTAAACTCCGGACAACTTTCCAATCCTAAATGAACGTGTTCACACCGATGCATTCTATTTTTCCTCGGATAAAACTTCTCCTCACACATAAATCTGGATTTATGATACAAATATTTTGGGTGTTGCATACCACACATTTCGGAAAAAAAAAACCTTGTGGCAATTCCAGTGCAAACCAAAATTGATTTCTGCTTTCTCAACAAAAACGACAAGTTCACATATCATTTTTCCCTTTCCAAAAAGCTTTTTAGATCAAAGATATTTTTGGAGTACTTATGAAATTTGAGTATTTTAATTTTTATATCTCTAAGTTTGAGCTGTGTTCTTTTGTTCATTGCTTATGTATAGAAGATCTTGTTATGTTTTATCGTTGTTGCCTTAATTTTTTCCTTTATGACTAATTCATAAAAGCAAAACAAATCAAACAAACCCAGAGGGTTTTGTGAATTTCCTGTTGTTTTTTGTTTGTCGATAAAGTCAGATGTTTATGCACAAAAGTTATTGTTGTCGTTAAACACATAATTCATGGTGGTCCATATTGATGTTAACATTAGCAAAATAGTCTTAAAAAAGAGACTTTGTAAGTGACTTAACAAAAGTGAAACTGGGGGAAAGTTCGTCTGTTGTTGATATTTATACAACAACGGAAGAAAGTAGATAGCAAACCAATGAAAAAGTGAAAATTACAGTATTTTATTCTGTCTTATACGTAAAATCTTATAATACATTCCATGTTTCAGACTGTCATAATTTCTCTACAGCGGAAAAGGGGAATAATGCAAAGTATCAAGGGACAAAACACAAATACTTTAACAGTTGAAAACGTCATGTAACATGAACGCAGAGTATTTAAACATTCTAACATAAACAGCAATGTAATTAATTGTACGACCTTTCTGAAATATTTCAAGCTCCTCACTTTCCATGTAACTTTTGATAATATCAATAAACTAATTATCTTAGACTACATGTCCTTCTTTGTAGAATGAACTTGCTATATTTCATTTTAACGTGATATAAACTGTAAAATTGATATTTAGCACCCAATTTCTGAGTGATTTATCACCCATCCAACCGAACAACAGAAGGCAACTTTTACCTTTCACAACCCTACTGTTTATCTGTGTCACATTCCATGCCCTTGCACAAATCAAAAGCTTTTGTAAGCTAATAAACACACACACAAAATGTCTAGTTTAGAAGTTGAATATCAACAAGGTTCCTTATGGGAAGTTGGATAGTACTCTTTAAGTCCCTGTTAAACTCTTACTATCGTCCTAAACAATTATGTAGTCTGTGACTAATAGTACTTGGATTAGTTTTCCCAGATAGGTTAAGGAATTCCTTTTCCAACAGCCATTGACAGTCTGATAGTTCTTCTACTTGATAATGGGGGAACTATACTTAATGCTATAAAACGTTGTTGAACAAGTTGGAAAAACTGGAACAATACCAATGATGTGTTCTTATCACAGTGGTTTGTGCTGCTCAGCGATTTGATACGGCTCTTAAAACTATAGCAATATGGTAGGTTTTTTTCAGAAGTTTGTTCAATGATGAAACATCAATGACGTAAGTTAAATATTTTCAGGCAAAAATCCAGTTCTTGTGCATCTCTCTGTTTCTCTCTGTCTCGCTCTGTCTCCGTCTCTATCTGTCTGTCTGTCTGTCTGTCTGTCTGTCTGCCTGTCTGTCTGCCTGCTCTCTCTGTCTCTCTCTGTCTCTGTCTCTCTCTCTCTGTCTCTCTCTATTTTTTTTCTACATTATCCCGGTTTTTAAAAACAAATCGTTTTGTTTAAATATCTCTGCTTATTCTAGTCTTCATAATATCAGTTTGTTTCTCTCCTGAACGTCACATTTCAAACTTTTTTTTAAGCTTTTCAGTCTCTTTGTCTCTGTTACTCTATATCTGTGTGTCTGATAGCCTAACTGTCTCTCTGCTCCTTTGTCTGTCTGTCTGTCTGTCTGTCTGTCTGTCTGTCTCCTGTCTGTCTGTCTCTGTTTCCTTTCATACCACGCTCTATCTGTTCCTCCTCCCTCCTCCTCCTCCTCCTCTCTCTCTATCTCTCTCTCTTCTCTCTCTCTCTCTCACTCTCTCTCTCTCTCTCTCTCTCTCTCTCTCTCTCTCTCCTCTCTCTCTCTCTCCCCCACTCTCTCTCTCTATGTCTCTGTCTCTCTCTCTCTCTGTCTCTTTCACTTTCCATCATATCTAAGACTGGAATGAGGTGTCAGAAAGAGAGTCTGGTGTTCCCATCTCCGTTCTGACTGCTGTGACGTGTGGGAAATGGTTCACACAATTGTCGGTAGTCTCCCGTTGCTTTCAGTGAAATTGCCTGTGGGTTTTCTCCCCCTTCCAAAGAGTGAGTGCACGGAAGGTTACTCTTCTGGAAAGTGTTTGGATTTCAAATCATATTAAAACGATACTATCTAGATAGGGTAAAAACTGTGTTCAACACTCGAATAGAGACACACAAGTGCGCGCAGTACACGAACATGTACACACTAATAATACACATGAGTGTGGACGCACATACACCCACTTTTAAATGGAGGAGAGAAAAGGGGTGTGTCATTGTTGATTTTAATGTCATCAATATTGTCATAGATAACGGCACGCACGCACGCACTTATACACACACACACACACATCACGCACGCACGCACGCACCACGCACGCACACACACACACACACTATCTCTCTCTCCATCTCCATCTCTCTCTCTCTCCCCCTCTCTCTCTCTCTCTCTTTCTCTCTCTCTCTCTCTCTCTCTCCTCTCTCTCTCTCTCTCTCTCTCTCTCTCTCTCTCTCTCTCTCTCTCTCTCTCTCTCTCTCTCTCTCTCTTAAATGCGCTTACACACGCGCGCTAAGGTACGCACATACGCACATAATCATGAACCTTCTCATCGCAATTGCCATTTAAGAATAAAACGAAAAGACGGCAGAGAGAAAGAACTTGAAGGATTGCAAAGGACAATACGCAAGAAGAAGAACTGCGATGAAGAAAAAGAGCATTGCATAGAAGAAGAAGAATGCAAAGAAGAAGAAATGCAAAGAAGAATAAGAATGCAAAGAAGAAGAAGAAGAATGCAAAGAAGAAGAAGAATGCAAAGAAGAAGAAGAAAGAAAGAAGAATGAAGAAGAAGAATGCAAAGAAGAAGAATGCAAAGAAGAAGATGCAAAGAAGAATGCAAAGAAGAATGCAAAAGAAAGAAGAAGAAGAAGAAGAAGAAGAAGAAGAAGAAGAAGAAGAAGAAGAAGAAGAAGAAGAGAAGATGAAGAAGAAGAAGAAGAGCACTACCACCACCACCAACAACATCAAGAACAACAACAAGAGCAATATCAACAGCAACAGCAACAACAACAGCAACAACAGAACAAGACGAAAGACGATGAGTATAATGAGAAGCAAGAAGAAGAAAAGGGACAAAAAGAGGAATCAGGACAAAAATGAAACAAGTACACGAAGAACAAGAGCAGAGTAAAGAAGCAACACACGAAAAAGAAACCCAAAAGTAAAGAAAGCAAACTAAAAAAAAAAAAAAAAAAAAGAAAGAAGTGAAATAAGAAAAAAAAAGAAAAACAGAGCAACAAAGAGAAAGAAAAAGAAGGAAATAGCAAATACCCAGAACCGGAGAAAGAAGATTACATGGAAGACAAAAAAAGAAGAAAAAAAAACACCCTCGACATGGTGGGGAGAGAAGAGACGGTGAAGGCTATTACAGATTAAAGGAAAGAACAAAAAGAAGAGAAAAAAACCTTGGAAAAAAAACCCTAACCAAAACAAATCACCCTGTAAACTGAGGGGCCAACAGAATCAATTCCAGAGAAAGTTAAGGCTGTCTGAAAATAATCCATCACACGGTGTCGTGCAGTTAAGAAGAGTGCAAATAAGGAAAAAGAATGCAAAAAAAAAAGAATGCCAAGACGAAGAAGAAGAAGAAGAAAGAAGAATGCAAAGAAAAATGCAAAGAAAAAGAGGTAAAAGAAAATTGCGACGGTGAGGAATGCAGAGAAGGAGAATGCAGACAAGAATGCGAAAAAGTAGTAGTAGAAGAATGCGAAGAAGAAGATGCAAACAAGAATGCAGCAAGAGAATGCAAGCAAGAGTGCAAAGAAGAATCAAAAGAAGAAGAATGCAAAGGCGAAGGATGAAAACAAGAAGAAGAGGGATAAAAAGACAAAGAATGCAAAGAAGAAAAAAAGAAGAAGAATGCAAAGAGGATGAAAAAGAAGAAGAAGAATGCAAAGAAAAAAGAATGCAAATGAATGCAAAAGATGAATGCAAAAGAAGAAGAAGAAGCAAAAGAAGAATGCAAAGAAGCAAGAAGAAGCAAAGAAGAATGCAAAGAAGAAATGCAAAGAATGCAAAGAAGAAGAATGCAAAGAAGAAGAAAGAAGAAGAAAGAAGAAGAAGAGAAGAAGAAGAAGAAGAAGAAGAAGAAGAAGAAAGAAGAAGAAGAAGAAGATTTAGGGAAATTTTTCACAGACTTCTATTGGTGAAAGAAACGTAACGGCCTTGACAGTTTTCAGGACGCAATACCAGAATGGTTAGAACACTGAACTGCCTTTCTGACCTTGAGGTGAAATGGGTGTAGGGGAGGGGGA
>CM060316.1:50214201-50216701 GCA_030674155.1 Stramonita haemastoma | reverse complement strand
GAGACAGAGAAGACAGAGAGACAGACAGACAGACAGACAGAGCAGACAGAGAAGAGACAGAGACAGAGAGACAGAGACAGAGAGAGACACACAGACAGTCAGACAGACAGACAGACAGACAGACAGTCAGAAGACAGGACAGAAGACAGAAGTGAACGGTGGGTGACGAGGGAGGTAATGTAGTGGGTGAAGTAATGGGGGTAATGCTATGAAGCTGAAAGTCCAGGTTGAAGGTTGCAGCACCTGATCGACTAACGGTCAGTTGACTTGAAGATACTCCAGGTACATTTCCTTCAGTCCTGCCGACCGCTTTTTAATCTGAGTAGAAACCGAAGAATCAAAATGTGTACAGGAATGTTGCTGTTGTTGTTGTTATTGTGTTGCTGTTGCTGCTACTGCTGCTGGGTGTATCGGTGGTCTAGAGGTAACGCGCCTGCCCAGAAAGCGAAATGTCCGAGTCGGAGTGTACGGTGGTTTGAATCCCGTTTGGGCCCCCAACTTTTCCCCCATCCATTAGACTATGAGTGGTGGTCTGGATGCTGGTCTTTCGAATGAGACAACAAGCCGAGGTTCCGTATGTTGCACAACAAGTTTTAGCGAACGTAAAATTACCCACAGCAACAAGGGTGTTGTCCCTGGCAAAATTCTGTAGAAAAAAGCTACTATAGGGAAACAAATACAGTTGCAGACAGGAAAAAAATAATGGGTAGATGCTGCACTTGCGGCGACGCGCTCTCCCCGGGGACGGCAGCCCGAATTTCAAGCAGACGAATCTGATGTGACATAAAGTGGTATAAAAAACATTAGAATAAGATTAAATCCAAGCTTGATACCCTTGGAGTAGCCAAAACTGTACAAACTCGTTTCACTCGTAACTTGCTGTAATCACTGTGAGACTATATTCTGCTCACTGTGTGATGCGTTTCTGAGCTCGGTTTTAAAGTATTTAGCCATATTAGCACCCATATTCTATCTTCAGGTAACTTTTTCTCTTTCAATGGAGAATACAGGTCGTTGTAAAAACAACAACAACAAAGCTTGTCACGAATGAAGAGAATCTTCACATTTTAAAGCATAACGCTTAACATTTTAAAGCATAACGATGTTTTTGTGTAGTATAGGCCTTGGCGCTTTGCTTACCCAATAAAGGACAGACCTTTCAGATTGGGCCTATTGCATAATGAGTAAACTTGTAGTTTTTATCAGCATTCAATGGATTGCAAATCATTTAAAGTAGTCAGGCTGGGTTGAAATATTGGACTGTTTAGTTGATTAAACAGCTGTTGAGGGTAGTTCTGGTATTTGGAATGAGAATGGTCACTATGGAGTGTTTTCCATGCACTGTGACATTTTCTTGTCTATGAACTGAATGCTGAAGTAATGATATTCTACAAGAGTCTGTTGACATTGGACTAGAAAAGTGAAAAGAAAAACCTATCCACTCAACCACCAACCCACAAATCAGCCTCCCAGCCATTATAATCAATCAATCATCTGTTCCATCCAACCACGCAAATCACCTTCCAACCAGCCACTCATGTAAATGATGTTTTCTTTTCACTAACAATAGAAACAATAACCCCCCCCCCTCTTGTTTGTAAAAAATAGAATACAAAATATTGTTTTATGCACTGTCACATGCCTAGTAGCTCAGCTTAATTTTCAAAAAGATTCCCCCAAACAGAACAAACACTTGAAAAGTGGGTGACAAGTGATTGTGTAATGCAACATTAAGTAGTGCACTCTTTAAAACTATCCGTGGTACAAGTTAAAGAAATCCTAGAGCATTGGTGGAGAGAATGCTGTCTAACTTGTACCGAATCTCTTTGTGCCAGCACTACATTTCTAATTGATGGCGTGTAACGTATATGAGATGCTTTGCATGCATTGATTACATACACATGGACGAACAGGAAACATAAAAAAAAGCAAATTTATGTGTAAAATATATCAGCACGTGGTATCATATGAAAACGGGAAACATAAAAAATAAGCAGAAGGCATGGAAGATTTGACTACAGCTTTCGGTTATGCTATTTGTAATTTGTTTATTTATTTATTTATTTATTTTCATGTCGATGGTAATGGAATAAGCACTCATGTGGTTTTTTTGCATCCAGTTTCTGGATGTATGCAGTTTTGTAAAACTTATCTGTTCCCACCGGTACACAATGGCATACTCTCACAAAAAATGGAACAGGATTAAAAATAGTCTATTTGTTAGAGAGGTTTCTCTGCAGAATTGTTTTAGTGAGCATGAATTAGCCTGAAAACATTGCAAAACTCTCGAGAAAATCTCTATAAAAAGGGACCTTCTCTCCCAGGGTATGTTCCCCATTATTTGCTTGTTGTTGCTCACAACAAACTTTGTATGTAGTATAGGATTCTTTTCAATGAATAACGGGGAAACCTTTACTCTCATGCAGAAGATTAAGTACATCTGTGTAAGATTCTGTCTGTCATGGGAGTAGTTTGCTGGGGTATGTGAACACTACCGAAA
>CM060316.1:50209201-50211701 GCA_030674155.1 Stramonita haemastoma | reverse complement strand
TCTACGAGCGTTTGCACACGGGACCTCGGTTTATGGTTTTATACAAAGAACTTTCGGGGAAGTGGAGTCAGTACTAATGCTAGCTTCAGAGTAAAGTCCTCTCAAAATGATGCCCCGGTGGCCGCTTGAACCTGGGCCGTCAGGTTGGGAGCTCAACGCTCTAACCACATGCATATCGAGCCCCCTATTGTTTCATTTGTTTGTTTGAATATTTGGACTGAATTTTAAACATTTTTTTCCTGAATGCTATAAACAACTTTTTGGAAACAATACCATCTGCCTATTATTTGTATCGAAAAAAAGAAGAGCAAAGTGATTAAAAAAAACAGTCTCAAAAGTCTAAAATACCATTATTTACTTGTGGCAGGTTGGTTTGTCTGTAATATGTAGTTCACTAGCTTTTCCAAAAAATAAGCTAGTAAGAGGCTGCGGTTATATATTTTTTAATTGATTGATTGATTGATTTATTCTTCATTTTTTTTAATCGAGGATAATGGAATAAACCTCTATGAGGATTAGCTGCATCAAGTTTTATCCGCATAAAAACAAAGGCGAAAAAAGTGCAGGGGGGAGGGGGCAAAGATTGGAAGCTCTGGCCTGTCCTGTCTGTGATGGCGGAGCCCAGTGACACAGTGGCCGCTACTGCACAGTGGGGAGTCATCGCCAAAATGCACGTGCCAACCGGGGAAAACTTTCACCCACATAACAGCACAATACACAAGACGTAGCGTCTGTGCGTCCGTTTTTCCTGTATGTACTTCTTGTCAGAAAGTTTTTCTACTTGGTGTTTTGGAGTTAGACCAGCCTGAAAAAAAATCACAAAAACCTAGACCAACCACCATTACCTCCCTAACCCCCCCAAAAAAAAACAACAACAACAGAAAGCCCCAAACCTTCAAAAAACAAAATTAAAGAAAAATAAAGAAAAAAGCCAGTGTTGTCGTTAGAATTCCATTTCATTCTCAAAATATAATTGAAATAGCACTAGAAATGTTCAAGTGTGCAATACTGTGACCATTTTGGTGCAAAAAATTGATTAAATTGTTGCTTATATTGGTATGCCTGTTAAAGCAAACTTGCTGAACATATTAGAAATGTTCTCAAAATAGCGTTATATATTTTCAGCGTACACATGGTAACTGTTATTATGTGTTATCTTGGTTAGAAATGTTGAGAAAATTAGATGGATTATAAAACAAAAACCCTGATAAACTTTGAAAGCAGTTTAACAAAAAGCACGCTCACAGAAAGAGAGACAGACAAACAGACAGAATACAGACAGGCAGATAGACAGACAGACAGACATACACACACCACACCACACCACACCACACCACACTACACCACAATGAAACAAACACACACACATACACGCACGCAAGCGCGGGTGCGCGCTCAAACACACAGACACAAATTCACACACACTCAAACACACACACAGTGAGCGCGCGCGCGCGTGCAAAACACACACACACAGACGCACACAGACACACAGACAGACAGAACAGACAGACACATAGACACAGACAGACAGAACAGACAGACAGACAGACAGACAGAAAACACACACACACACACACACACACACACACACACACACACACACACACACACACACACACACACCAAACATTGCCTAATCAGGTCAGTAAATTAAGCTTTGCACTGCTAATTAAAAGACTGTGGCCTTCCTCCTTGATGTCAGATCAAATATCAGGACTTGAAACACAGCAGCATTTATTTTTGGTTTAGTTTTTGCTCTGTGACTGATCAGTCAGTTACCTTTGATTCTTGTTTTCGGTTCCCCTTTGCAATTTTTAGTTTGGATTCTGTCCTTACTTTGACGTAAACATTCTTGATTGCTCTGAAAAGATAAAAAAAATCTTCTCTTGCTCTCACGAATGCTATCACCTGAGCTGCCTGATTTGTGCAACTCTCAGTGCATCAGAAACTCAATAAGCTGTAGATAAAAGAGATTTAATCTTGTTGTGCAGAACTAGATTCGTGCAACTGAATACAAAATGCACACAATCAAAATCGAACGAAACATCAAGCAACGGGGAAAAAAATGATTAGGTAGATACGTCTGTAACTAAATAAATAATGAAAACAATAATCACTTCAGTGGATAGTTATTCAACTGATTATCACTAATGGTTAAATCTACAGATAATATATTTCTTTCTGATTATTGAATACACACGAAGACATACACAGAGAGACATACATACACACACACACACGCTCTCTCTCTCTCTGTGTCTCTCTCTCTGTGTCTCTGTCTGTCTGTCTGTCTGTCTGTCTGTCTGTCTGTCTGTCTGTCTGTCTCACACACACACACACACACACACACACACACACAACACACACACACACACACACACACACACACACACACACCACACACACACACACACACACACACACACACACACACTTTTCCCTCTCCTTCACTCAAACATCATCTACTTAAGAAAGGTATAATGCCCAGATCTTGCAC
>CM060316.1:50161701-50204201 GCA_030674155.1 Stramonita haemastoma | reverse complement strand
CACTCTCTTTCTCTAGTCATCTCCCTCTCTCCGGCCCCCCTCCTCCACCCCCCTCAACTCCTCCCCTACCCTACCCTCCCCACCCCCACCCCCACCCACCCCCTTGAACCACCACTTTCTACACTTCTCACTCCTTGTTATTCATCTCCCTCACCCTACTACTACTACTACTACTACTACTACTATACTACTACTACTACTACTACTACTACTACTACTACTACTACTACTACTACTACTACTACAATCACCTAGGCCCTACTGGCTTGCTGCAAGGACAAGAGAGAGTGATGAAGGGGTGTAGTGTTAGCCAGGACCTCTGATGGGGGCCATTGTGTGGGGCAAGCCTCTGTGTTCAGAGCAGCAGTTGTCAGCAAGGCTAGTCTAGTGCACACACTCTGCTGTGCCGCAAGTGTTTGATCATTGCTAGTTGTAGTACATCATCACTGAGGTCGTTTGATTATTTTGGGGATTATGTGTTTGTTTAGAAGATGACGAGGAACAATCAGTGTTGATGGCGTGATTTTGGATTATAGTTGTCTGATAAAATTAATGTTTAAATGGTTTTGCTTTTTTTTGCTATTGTTGATGGAATTTTTAGGGTTAAGATCTTTCATGAGCAGATAGTGTGTGTGTGTGAGGAGAGAGAGAGAGAGAGAGAGAGAGAGAGGAGAGAGAGAGAGAGAGAGAGAGAGAGAGAGAGAGAGAGAGAGAGAGAGAGAGAGAGAGAGAGAGAGAGAGAGAGATGATCACATGTGTGCTCGTATGTGTGTGTATGTGCGTGGATGTGTCTGTGTTTTTGTTTTCTCTTTTGAATCCTTTTATTTGATAATAATGGAATAAGCCCTCATGTGCTTTTTAATATCCAATCCCCGTATGTATGCAGATTTGTAAATTTTGTCATCCGTTCCCATGTGTGTGTGTGCGTGCATGCATGCGCGTGTGTATATGTGTGTATATGTGTGTATATGTGCTTATGGTTATGCGTGCATGCGTGCGTGAGTATGCTGATGACCAACATTTATGTAAATGTTCCCCTCTGATAGCTTTATGATTGTTATAGATATTCTTGTGGTGTCCAGTTTTCTCTGATCATTTCACTGTTTTACTTTTCTTTTGCATTCCAAATATCACTTTTCCGAAATTTGCATCTTAAATACAGTTTGGTGTTTTGTTTTATTTTCTTTTGATTGATACGTTTACTATTTGTTTATGTATGAAAAATATGTTTTTGTTTTTGTATAATCTTTTCCCGTTTTCTCGCAGGTCCTTTTCTCTGTGATCATGTTTGTATGTTAAGTGGCAGTCATGAATTATTCGGCAATAAAAATTCTCTTGAGAAGTAGCTTTAAAAAATCGTGATGCCCCATTTTCTCTTCATCCAGGAGCTGAAACTCTCCAAAGAATTACGTGTTATTAATGAAAGGGTGATATTTCTTTTATATGAAAGGAACTGTTTTGTTCTTTAGGGGGATTTTTTTGGGTCGTTTGCTTTTCTTCTATTTCGTATTCAGGTTTTCAGCATCAAAGTCAAATGCTTCCATAGTTTCAAAGCGTATGCTACCTTCATCATACAGATGACTACTCCCCAATTTATTTAATGGATAGAACAACGGAGCCATAGAGGGTTGGAAGGGGGGAGGGAGAGGTGAAGGGGGAGGGAGGGGAAGGGTGTATCGGCATTGTACCTAGCAGGCGTGGATGAAAAGATCCACTCTTTTCATAGGGAACAGAAATAACAATGTTTTATGTCGTAAAATTTCATAGTTTTCAGGAGACAACATATTTTTTAAATTAAAAAAATGATTGAGCTACTGTCTTTACATAAAGAGCACAAAAACTCAAAACACCATTTTGGTTTTTGTTGTTGGTTTGATTTCGTGTGTATGGGTGGGGGTAGGGTGGATGAGGTGGGGTCTGGGTAGGCTGGCTGATTGCTTGTGTGCGTGAGTATTTGCGTGCCTGCGTGCGTGAATGTGTGTGTGTGTGTGCGTGAATGTGTGTCTGTGTGTGTGTATGCGCGCGCGCGTGCGTGCGTGCGTGCATAAGAGCGTGTATGTGTGTGTATTGTTTGCAATCAGCACACAGAGAAAAGGAAGTTATTTGCAAGCCAGCTCCCATGACACCGTGCACTATCACGAAGGACGGCTAAAAGCCTCTATAACTCAATATACACAGCCCTCTCTCCATCATTGCGCTGTCTGTGGATAAAAGCTGCACAAAATAAAACTGCAGACCAGTCTATGTACCTTAGCTGTACTTTTATCTTTCTCACTTTTTGACTACTGAAATAACTGAAATTTAAAAGAAAAAGCACTCAACAGGGAAGCACCAATGTAGAAGCACGATGCAGGAGTGCTATTACCCGTTTTATTGCATTTAGTTGCCTTAGAGTCGCTGTGCGGACAGGACGTGCAGGACTTAAGCCTAGCAGAGATGCTAAGAGATTTCGTGAAAAGTGGTTATTCCAAGTCTTGTGAATTGTACTGTGTACCACCTTTCAGTCACTATAGATTTCCTTGCGTAAATTTTGGCCTACTCTCCTTAGAGAGAGAGAGTGTGTGTTTCTAGAAGTGCAGCAACTTTAAGGAAGAAAGGCTATATGGAAGTTTGATTTTTTAACAAAAACAACGCCACGTTTGTTGTTAGTTTTTTTCTGTTTGAATGTATATTTTGTTTCCGTATAACAGTCGCTTTTTAGTAAAGCATTTTGCCAGGGAAGACTCTCTTTTTGCTGTGGGTTCTTTTACATGTGCTGAATGCGTGATTAACAGAGGAACACAGTTTATTGTCTCCTCCGACATAGAATTCAGTACTGTGCATTGCAAATGCCTATGTACAAGGGAAGTAGAAAATTATGTTTATGGAATGGGGGATATCCGTGTGAGTACGCAAGCCTGCATTTTGCGCTCATGAACGTGTGTGTTGTGTGTGTGTGTGTTTGTGTGTGTGTGTGTGTGGATGTGTGTGTGTGGATGTGTTTGTGTTTGTGTGTGTGTGTGTGTGTGTGTGTGTGTGTGGTGTGTGTGTCTGTGTCTGTGTCTGTGTCTGTGTCTGTGTGTCTGTGTGTTAATAGAAATGTCTGGAGACTTGTGCTCTGTTTCCTAGTTGATGCTGACTGGATGGCGCGGTCGGTACACAGGGAGAATGATGTGTGGTGGTGGACACTGTCACTCTGTCTTCACACTCTTTGCCCCTGAGCACACTGGAGATTATAGAATTTTTGAGTAGGAAAGCATGCGCGCGCGCACGCACGCTCGTGCGTGTCTATGTATGTGTGTGTGTCTGTGTGTGTGCATGCGTGAGTGTATGCGCTCGCACGCGTGCGTGTATGCATGCGTGCGCGCACGTACGCGAGTGTGTTTGTGTGTATGTATGTGCGTGAATGTTTCTGTATGTTTATGAATGCTTCTGTGTGTTTGTTTGTGTGTGTTTGTGTGTGTGTGTATGTATGTGTGTGTTTTGTGTGTGTGTGTGGGTGTGCATGAGTGTTGCATTTGTGCGTGTGCGTTTGTGCGAGCGCTTGTGCGTGTGCGCGCGCACGCGCAAGCGTGTGTGCGTGCGTGTGCATGCGCTTGCCTGCACTTGCTTGTTTTTTTCACATTTTCAGTTTTTTCCTGACATGCATGTTGTCCATCATGTGTATAAAGAGTTCCTTTCAAGGTTATACTATCCTTGAACCGATGGTTTTTCCTTGTCTGACTTCAAGTTTTTGTTGTTGTTTTTTTTGGGGGGAAGGAAATTTTTTTTATATTCTTTATTTCAATCTTTTTTCCTTTTCTCTGTGTAGAATTGAGACAATCAAGGTTTTGAACTTAAGGGTTTTTTTTGTAGACTAGGAGAGTGTCATATTGATTATTTTTGTCTTGATTCTTTTCTTTAATATTTCTTTTTTGGAATTGATGTTCTTTTAAATCTTTTTCTTAGATTGTGAACGCGTCCTCTTTTTTTTGGTCTAGTTGTTATTTACCTTTGGAAGCTGGATCCTCACACCCCTCCGACCCCCCTTCCCCCCCCCCTCCCCCCCCCCCTCTCCCCCCCTCCCCCCCCCCCCCCCCCCTTCTCCCCTCTCCGTGGCTCTCCATCCCTTTCCCTTCGTTCCTCAAGCTTAGTAGGTTACATTCGTGAAATAACAATTGTTTATTTGATTTCTGCCTGGTTCGTTCTCTCTTCATCTATTGCCGGTTGTCTGCATCATCGTCTTTCTGGCATCCTCTTTATTCTACTACGTCTTTGTTTTATGATGATTATTATTAAAAGCCTGGGGATTGTTTGCTTGCTCCTCCCTCCCTGCCCCTCCTCCCCCTCCCTTCATGTTTTCAGTCTGTTTATTTGTGGATTGCAGAAATAATGGTGCATGCGTACGTTTACAGGCAGCACCCCAGTTTATGATCTTTAGCCTACAGATATGTACCGGGATGGTGTTAGAATCGATGTGGAATCCAAGCAAAAAAGATTAGTTTGAATAAGTTCATCAGTGGAGACCTGAACTTTCCTTCTCTATTATCGCTAGAGTAGGAGATTGACATTCGGAAAGCTAGTGCTATTTCAATCCCTTTTCTCCCCCTCCATTCCCTCTCCCTGAACAAACCACACACACACACACACACACACACACACACACACACACACACACACACACACACACACACACACACACACACACACACACACACACACACACACACACACACACACACACAATATATATATATATATATATATGTATATATATGTGTATATATATGTATATATATATATGTGTATATCTATCTATCTATCTATCTATCTATATATGTGTATATATATATATATGTATATGGATTCCATTTATTATTATTATTATTATTATTATTATATTATTATTATTATTATTATTATTATTATATACTCAGGATTAACAAATCTACATGGATACGGAGACTGGATGTAAACAAAAACTCTTAAGTGCTTATTCTGTTTCCCCCCCAAAAAAGATTAAAAAACCAAAATTCAACAGATACAATGAAATAGAGCACTCTTCTTGAAATTATACAGAAAAGGAACAATTCTGGTCTTCTTGTAATATACATATCAATAAAAAAGAAGCATCCTATTTAACAACAGAAAAGAAAAAAAAGCCCTGTTAAATAAATGACAAGCTTTAAAGGATTCACGCTAAACCCTTTCAAACACTATCCATACTTGAACGAGTTGGCCAAAAAGATTTGAAAGATTGATCAGTCTCTTCTTCTCTTTCTGGAGCTTTAAGAATAATACAAATCTGTCATCTTACATCCAACACCATCATTTTCGCAAAGTTCACATTTGCTATTTTTCAGTTAGTTGGTCTCAGTTTCCTGTACTTTTTCTCTCTAATGATATCCTCCAGACTTAAGTCTGTACTTTTCTGTTCTTTGTCCAAGAGACTATTATACATCAGTACTTTCTTCCATTTAATCCAGTTACTCTCACTAATAGCTACAAAATATAAAGTACAAAACTACTTGTTTGATCTGCTAAGGCTCCACGTTTCATCACATCACGATAAACACTCGTTCATTCATTATTGAAAGAAAATTGGCTAAAACTGGATTAATCTAATCACCATTATTTACTTTTCAACCCCCTGGTTCAGCCTGCTGGGCGTTAATAGCCTAATCTTCCTTTTTTTTTTTCCTCGGTGGATTCCATATAGAGACACATTACAGACCAAACGATAGTTATCGACCGTGTTCTGTATAGACGCTTTCGGTTACCGCGCAAGTTTCTGGTAACCACAGATGTCTTTCTAACGGCTTGAGCTGTTAGAGCAGTAACTCGGCACGGGCTTGACAGGGGGGCGAAGCACACTGATGCCGCAGACTACAGCCTAGCAAGCACTTAGGACAATGATGTATGGCATAATGATGTATATCTGATCTTGATTCGTACTCAGGAAAAGCCTCCGACAGTACCAAACATCACTTTTGGCAGTATGACTGATGCGTCTACTATCTCCTCACTGCTTCGCTTGCTCTCTCTCTGTCTCTGTCTCTCTCTCTCTGTCTCTCTCTCTCTCTGTCTCTCTTTCTCTCTGTGATTGATTTGCTTGGTATTTTACATTTACTTTTTTATTAATTTATTTATAAATTATATAATCTATTGATTTATTCTTTTTTTTTCTTTTCATTTTGTCCCCACGAGGGCTTGGTGTAAAGAAGCCTCTGGCTTATCCAATTACCCTCATTAAAAATTTCGAGTTCGAGTTCGAGTTCGAGTTCTGTCTCTGTCTGTGTCTGTCTGTCTGTCTGTCTGTCTGTCTGTCTGTCTGTCTGTCTGTCTGTCTGTCTCTATATATATCTCTCTCTACATATATACACATATCTATATATATATATATCTATATATACTGTAAAGGACTAAAGCAGTTGGAGATAAATTTTATAAAAAAAAAAATATATAGATAGATCACTACAATAGACGTGTGATGGATACAGAGCTAACAACAAATTGAATAAAATGAAATTGTTCAAAATACTGATGCTACTTCTTTAATTTGATAGAGCTGGATCTTCCATATGCATCATATTATGGTATAAGAGTGCAACTGATATTGTCTTCAGATGATTTCAATCCACTCAGACCAGAAACTCTCTAGAAGATGTCAGAAGGACAGGCCCAGCTTACGTGTAAGCGGCCAGAATCCTATAGTAAGAGTCATTTTCATCTTTTGGACACAGCCGCTTTGTCCGCTACCTTAGTATTTCGCTGGACAGTGGTCACGTCCACACGTAGATAATCATTCAGGAAGATTGGGTACTTCTCATTCAGAGGAGACGATATCCCCATACATACAATGTTTTGTATTTAATTTCTTTCGGTTTCTATATCTCTCTTTCTTTATTTGTGTGTAGTATAGATGTCATTCTGTATTTCTAGCTATGTTGTCTGTTTGCCCGTGTATAATGTCTGTCTGCGTGTGTATGTTTGGTTTGTGTCTCTTTTTCTTGATCTTGAGTGTCTTTTTTCTGTTGTTTTGGACGTAAACGTTTCATTCGTATTGACTGTGTGTATATGTATGTTCGTGTATGTGTATGTGTGTGTGTGTGCGTGTGTGTGTGCGTGTGTGTGTATGTTAGTGTCGGTGTGTCTGCGACTATGCTCGTAGGTGCGCACATCATCATCATCATCATCATCATCATCATCATCATCATCATCATCAATCATCATCATCATCATCATATTTGTCATCGTCGTCGTCATCATCGTCATCATCATCGTCGTCCTCTTCTCCTCCTCATTATCATCATCATCATCGTTGTCGTCATCCTAAGAACCACTGCTAGTGTCTCGTTAACGACTACCATCCCCATCTTCACCACAACCACCATCATTATCCTTTTTGTCAGCTCTCCGAACAATGTTATAGATTGTCATAATAACAGGCGAGAAAGAGTCAACCATGCAAGCAGCAGACCCTTCTGAGGGGAAAAAGAACAGCATCAAAAAGAACACTGTGTGCTAAATTACTGTCTTCGCACTCACAAGGCAAGTAAAGGAGAACATTAAAAGACATTCCACAGAGGTACAATGCTAATGAAAGACGAAACAAAAAGGAGTAAGGGGGGAAGAGGAGGCTTCTGGACAAACTGCTAGAGACCTACTTTGCTTTAGAAAACACACACACCACACACCACACACACACACACACACCACACCACACCCACACACACACACACACACACACACACACACAGAATAAACAACACACACACACAATACTAACTCTCTCTCTCTCTCTCTCTCTCTCTCTCTCTCTCTCTCTCTCTCTCTTTATCTCTCTCTCTCTCAATGCTTAAACACTCTCCGTCTTTAAGCTCTCTTCTTCAGACACGATTTGCTTTTTTCCCCTACTATTGCCGTTTTTTCTGTAGTTGACTCTTTTCGTGATTAATTTGATTGCCTATCTCCTTAGACTATCGAATCCTACTTTGTTCGGAAAAGCACAAGACAAAAAAAAAAAGGTTCAGTTGTCGTGTTCAAAGAATTATTCTCTTTTTCTGTGATTGCAGTGTCACTTGAAATCCCCATGACTTAGTGTTTCAAGGGAGGCGATCAGCACTAACACTGCAGACGTCTGCTGCCTAATGCACTGAGAGAGTGATGCATGAGGCAAGGTAAGGGTTCGGTTCCTCTAAAATTCGCACAACTGGAGCTAGCCTTGAGTCCAGGGAAGTGCCAGTCATCCTGTCTTTTCGTACCGTAGGAGTGATGAGTCTGGGATTTGGTGCCACTGGCGAGTTTCTATTTTATGACTTATTGGTCTGTGATTTAAAAATTGAATATTTTTCACGAACAAATTAAATAAAGGTATTATTATTATTATTCTGGCTGTAAATCTATGGGTTAATTCAAGATATTATGCCAGCTTCTTTTTTGATCAAATGGTGTGATATTGTGCCAATTTCTCTATTGATCGAATGGTGTGATATAACACCAGTTTCTCTATTGATCAAATGTTCTGATATTACGTCAGTTTCTCTATTGATGAAGTGCTCAAATATTACGCCAGTTTCTCTATTGATTAAGATCTCAAATATTACCCCAGTTTCTCTATTGATCAAATGCTCTGATGTCACGCCAGTTTCTCTCATTGATCAAAATTAATACTCTGGTGTCACGCCAGTTTCTTTATTAATCAAATGCTCTGATGTAACGCCAGTTTCTCTATTGTTCAAATGCTATGACGTTACGCCAGTTTCTCTATTGATCAAATACTATAACGTTAGGCTAGTTTCTCTATTGATCAAAAGCTATTAATATATTATGCAAGGTTCTCTATTGATCAAATAGTCTGATATTGCGCTACTTGATCAAATGCTCAAATGTTACGCCAGTTTCTCTATGATCAAATGCCATGACGTTACGCCAGTTTCTCTATTGATCAAATGCTCAAATGTTACGCCAGTTTCTCTATTGATCAAATGCCATGACGTTACCAGTTTCTTTATTGATCAAAATGCCATGACGTTACGCCATTTCTCTATTGATCAAATGCCATGACGTTACGCCAGTTTCTCTATTGATCAAATGCATGACGTTACGCCAGTTTCTCTATTGATCAAATGCCATGACGTTACGCCAGTTTCTCTATTGATCAAATGCCATGACGTTACGCCAGTTTCTCTATTGATCAAATGCTTTGACGTTACATCTCTTTCTCTATTGATCAGATAATTTAGTATTACACCACCTCTCCATTGATCAAATGCTCGGATATTACATCAGTTTCTCTACTGATCAAATACTCAAATATTACCCCAGTCTCTCCATTGATAAAATGGTCTGATTTTACGTCAGTTTCTCTATTGATCAAAATGCCATGACGTTACGCCAGATTCTCTATTGATCAAACGAGAGTTCAGTAGGCTAGGTTTTTTTCATTTATCAAATGCTATGACAATAAACTATCTAGTTTCTCTATTTTTTTAAATGCTACGACAATACGCCCATTTCTGCATTAATAAAATGGTACGGCAGTACGGCAGTTTCTTCATTGATCAAATGCTATGATAGTAAACCAGTTTGTCCACTGAGCTAAAGCTTATCTAGGGCTAAGTATGTCTTTCGTTCAGAAACCTTTAGTATATATCGTACTTTATAAAACACTCCTTGTTTTGAAACAGCTTTTATTGCGGGTCAAGTTAATGATTTAGTTTTATCTGTTCAGACAGCTTTTAAAACCTATTTCTGTCTAGCCATGTGTATCAGGTTGTAGAGATTAAAGAAATTTAGTGACTTTATATGTGTATGTGTGTGCGTGCGTGCATGCACAGCGCGCGCGCGCGCGCGCGCGCGCGTGTGGTGTGTGTGTGTGTGGTGTGTGTGTGTGTGTGTGTGTGTGTGTGTGTGTGTGTTGTGTGTTTTTGTTTTTATTCATTTTATTTAATTCTTTTATACCGAGGATAATGGAAGAAGCACTAATGTTCTTTTTTTACATCCAGTCCCCGTGTGTATGTAGTTTTTGTAAATCGTGTCATCTGTTCCCACGGTCACACGATGGCCTACTCTTACGAAAAGGGGAACAGGATTTCACATGTGCGCAAGATGTTCTGCATGCGTTCGCACACGGACTTCGGTTTATAGTTTCTGTGTTTATGTGTGTGTGTGGTGTGTGTGTGTGTGTAAATGTGTGTGCGTGCGCGTGTGTGTGTGTAAATGTGTGTGTATGTGTGTGTGCGTGTATGTGTGCGCGCGCGCGTGCAAGAAACTCCAAGCTGTGAGCGTGAATGCAGAAGTGGAACTTCCTGATTTCCCGGCCTGGCGCATAATCCATCAGATTACCGCTCTCCTGGACACAGGGAAACTTGTAACGAAGCAAATCTCTCTGATTCCGCCCGTCTGCTACTTGCAGAGGGTAGCCAAATGGGAACACTTTTCTCCTTTTTTGAACTGTCTGCCTGTGTGTCTGTGTGTCTGTCTATCTGTCTATCTGTGTGTCTGTCTATCTGTCTGTCTGTCTGGTTGTCTGTCTGTCTGTGTTTGTCAGCCTGTGCTTTCGGTCAACTGTCTGTCTTACTGTTTGCCTCTATTTTCTGTCCTTTTATCTGTCTGTCTGTCTGTCTGTCTGTCTGTCTCTGTCCGTCTGTCTCTGTCTCTGTCTTTGTCTCTGTCTGTCTGACTGGCTATCTGTCTGGTTGTCTGTCTGTCTGTCTGGTTGTCTGTCTGTCTGTCTGTGTATCTCTCTCAAATAAGAAAAAAAAATGGTAAGGATATTCAAGCAACTCATATATCGATTTTATTTTAAAGACGACAGAGTAAGAGAGCTTAATGGTAGTGATCAGAACAGAACACGTCGTTATTGGAAATCTTGGCAGCAGCTTGAAAATATATTTGTCTTAAAAGGATGTAATTCACATCAGTTTTCTTTCTTTCTTTTTTTCCATCTTGTTCGTGCAATCATTTTGCTTTTTTTCTGTTCTTCAGTTACAGCTCTGAAGCTTACAAAAGGTGATCTCCGATGTATGCCACCGTTTGTGCATCAGTCGGGTACCTGTACTCCGACTTCGGGGTTGTTGCCTAAACACGACACCTTTGCGTTCAAGTTTAATTTTTTTCAATTATATCATCTTTTTCAATCCAGTCTAATCCAATCCAATCCAATCATGTTGTTTATAGCCCCGCCGACCCACAGGTCATATAGGGGCTGTCACCTCGTAAACTTTTAAATATAAGAATACAATTATGCAGCTATAATACACATTATCTGTTCCTACCGACACGTAATCACCTACTCTTCCAAAAAAAAAGCGGAACGGGTTTTTACTTGTGCCCAAGATATACTGTTTGTGTTTCTATACGCAAAGTTGCATTACAGTTTCATTTGAATGACAAAATGTGTGTGTATGTACATTTGACTTTGTTAAAAATCTAAATTGTTATCGGTTGCATGTGTGAGAATTGGCTAAATGCAAGCGCTTTGATGTGTTTCTGCAAGATATAGCGCTGTATAAATTCCGTGTATTATTATTATTATTATGATTATGATTATGATTTGATTATGATTATTATTATTATTATTACTTTCAGGGAAGTGGAGTTGGTACTGATTTTAGCTGCAGCAGCAAAAAAATCCCTTCAAACAGGCGTCTTGGCGGGGGCTCGAACCTACGCTGAACGCTCTAACCAGTACGCTATCCTGTTAAAAGTGATTCCGAATTATAGAAATATTTTGAAAATGCTCTCATTTTTAATAAAATTGGGGGGTAAACTATCTTCATTGATAATTTGTAATGAATAGTTATACTGCTTTAAGACAGAATTATTTTTCTATGCATTTCCACAATAACAACAACAACGACCCCCCCCAAAAAAAAAAAAGAAAAAAAAAAAAAACAAACCTTTCGCTTCAATCTTTGTTATAGAATTAGAGTTGCGTAATGATTAAAAAACCTGGCACTGTTCCTTTTGCATGAACTTAGAGAGATGAGCTCTGAATAGTTTCAACATACAAACACACACACATACACACATACACACATACACGCATACACACATACACATGTACACACGCACACACACACGCACGCACGCACACACACACACATACACACACACATGCACACACACACACACACACACACACACACACACACACACACACACACACACACACACACACAAACGCAAACACACACACAAACACACACAAATCAGATGATGTTGCAGGATAGTTTCATTTTCTTTTTGTCCTTATGATTGTCTTCTGATCTTTCAATTATTTATGCACCTGTTATTTTTCCTGCTTTGTCTTGGTTTGCATGAATGTCATTTCAGATGTAGGTCGATGGCCTTCCACTAAGATTCATCGACTCTCTCTGTCTCTGTCTGCCTCTCTGTTTGTCTGTCTGTCTGTCTGTCTGTCTCTCTGTCTGGCTGGCTGGCTGGCTGGCTCGCTGGCTGGCTGTCTGTCTGCTTGTCTGCCTCTGTCTGTTTGTAAGTGTGTGTGTGTGTGTCTGTCTGGCTCCCCCCCCCTTCTCTCTCTCTCTCTCTCTCTCTCTCTCTCTCTCTCTCTCTCTCTCTCTCTCTCTCTCTCTCTCTCTCTCTCTCTCTCTCTCTCTCTCTCTCTCTTTCTCTCTCCCTCTCTGAAGCGGACAGGGCGTACATTTTCTGTGAGCTACAGTAAAACTCGTAATTCATACAAAAATGCCAGTTACTGGACTTCCAGCGGCTGTGGAGAGGACCTTAGGCGCCCTGCTGACTGACAATGCAGTCTCCAGCTGGAAAGTGGCAGGAGAAGGGGACAGCGTGGTTTTTGTCTTGCGACTAAAACCAGTGGACACAGCAGTGTCAACCAACATGGCGGATCCAACAGTGAATCGCAGCACACAAGTCCAATACTATAGGAAAAAATCCTACTCCCAAACCCGCAGGGATTTAGAACGCTCTCGAAAGCATAAAGAGAAGCAGGCAAGTGTTGTGTGTGAAAGTGACTGTGTCTTCAGTGCCTCGAGTCCACCTGACAAAAGTGTAGAACAGCAGAATGCAGCATGCGCAGATACGCATAGAGTAGACCTACCAACAGCACACACACAGGACATCAACACAAAAACATCAGTTAAGTTGCTATCATCGGTTGATTTAGAACCTCCATGTATGTCTGATTGTAGTGACTGTGCTGATATGTGTGTTTTGCAGCCTGAGGTGAACGATGATAATACTGTTGGTGCATTCGACAAAGGAAATGTCCAACAGTATGTGGCTACTTTAACTGATAGATCCCTACAGAGAAGGCTGAGAGACAGACAAAGAAATACACACTTTAGAAAATCTGTCCTACATCATTCAGATGGTGAAGATATTGTGACCTGTGAGTCAGATGACATTGTGATCCAGTACGCATGCGAACCAGACACTGAGCCAGTATGTGTGTACTGGTTTGTCAAACAGCAAGAGAAAAACATGTTAAAAGAGGAACGTGTCAAACTCGCCAGTTTGCGGAATGGGAAGCGAATCTAGAACACACTACACAAAAGGGACTTGGCGACACTTAGAGAACTATTACATCCCTTTCTAGGCTAGCCTAGGCGGAGGGTGTGTGACAATGACTGGACGAAAGAAAGGCTCGGTATGCCGTAACATATCCGGACTGTAAAGAGTGTCGTGTCTTGATGTACATTACAAATCAATGCTGTGGTTTCCATGGCATGGAATGGTGTTGTGTGTCAGCTTAAAGCAATTATCGTTATCGTTATTCGGCAACCCCCTTCATGTATGGGCCAGTGGCCTTTTTTCATGAATAAACCTTTCGAGTTCGAGTTCGAGTTCGAGTTCTCTCTCTCTCTCTCATCAGGGCGAGGGCCGGATGAAAAAAAAGAATGTGAATGTTTACTCTGTTTCACTTGGAATATAAAGATTACTCTCTCTCTCTCTCTGTCTCTCTCTCTGTCTCTCTCTCTGTCTCTCTCTCTGTTCTCTCTCTCTCTCTCTCTCTCTCTCTCTCTCTCTCTCTCTCTCTCTCTCTCTCTCTCTCTCTCTCTCTCTCTCTGTTATTTCGATTCCTCCCCTTAATCTCTACATGATTTCTTTTCAACTTGTCATTTCTTTTCTATTTACGCTGAAGTTTTTTATTGTTTAGTTTTTAACATTATTTTACAGTTTTGCAGACATCAAACTCTCAGCATACTGAATTATTCACAAATGCATTTCCATCAAAAAAGTGATGTTGCATTGTTTTAAATACTACCCTTTCTTGTATGCTTATATTTGTAGTGTGTGTGTGTGTGTGTGTGTGTGTGTGTGTGTGTGTGTGTGTGTGTGTGTGTGTGTGTGTGTGTGTGTGTGTGTTGTGTGGTGCGTGCGTGCGTGTGTGTTTGTGAGTGCGTGTGTGTATGTGGATGTGTGGATGTGTGTGTATGTGAGTGTGTGTTTGTATGTACATGCTTGCGTGAACCCACGAACATGACGTGAGTGTGTGTGTGTGCGTGTGTGCGTGTGTGTGTTTGTGTTTGCGCTCGTACGTGCGTGTGTGTGCTTCTTTTGTTGTTGTTTTATTTACATTAAGACTTGTCATACCGGGAATATTCTTTATGTTTCCTTGTCGACAGGGCTATGATCTTCCTTGCATAACATATTACACGTTTTCAATAATTCAACGTCAACACAATATTTCAAAACCACATATGATGCGAACTGCTGCACTCAAAAAGATAAAAAAAACACACGTAGTTTTAGTTTGTGATAAAGGAAAAAATATTTTTCAAACATGTTTTTCTTCTATTTCTTTGTTGTCTTTGAGAGCTGGGGAGATGGGCAGGTTGTTGTCTCCTACGTGGATGGGATTGAGGGTTTCTAAAAGACACACACTATCATATTTTCGAACAAAATGTCAATGCTCATTTCGTTGATCATGATAATGACCATATTTGATTAATTAGGCACAGAGATTGCATTGTACAACGTTTTCTTGTCAGTGGCGAGTGAAAAGAAGAAAGGGTACTGACCTACATTCAGATAATAGAAAAAAAAAGGGATTGAGGAAGATACCCCATGGTTTTAAGCAAGTGTCAGCCTGCCTGTGAGGTGTATGAACACACTAAAGAATCCTCTACTCCCACCCTCTTAACAAGTCCTACTTTTCACACAGCACACACTTCATTAACGCTGTTATTGACAGCGTATGTGTGTGTTTGTGTGTTTGTTTGTGTGTGTGTGTGTGTGTGTGTGTGTGTGTGCGTGTGTGTGTGTGTGTGTGTGTGTGTGCGTGTGTGTGTGTTTTGTGTGTGTGTGTGCGTGCGTGCGTGCAGGTCTGCTCTCTCTCTCTCTCTTTCTCTCTACCTACATACGTACCTACATACGTACGTGCACGCGCATACGCGCGCACGACGCGTGCAGTTATGTGTCTGTATGTGTATGTGTGTGTGCATGTGCGTGCGTGTGTGTGTGTGTGTGTGTGTGTTTTGTATGCGTGCGTGTTTATATATGTGTGTGTGTTTATATGTGTGTGTATTTTTGTTTGTGCCGGTGTATGTTAGTGTGTTAATGTGTGTTAGTGTGTGTTAGTATGTGTTTATTATGTGTTTGTGCGTGTGTGTGTGTGTGTTTGTGTGTGTGTGTGTGTTTGTGAGTCTCTGTGTGGTGTTTGTGTGTGTGTGTGTGTGTGTGTGTGTGCGTGTTTGAGCGCGCGCGTGTGTGTATGTGTGTAAAAGCCTATTGTAATCAACCACAAGTGTCCTCACTCACCCAACGCTTGAATAGCGATGATTAACACATATCCCAGAAACAAGCGCTTCTCAATTTGCTGATGGACTGATGAAAAGCCCTGCTGTCCTGCTCCTGTGCTTCCTGATTCAGCATACTGGACAGGGGCTGGATGGGGGTAGTTGGTGAACAAAAGGGGGGAAAGGGGGGGGGGGGGGTGCTGGTGTGCAATAGGCTAGTGATTAAAGCGTCGGGTTTGTTGTCGCTGTTGTTAAGTGTTCCACAGCCTAAACACCATGGGTTCACCCACAATATGTACTTATTATCACTGACCACTCCTGGGAATCACTATGTGAGAGTGCATATTGGATGAGAAGTGTACGTGTATGGCTTTACTTATTTTTTTTATATACCTTGCCATATAGGTAGCTGTACTCTGACAAGGATACTACCTTTATTTTGAAAAAAAAAACTTGTATTATGTGACCAGTATCTTGTCATAGATGATGAAATTCTCAGCGTGCATTTTCAAAGCATAAACAACATTTAATGCAGCATCCCTTCCCCTATGTCCCTGTAGAGAAACCGGTGACCCGTCAGTATATACAACCCCCCCCTTCTGAAATTCTGTGCTATGGATTCCCTCTTTTCTGTCCATCTCTTTGCTTCCTCTTTTTCTTGTCTATTTTGCGCTTTCTTGCTCCATCCTCCTACCTTTTGCCCAGAAAGACTTACAAGATAACGATTCTCTCCCACCAAAAAATACCCAGCATTCAGCGCGTAAGTGTTGAGGGGTGGTGTATGTTGTTGTTTGTTTTTTGTGGGTCTTGCTTTTTGTGCTGTGGTTGTTGTGTCAGAGTCTTATTAAGAAAGAGAAATAAAATCAAGTCATTTTTTCTCTGTGTCCAAATTTATTACAAAGACAAAACATCGCTTTCAATAAAAAACAAAACAAACGATAACAGTCAGATTCTGGAACGTAAATACTGAATTCTTTCCCATAAACAAGGCAAGATTAGAAATCTTTATCAATCCCCCAAAAAATTAGGGAACGTTCAATAACCTAAACAAAACAAATGTTTACATTGACAAATTTCTGACGTGTTTAAGGTTAACATGTGGTTTGTGACTTCTTTCTTTCCTTTCTTTTCTTGGTAAGCTTTGTCACAATCGAGCGTTTCTTCTATGTACTTCGGGATTCTCTTCAAAAGCAGAAACAAGATAATTTATTACACGGAACTACACATCCATGCGAAGTTATCGAGAGCATGTGAATTGATAGCTGCGTTAAACTCTAGATATGTCATTCTATGTTCACCACAGTAGAAGTTTGTGTCCTGTGTCCAGGTTTTTATTCATTCTAGTCCTTGATGAAGCTATATAACGATGTTCCGTGTGTGAACGCATGCAGAACATTCTGACAACGTTCCCATTTCGAAGTAGTAATTTTGTGCCGGTGGATACGATAGACTAAATTGTAAAAACTTTCATTACACACGGGATCGGATGAAAGCAATAGAATGTCTTAGGTCCATTGCACACCAAAAAAGTAAACAGAGAAAACTTTGCTGACATCTCAGCTTTTGTCCTTTGCTTGCTTAGTACGCACATTGATGAATAGAGAAAAAAAAAGATCTACAAAGGTTTTTTGTTCTGAATCTTTATTCCGGGAGAAACGCTAGAGCAAAAAGAGCTGTGTCATAACACATACGAACACAAAATCAAGATGAGATTTTCTCACACAAACTCATCGAATTCAAGTTTTCAGTAGTGTATGGATACAAGTATGAATCAATTTGACCGATTGTATCACGACATCTTATACCGAAGAAAACAACCCAGTTTTCAAAGACCTTGACACATTATTCTAACATCGATGTGTAGCGTATCCTTTAGATTTCCATTCATCCTCGCAAGACTTAGTCGACTCATTCAGGCGAGAAAGAGCTCTGAAACTTGTAACTGCTTCCCGGATGCATTTTCTTCCTCTTCAATTTGTCGCTGTTTATGCTTCGTTATTTTTCTTTTGGTCATTCTCACTCCTCTTTAGCCATTGTTTAGGTTTACGCTTCTTTCTGAGACTTCTTCTTTTTAGCGCGTCTTTGTGCAATATCTCCAGCTATCAAATTATTTACACACAGACTCCCTCCAGGAAATGTTGTTGTTTTCCTAGCGCTTTTCTCGCTGATTAGTTGGTTCTTGTTTCTGCTTGTTGCTTCTTTGTTTGTGTCGTGATCTCTGTGATTGTTCGTTTGTTCTTTTCATTTCCCTGTCGTTACAGTTCTGATTATAGCCCGTGCTTTGAGTTGCCTTAATGCTCGGTGTGCGACAGCATATGTCCTTTTATCAATATAGCGTTGCCCCCTCCCCTCCCGAAGAAACAAACAAACCACACCAATAACAGACCAAGCAAACAACAACAAACAAAACAAAAACAAAACAACCAGCCTAACAATAAACCGAACAAAATAAAGCGGACAAACACTCACACAGACACCACGCACCACGACACACACACACACACAGAGTCACACAACACACACCTACACACACACACATACACACACACATACACACACACGCACTCCCTCCCCCCCCCACACAACACCTCCACGACAACAAAAATATGCAAACAACTTAACAAGCAAACAAGCAAACGGATAAAACCCAAACAAACAAATAAAACATCTAGTTAACCAGTCCTAAGAATGAAACCAAAATAACCAGAACAAAGCTGCTACATTCTGTCACAAAAGGTTTCTTTGTGAAGTTTTGTAATGGTATTCATCAATCCGTTTTTAAGCACAGGGTGCAGAAACTATGTCTACGTTTCAGCAACCCACTGAAGGCTGTAAAAACATAAAGACCCTACAGCCGCATTTTAGAACCACAAATTACAGCACATCAGACTTCATTCACACGTTCACGCTTACAAACAACACGCATGCACAAACACACACGCACACAAGCACACACACAAAAACACACACATACACACACACGAACAACACACACACATACACACACACACACACAAACACACACATATACACACACGCACACTTTGACATTTATATACAAAAGCAAACACTTTTAAGCGCACACTCGCATTTATTTACACACATGCATGTGCGCGAGCACACACACGTACATACTCATGCACATAGAAGCACAGAAACACACAAACAACCCCTCCTACCTCATGCACATATGCACATAGTGACAACACACCTAGACACAAACACACACACACACACACACACACACACACACACACACACACACACACACACACACACACATACAGGAACACACACATACACGAGGAACAAACTTACACACACACACACTTACAAACACAAGCAACATACACACACACAACACACACACACACAACACACACACACACACACACACACACACACACACACCACACACTCACACACACACACAAACACACACACACATTTGCACACGCGTATGCACACGCAAGTACAGACACAGGGCTACACAGGCACAAAATTATCTTACTGTAATTTTTCCTAGTAATACAATACAAGTTCTTCTAAAGTCTTATCCAAAAACCAGAGATGCTTCCATTCCCGAATGCTAAAAGTTTGCCTTTAACTATGTCCAAAACTTTTTTCTTTGATGTTATTTTTGGCTAATTGGTTTTTGAATAGAATACGGAGGGGAACAGACCTGATGGGCAAATACGATGACACACGAGCCTTATCGAACCTACCATTCGGTAGGACCAGTCAAGTCTGGTTGCAATTGCTGAGTAAAAATGGACAAGATGTAACACGAAAAAGGTCTTTACAATGTCCGAGTTTTTCTCCACACACGTGTCCACGAAAGTATTGAATCTCAGCGGCGTCTGGTCAACTAAGGGTGGGCAATTTTGCAATCTCCCAAGTCAACTTTAAGTGCAGACCTCACTTAATTCCCTTCGTGTATAACACACATATAGAAGGTAAAAATATGTACGTTAATGATCCCGTGATTCGTGTTAACGTTTCTGTGGGTTACTGAAACACAAGCATACCCAACATTATCTCTAAAGTCAAAATGCAGCGACCTTCATAGTGGGCGTAAACGGATGTACAGCAAAAATTTTAACATTGGTGTACATCAGAGCTGTAGGCAGGAGGGAAAATTATCAAGTACACCTTGTACACTAGCACACTAGCACACTAGCACAAAACAGGCTAGATTTGTTATAAATAGACAGTGACTGGCTAGGCCTAGAGGATATTGACCACACACACGCACATACACACACGCACATACACACAGATGCACGCACGTACACACGCACACACACAGACAGACACACGTACACACGCACACACACAGACACACACATGTACACACACATACACAAACACACACACTCGTACACTCACACTTACAAACACACACAGTTACAGTCATTTATATACGCAAACATGTCACATGTCTGTTTCCATATTTTTTCCCAAGGGATCAGACTAATTCATCTTGTATAAAGCAGAGGCGTTTGGAACAGATCACGAGTATTACGATATATTCCTCACAGTTGGCTTTGCCCATCTGCGTCGTTTGAATATGTTTTCGAGGAGATGATTATGATCAGACTGGACTCTGTTTTACCTCAACCTCCTCAACCGTACGTTTGAGCAGGCTTGTCTGTCTCTCAGTAAGATTGTTATTGGAAACTCCACGAGCTTTATGATATGCAGCCCTACGTGTATAATGGAGTTTATGCTTTGCTAATCGCTGTAAGAGACGGTGCGTCATCAACAGACCGTTTGGGGCATCTTTTAGTAGTTAGTAGTTTGGATAGTGTGGTTGTGTGTACAGTTCAAATGTGCTTTGAGCACCATGTCTGTCTGTCTGTCTGTCTGTTGTTTCTTTTTTCTAAGTCCCTTACTGTCTGTATACTTCGGTTGCAGAATTGTTTAGTAGGTAGTTTCTGCATGGCACCATCTCTTTCCTTTGCAGCTCTGACGGCTTGTTTGTATGTCAGTCTATTTGTTAGTCGTTCGACTGTCCGTCCTTTTCAAGTTCTCTCTCTCTCTCTCTCTCTCTCTCTCTCTCTCTCTCTCTCTCTCTCTCTCTCTCTCTCTCTTCTCCTCCTCTCCTCTCTCTCTCTCTCTCTCTCTCTCTCTTCTCTCTCCTCCTCTCTCTCTCTCTCTCTCTCTTCTCTCTCTCTCTCTCTCTCTCTCGTCTCTCTCCTCTCCTCCACACATACACCAGCCTCCACACCACAATCACCAGCACATACGAACACACATACACACACACACACACACACGACACACACACCACACAACACACACACCACACACACACACACACACACACACAACACACACACGCACACGCACGCACATACGACAGACATACATTTTGTTTCTGGTTCTACAAATATAGCCTCGTCGAAGAAGTCCAAGCGCTACGGCTGGAAGATATTGAAAAAGTGTGTATGTATGTATGTATGTATGTATGTATGTATGTATGTATGTATGTATGTATGTATGTATGTATGTATGTATGTATGTATGTATGTATGTATGTATGTATGTATGTATGTATGTATGTATGTATGTATGTATGTATGTATATATATGTATATCTATATATATCTCTGTGTGTGTATGTGAGTGTCCGTGGGTGTCTGCGCGCGTGCGTGTGTGTGAATGTGCATTCATGAGTATGTCAAAGTCCAAGTCAAAGTCCATCATTTTGTTTCCAGATGGTACACTGAATAAACATTGATTTGCTTTGTTTTCATCAAGCCATTTATCTAGGAACCAAAATCAGGTCATCAATAAAACTTACGTACAACATAGTTACGGCAAATTTAAAGATAAAATATACCTATACGAAAAGGAACAAGCAAAAAAGAATGCAATAAAAAGTCTCTCACAGAAATAGACAGACAGACAGACAGACAGACAGACAGACAGACAGACAGACAGATAGACAGAAACACACACACATACACACACTCACAAGCACACACAATCACACACACACGCACACACACACACACAAGCACACAAGTGATTTTAGTCTAAAATCACTTGTTAGTGGATAGACGTTAAAACGAAGACACACACACACAAGCACACACACACACGAACACACACACACACACACACACACACACACACACAAGCACACACACGCACACCCCCACACCCACAAACTAACACACACACACACACACACACACACACACACACACACACACACACACACACACACACACACACGCACTTGCACGCACGCAAGCAAGCAAGCACAAGCATGTGTCTGCGTGTGCGTCCAAGTGTGGGAGGAGCTCACGTATGTGTGTGGTGTATTGGTTTTTATGGATCAATTCTGAGGGGCAAGACTCCCAAGTGCTGAGAAGCAGAAGAGAGAAACTTGGTTGCATAAAGTTGAAATTGCATCCGCTCCCCTGACTCTTCTCTCCTGCTATCTTCAGCGCTTCACTAGCTTTGGGCGGCCAGCCACCAACACTACAGTACAGTGTGTGAGTGTGTGTTGTGTGTGTGTGGGTGGGTGGGTGGGGTGGGGTGTGTGTGTGGGGTGTTTGTGGGGGTGTTTGTGGTGTGTGTGTGTGTGTGTGGTTTTGTGTAGTGTTTGTGTGTGTGTGTGTGTGCGTGTACGGGAGTGGTGTGTGTTGGCTTGCGTGTGTGTGTGCTTGCGATATATATCTATATCTATATCTATCTATATCTATTCTCTATCTATCTATCTATCTATCTATATATATATATATATATATATATATATATATACGCACATACACACACACATATATATATTCATATATATATATATATATATATATATATATATATATATATATACTATATATATATATATATACACGCACATACACACACATATATAAATAGAGAGAGAGAGAGAGAGAGAGAGAGAGAGAGAGAGAGAGAGAGAGAGAGAGAGAGAGAGAGAGAGAGAGAGAGAGAGAGAAGAGAGAGAGAGAGAGAGAGAGAGAGAGAGAGAGAGAGAGATATCTGTGTGTATGCGTCTGTGCGTTTTTCTACGTGTGTATGTGTGTTTCTGTGTACGTTTCTTTGTGTATGTGTGTGCGTCTGTGTGTTTCTGAGTGTGCGCCTGCGTAAGCAGGCTTATGTACGTAAATATATGTGTGGGCATGCATGTCTACGTACGTGCATTGTGTATGTTACATCCCAGTGTGTGCATGTGGCTTTGTACGTTTATTTGTGTGTGTATGTGTGTGTGCTTTTATGCATGGACCACTCTAGCAAGCAACCAGCCATAAAACACTTCACATTCAGGAACCAAAATGTTTGGCCGGCACAAGGGACCTTCGCTTTTCATCATGTAAAAAGGAATTCAAGGACCAAGACACCATGGTCTGTTAACTTTATGGAAATGACGCTGGGTTTGTTAAAAGAGTTCCCATTTATAAAAGTGTACTGTATTTTTAAGACAAATCCTGGAGATTATGGAGTAAGGAGGGTTGCATTGTTTCTCTTTGAATAAATACCGATATTTTGGTAAATATGAATAAATTCGTTTGTCAAGTATGACACTCTCTTTCAATTGTTTTCGTTTAATATTTTTCCCTTTCCTGTTATTACTCAATAACAAGAAATTGTGTGTTCTCTGTACTGGTATTCAATACATTACTTTGTTGATTCTGAAACAGTTTCTATTTTACACTGAACGGCATATACTTAGAAATACAGATTCTTAAAGAGTATAATTACAAAAAAAAAACGAAATTGATAATCGAAATGCTACTACGTTTACAAACTACCCTCTGATCGGAAAATATATATTAATTGATTAGCTTTAAATCACAAACGTCCACATTCTATATAAGGATGTGGCCAGTAGGCAACTAGAAGTAGTAGACGCAGTAGTCTGGGTGAGACTATAAAACAAAATCCCGAATTTACTAAGGAACACATTACATTTTGGACATTTTTAAAGACATTTATTCTCCTTTCATACAATCTATCAGGTCAGCAATAGCTAACGGTATGAATGACATGTAACCCGGAAGACAATGGCCTCCGCCATGTTTGACAACCCAGGGTGAGTGCAGTACACAAATGTTATTGCAATGTCCCAGTGCTTTCTGAGTCAGGTAACAGGAAGGGGGTACAAGACACTAACGAGAGTAGTAATAACAGTTATAGTGGTAGTAGCAGTAGCAGCAGCAGCAACAGCAGCAGCAGCATTAGTAGAAGTAGTAGTAGTAGTAGTAGTAGTAGTAGTAGTAGTAGTAGTAGTAGTAGTAGTAGTAGTAGTAGTAGTAGCAGCAGCAGCAGCAGCAGCAGCAGCAGCACAGCAGCAGCAGCAGCAGCAGCAGCAGCAGAGTAGTAGTAGTAGTAGTAGTAGTAGTAGTGTAGTAGTAGTAGTAGTAGTAGTAGTAGCAGCAGCAGCAGCAGCAGCTGCAGCAGGAGTAGTAGCATCTGCGGCTGCAGTAGCAGCAATAATGACAGTAATAGTGGCAGCATGTGCAGTGTTTGTAGTAGAAGAGGTAGTAAAAGTAGCAGCATCAGTAGTTGCATTACATAGTAGTAGTAGTAGTAGTAGTAGTAGTAGTAGTAGTAGTAGTAGTAGTAGTAGTAGTAGTAGTAGTAGTAGCAGTAGTAGTAGTAGCAGTAGCAGTGGTGTTGGTGGTGGTGTGGTGGTGATGGTGGTGGTGGTGGTGATGGTGGTGATGGTGGTGGTGGTGGTGATGGTGGTGATGGTGGTGGTGGTGGTGATGGTGGTGATGGTGGTGATGGTGGTGGTGTCACACCCTCATCAAACACACATACACACACGCGCACGCGTGCGCGCGCAAACACTGACACACGCCAAACACAACACAATACAACACAATACAACACACACAACACAACACAACACACACACACGCATACACACACACACACCTACCAACCCCCCCCACACACACACACACACACGCACACACAGACAGCACAAACACACACACACTACTGCAGCAAAGGCGTCAAGGTCTCTCACACCAGTTCATCAACCTTTTAACCACGTCACCCCCCTAATCAATATTCCACCACCAGGTTATTTCACCCTTATCCCACACCCTCTACACCATAGGCCTACTACCCCTTCCTCCTCTCCCAACCCTCCCCATCTTCTATCCTCTCCCCTCCTCCCATCCTGCCTGTATTTTTGGCCAGCCAGCGGCAGCGGATATCCAGAATAAGACACTTAACGTGTGGGAACTGGCGCCAACTTTCCCGTTGGAGGTCCTGACGAGTGGTTTGGGCTTTCCCTCTGTCAGCCCGTTTCTGCTGTCTTCAGCAGCTCTGTGTGGGCTTGTGGGTTGATGGAGCAGCGTTCCATTGTGGGTAGCTAGCTATGTGGGAGAGTCCTTCAAGTTTTTTTTGGAAACAATAGTTGTGTGCTCCTGAGTGGAGGATTTATCGATTTTGGGTTTACTAAACTGATGAGAAGTGATGTGCTTTTAAAAAAAATTGATTTGATTTGTATGATCTTAGTTGTTTTTCAACAATAATATTTTGAAATTTCAAGAATAAAATGTTGTTGAATTTCAAAAATAGAACTGTTGAAAAATAAAATGATTTAAATATTCCGAACGCAGTGGGATGGCGTTTCCTTTTTGAGAGACTTGAGCAGAAATATGTGCATTTCTAAAACAAAAATGTGTGTATATATATGTAAAGACAGAATAGTAGAGAAGGAAAAAAAAGTCTAGGATATGAACTGAATATGCAGTCTGTGTGGCCCTACTGAGGCGAAACTGATGCCTCAAATTCAATCTTGTAAAAAAAAGAAAAAGAAAAATCAGCTACTCTGAGAAACTGAAATGTGTGTAATATGATTTGTCTCCTGTGGCGACTGAAGCAACTTTGGAGCAGAGGTGATATTTTGACAGTTCAGTCATTGTGCCCCTGACCGGTTCCATGGTATGGTCGCTGGAAATTTTGTGGTGAGTGAATCTTTACATTTCTAGTAAATTATAAATCTAGGAACAAAGTAGCCTGTGGTAAGACGTCTGATCATGGTGTGACTTACTTAGGGAAGCAGGTTCAAATCTTTGATGGCAGGTGTCTGTTTGAGCCTGTTTTCTCATGGATTTATGATTGAACGCATTTCCTCAAACCCACTTTTGGTGAGATTGTAAGCCGAAGTACGTGTGCAAGGATCATGTGACACTTCTTTGCACACTTATATCCTATCTGTACAGAGATGGAACAACTTAGGTCAGTGCTTTGCGTTGGGAGTTGATGGTGCGGAGATTGAAGCCACACGATAACGCCGTTAAGTACTGTGAATGAGACTAAACCCTAGACCCTTGTAAAACCAGCTGTGTTTCGAAAGAGCTCACCTTCATTGTATCTACGCCGTTAGATACAGATGACAAACTGGAAAAAAATCTGCATCGCACTTGAATCATGTTTAGACATCATCATCCTGAAGTCGGAAAGCAAATAATCAATGGGGGGGAAAACGATTGCAAAGCAAAACCTTACCATTGGTGATCATTGGAGCTCCAGAAACAATAGAATTTCAAAATACTTTGGAGGAGTAGGACAGCTGTGGGGCTGCAGGTGTGATGACATATTACACATACCAGCATAGGCCCTACTACATGGATACCTGCCCTGGACACACTTTTTGCACATTTTTAAAAATCATTCTTTTTTATATTAAGACGACAATGGATTAAGCGCGCATATGCTTTGTCTACACCTAGTCCCCTGTGTATGTAAGGTTTAGTAAATTTTGTTATCTGTTCCCATCGGCAGACAGTGGACTATTTTTCCAATGTAGGGCCCCCCATCGCCTTAAAAGCTAGGAAGGAGGGCAAATCAATGTTGGACGCGGATTGTTGGGTTTTTCATCTTTTATTTTTCGTTCCTGGGTAGAGATCCGGGGTTCACCGAAAGTGAAATGAGACAATGCCACACGTTTTGCCCACCATTAAGGTCAGACGCAGTCAGACTTTGGGATGTAGGTTGTCTTAAAGTTGCCTTACTTGTTGTTGGTTATTACTGTACCAAATAAAGTTTCTCAAAAATGCTTTGCAACGTAGACGCTTGCTTCTGTTTTCGTTTTTTTTTAAAAGTTAGTTTACATTTAATTTGCTCCTCTCTGGGTACGGCTTTTAAAGTTAAATGACACTATGATGTTACATTGCTACATTGATTGTAGGTGAACAGAACAATCTTTAACTGATGACTGATAAAACTCACAACTCATTCTCTCGATAACATACGATCTGGTCATTCTGTAAGCCACGCCTTGTGCTTCGACATGATTCATTAACATCACAGCAGCAACACAGCAGCAGCAACAGCAGCATCATTTTTGAGAGAAATGTCCCTACCTAGAGCACGAACTTTTCTCCAATTGTAGACATTGATTGTCGGTACACGGTCTGGGCGTTATTCTGTCGATGATATGTTGAACAATCCTTCGTGTACAATATAAATTTATCATAGCATCAAGAGGCTTATTCCTGGCAAAGATCTGTGGAAGAAAGCTACTTCATAGGGAAATAGACACCTCTGCAAACAGGAAGATTTTTTAAAGATAGGTGCGCAGCCGTATGGCGAAGCACTCTCCCCGAGAAGAGCAGCCCAAATTTCACGCGAAAGCATATGATTATTATCTATCGTGACTGAAAGTACAATACAATACAATACAATACAATACAATACAATACAATACAATACAATACAATACAATACAATACAATACAATACAATACAATACAATACCAATACAATACAATGCAATGTAATATAACACAATAATTTATAATACAATACCACCACCATCATAATCATCACAACCATCATCATCAACATCATCATCATCATCATCATCACCATCACCACCACCATCCCCACAACCATTTTCATCGTTGTAGTTATTGTGATCGTCATTGTCGTTTCGATTTTCCAGCTTCACAAAATAGTTTCAAGAGAGATAGATTTCGGATACTCCTTTACCCTGAGGCCTCCCACTCCTCTTAGACAAGAAGCAGCGGTCTGTGGAACGCCAAACGAGGTTTTCTCTCCAGTATTGAGGAAAAACTGCCCAACTTGGGAAGGAAACTGTTTGTAAAACGTCTACAAGGGGGCTGTACTCTCTGGCCCGTCCATTTTGTCAAACTTGTCTTCCGCTAAAAGCAGACGATTTTCCATTTTGTTAATTGATTTTTGCATTCCTTGGCCCACAGCCATCGATACTCTAGAGGATTATTTTCAGGAAAACTTTTATCGTCGTGGAGATGAAAGTAAAACTTACCAAAGTTAGGTAAGAAGGAAGGGATGTTTTTTGTGGTTGAGATTTTGTCCTTCCTTATGTTGCGTTGTGCAAACCATTCTCTAATAACTGAGTATGCCTACATCTCTACATGTATATTAGTATGTATGTATGTATGTATGTATGTATGTATGTATGTATGTATGTATAGTATGTATGTATGTACGTGTGTGTGTGTGTGGGGTGGTGTGTGTGTGTGTGTCTGTCTGTCTGTCTGTATGTATGTATGTATTTCTTTGTCTGTTTGTCTATTTGTGACGCTCCACCACGAAATGAGTCGCTTAAGCACATTACCCAATTTTGGGCTAGCGGCCATTAAAGGCAGGTAGGGATCAAGTTGTCAATTTTTAGATTTTGATTGATTATTAAACCATATCCGTTATTGTACCTTGTGATAAAATATCAAGGCATATTTTTTAAAATAATCTTTTTGCTTTTAAAAGTGTTTTGAAAATACCCAAGCCCTCATTCTGATCACCTGTTACGAAAATAAACTCTCCCGTTTTTCATTTTGTCACATCCGGCAGTCTATCATTTCAATTTGTAATAACTTTGCACAGAATTGTCCGATTTTCAATCTGTTTTTTGTGTTGAATAGCCTTTTTTATTGCAGATTAATAACTTGTCAATAACTAAAAATTGACATCTGGTGCAATGCGACTCCTTACGTGGTGAAGCGTCACATTGTCTGTCTCTATTTTTCTGTTGTTTCTACATGCAGACTGTGTAAGGTGTTCATGTTATGGTCTCCTTTGCCTGCGCTTCTTTTCACAACGCCATATGTAATGTCCATTGTTTTTGTTAGCCTGTACTCTTTTGTCTGTCTGTTTGTCTGTCTGCTGCTTCTCGACACGTTTCTCTGTTCCTGTTTGGCTATGCTCTATTCTACTTGTGTCATTTTTCACTTTCGTTTTTCTCTTTGTTCAGATCCTTTTTCTCATTCAAGCTTTTATTTCCTGCTGCGTAGAATTGATAAAGTCTCATAACGTCATCCGTTCTTCAAAACCCCAATGAAGAACATCGAATGTTGTAACTGTCAGGTAAAAGGATGAGAGTTGCTGTCAAAAATAGATGCCAGAAAAGTAACGTGAATGTGATTTACATTGTCTGGGTTCATTCACTCGAGAAGTATTACAGTATCAAAGACAGGTATTTGACATCACGATGAATAGTCTCCAAAGTTTATGCCACAAGAAGGCAAAAGATTTCTGGAAACTATGGATATCTTAATGACAAGCACGGGTAAGATCACGCAGGTAACGAAAGGTAGAGAGGTAGCATTTCATCGTTGAGCTAGAAAAGTTTGAGTGAGCTATAATTATAAACGTATCTGAATGAAGAATAAACATAGCACAAGTATACACGTAAGTACTCAAAAAAAATCAAAGCTTAAAAACCTCACGAGGCTACAAAACACAGTGATTCCACAAGCTGTCAAAAATGTGGTTATGTAAGATTTGGAAATGACTGAATTACTATTTTGTTTTAATTTCTCGGGTTAGAGCTCTGCGGTTCACCAAGTAATCTTTTTTTTCTTTTTTTTTCTTTTGGCCCACTACTATGTAGTTGATACTGTTGGTAATGATGGTGATTGTGTGGTGATAAAGGAGAAGATGCTGATAATGTTTGTAGTCACTTTGGCGGTAGTGATGGTGTACGTGTGATCATCAATGCTGTCGGTGACAGAAGTAACGTCTCTTTGTGGTTGTGTTGCCTTAGTTTCTTTGCTTTAACTATTTTTCTGGCTTTCTACTGACTTGTTTGATTGCTTAAGTTACTTTGATTTGTTTGTTTTTGTTTTGTTTTTTTTTGTTTGTGTTTTTTGGGGGGGTTACGGGCTTTTTAGGGAGGGTTTTGAGGCATCTGAAGGAGAAATTTTGAAAAGTACAGCATGGAAAGCAAGTAGGAGAGAAAGCAAAAGAGAAAAAAAATCACCATCACATCATCATCATCATCATCATCATCATCATCATCATCATCATCATCATCATCATCATTATCAGCATCATCATCACATTCCTATTCATTATTATCATAATCATCCGTCGTTGTCGTCTTTGCCACCATCATTATCATCATCGTCATTGTCGTTGTCACCATCATCTTCATCCCCATCAATATCATAAGAAAAAGAAAAGCAACAAAAATGATGACAACAGCGACAATAAGAGCAGCAGCGACAAACGCAGGAAAGAACATCTACAACAAAAGTAAAGACAGCGATGGCAAACAACGTTACTACAACAACACCATCACCACCACCATCCAATGAATAACAGTAAAACAACAAAACTGGTTTTTTAGGTTCGTGTTTTTCTTTGTAGCCTTCTTTACCCTCGTCTTTCAACCAGTTTTGCTGTTTTCTATAAACAAAAATAACATTGTTATCGACGTGGAAAATCATACGGGACGACAACATCAGATGCAGCGAAAACAACAATAATAAAACAACAACAACAACAACAAAAACAACAACAACAACAACAACAACAACAACAACAACAACAAAAAGAACAGACACTTATGGATCATGCTTGAACGAAAACTTTTTTGTAACCTCTTTTTATCTCAGTTATGCACTCTCTTCTGCTGTTCTATGTAAACTTAACTTTGTAGACACTCACAATAACACAGCAACAACAACAACAGGAACAACACTAACAATAACAACAACAAAAACAATAGCAACAAAAGTCAACAAATAAAGGCTTTCTACAATACGTTCTTTCAGTTTATTTTTCTCTTTCCAGCTTCTGTCTCCATCACATATTCAATTTCTTCTGTTGTTGTGTGCAGACATAACACTGCTGCCACCACGGCACATATTGAACAACAACAATAACAACAACAACAACAGCAACAAACGAAAGAAAAAGCACCAGACACACTCTAGTTCATATAAGGAAAAAAAAACATTTTGTTCTGTCTAACCTGAGTTTGCCTTTAACTTGTTCAATTCTTTTTTTGTTGCTGTTGTGTGTAAACATAGCATTTTAACCTTCGTAACTTTTTGGGCCTGGTTTTCTTTTTTCTAAAGACAAATGCCAAAAGTCGGTTTGTTTTTTTTATTCAGGACAAATGCCAAGACTTTGAATGTGCTTTATTTTCCTTTTTGAAGCTCATAACAATTTCCTTTCATTGATTGCTGCAGCAGACAGACATTATTTTTCTCCTGTGTGTCGTTTTTGCAGCATTGCTTTTGTCCGTGTGTGTGTGTGTGTGTGTGTGTGTGTGTGTGTGTGTCGTGTGTTGTGTGTTGTGTGTGTTTGTGTGTGGTGTCTGTGTGTCTGTGTCGTGCGTGTATGCATTTATCTGCACCGGGACCTGTGTAACTCCCCTTTTAGAACGAAACTTTGTAAATTCACGGCTTTTTATTGTCTACTTCTATGCAATATTTGTCTGCCTGTCTGTCAGTTTGACTCCTGCCCCTTCCCTCTCCCTCTCTCTTGTCTCCTTCTCTCTCTCTCCCTCTCTCTCCCCCTTTTTCTCTCTTTCTTTCTCTCTCTCTATCACACTTTTCTCGCTGTCTGTCTCAAATCTGGAATGTAAAAAATCAACTGTCATCTATCTGTCACTTCTGAAATCAATCTTCTTCAATCAATCTGGCTCTCTCTCTCTCTTCTACTCTCTCTCCTCATCTCTGTCTCTCTCCTCTCTCACTCCACTCTCTCTCTCTCTCTCTCCTCTCTTCTGTCTCTCCTTTCTCTCTCCTGTCCTTAAATCAGACTCAGCTTCAGATCAGTATGTATCACACTTGTCCGTGATCCATTCCTAGCCAATTGCTTGCGTATTGTGGCAAAGGCCGTGTGCTTAAAGCCTAATTTGTTGCTTTCTGTCTTTGTGCTCTGTCTATCTGTCTCTCTGTCTCACATGTCTGTCCCCCCCTCTCTTTCTCTCGCTGCTTTATTTAACTCTCTCACCAACAATCACAGAAAGTAACAATTCATTGATCACATTACACAATCAGTTCATCAAATCCTGCACCAAACAGAGAACCCACTTACTACTTACCTTAGTTGACCTGACAGAAACTTTTAATGAATAACCATCTAGGTTGTGCATTTCTTTACACGTCTAGAAAAGACCCATCAAGTGTGTAGCTACATGCCTGGAAAAAATAGTACTGGCAAAAGGAAAGAAAGGTAAAGTGTTCTATAACCTTGGTCGTAGGTGAGCGAGGCATCAGAGGCCTCAGCTTCTCTAGGGCCGCATGTTGATGGCGTACCCATCTCCTCTCCCTCGCTGCTTACCTCCTGACCCTAAAGAGGGCAGTACCAATTACAGCTGAGAACTGGGGAACTGTACTGAAGCCTTGGCGCGCAAACGTCACCCATCAACGGTAACCACGCTCGACGCTGCTTAACATTGCTGGAGAAAGCGAGCGCTCTGACCACTGAGCTATCCCGTCCTCACAATTCTGGCAAAAAAAAAATTATTGATGAAACAGTCAACGTAAGAAAACGCTTTGAATGGGAACAACACTCTGACAAGCTAATGAGCTCTGCACCCAGCTCTGTCTTGAGGTCCCTCTGATAGATCTCTTTGCTGTTGCTGCTGCTGCTGCTGTGTTGTTGTTGTCGTGCTACTGTTAGTTTTGTACTTGTCTTAAAGGCTTTTTGTGGAGGTGGGTGGAGAGGGAAGGAGGAAGACGGGGAAGGGTGGGGGTGAGGGTATATAAATGAAACTTTTTCCGCTGTTGCTCCTGCGGTTGTTCTTGCAGCTATTGTTAGTTTTGTAATTGTTTTAAAGGCTTTTTGGGTGGGTGGGGATTAAGGGGGGAATGGGGCTGGGAGAAAGGAGGTGTGTGTGTGGTTGGGTGGGGGGGGGGGAGGCTGCTTGTAAATGTATTTCTAAAAACAATCTTCTTGATCGCTTAAGACATTGTCCAGGTCAGCCCCAACTTTGATTATCCTTCTCGAAACAGTTTGCTTTTCTTTCTTTTTTTTAAAGGGAGTAGGGAATTGGGGTGAGGGTGTGGTACGGGTGGTGATAGGGAGGGGGTAAGGGTGGGGGTTGTGGGTTGGGGGGGGTAGGGGTTGTGGGCTGCTTTCTTTGGGTTTTATTTTATTTTCTTCTCCCCTTCGACGCTTAGCGTGCTGTGGCTTCTTCGTGCTGCTGTGTGTAAACATGGCATTAGGGCTGCTGTGATATTTTTGGGTTTTTCCTTCGCTTTTTTTTCTTGTCTGGTGCTAGAGTTTTAACTCTAAAGACAAATGCCACAAAGATTCCGTTGTCTTTGCATAGCAGGGTTTGTTTTTGTTTAACTTGTTTGTTTCTTTTGCTCAATGAATTTTTATGTCTCTTTCTGTCTTTGTCTGTCTGCTTTGGTTAAAAAAAATATTGTTTCTCTCCTTCTTTAGTTTTTTCTTCCTTTTTTCTCTTTCGCATCTGTTTGTTTCTTCTTTCTTTTTGATTTTTGTGTGTTCTTCTTTTGCATTCTTTTTTTTGGTATTTTTGTTTTCCCTCTTTCTCCTTTCTTCTATTTTTTCCTTCCGATCATGTATGTATGTATGTATGTATGTATGTATGTATGTATGTATGTATGTATGTATGTATGTATGTATGTGTGTGTGTGTGTGTGTGTGCGTGCGTGCGTGCGTGCGTGCGTGCGTGCGTGCGTGCGTGCGTGCGTGCCTGCTGCATGCATGCATGCATGCATGCATGCATGCATGCATGCATGCATGTATGTATGTATGTATGTATGTATGTATGTATGTATGTATGTATGTATGTATGTATGTATGTATGTATGTATGTATGCATTCATTTATTCATTTATTCATTCATTCATTTGTTTGTATATTAATTCATTCAATCATTATTTATTTATTCGGTAAGCAGAATAATCTAGCGGTCAGAGCACAGTGCACGTAATCTGATGGCCTAGGATCGAGCCATGCACCACCACCGAGGCCCCCGTTTACATCATTCCCCATTTCGCCATTCGGGGGGTAAAAAAAGATAATGCAATAACTGTGATCTTCTTGGAATTAATATCGTGTTTCATTTCATTTTGAAGTGCTCATTCTTTGTCAATTTGCAAAAGAAATATTTGTCAAAATGATTTTTTTTTTATCCCAAATTCAATGTAAAAGTTTTGTCAACTAATGTCTTCTCTAAATCCAAACGAAATGACTTGTTGTTTGAAATGTATTAGATTGTTTAAGGTGGTAAAGCTATCTGGGTATTATACTGCAGCAAATGCTAGTTTGTTACTGTTTTGCTTCTTTCTGTTACTACCTCAAGTGCACCCTTCCTCTTTACGCCAAAAGAGACCAGAAGAGTAACACATTGTTTCAGCGTGTGTGTGTGCGTACGTGCATGTGTGTGTATGTGTGTGTGTGTGTGCGTGTGTGTGTGTGTGTGTGTGTGTGTGTGTGTGTGTGTGTGTGTGTGTTTTGTGTATGTGTTGTGTTGTTGTGTGTGTGCGTGATTGTATTTGTGTGTGTATTTGTGTGTGTATTTGTGTGTATGTGTGTGTGCGTTGTGGTTTTCAATCAATCAATCAATCAATCAATCAAATTTTTATTTCCAGATGGTACATTGAGTAAGCAGCGATCTGCTTTTTTCCATCAAGCCATCTATCTAAAGAAAAGAAAAGAAAAATATCAAAACAATAGCAAAAATGAAATCCTAAACAAGACAAAAAACCAACAAAAAACAAAGTAGAAAATCCCTAGCAAACAAACAAACAAACAAAAAACCAACGAAAGAAAGAAAAGGGGAAAAAGCAAACAAACAATTAAAACAACAACAACAAACATTTCACCAACATTAACTTGCTAACATGATTTCAACAACTTTAAAATAAACTATGCCTATAAATAATACAAGCAACTACTATAACAACAACCAAAAGAGAAAATAAAATAAATAAAATAAATAAATAAAAATAAAAAAATATTTTAAAAATCTACTCGAAAGCCATACACACTTATGCACATACACCCACACCCACACCCACACCCACCCACCCACACACACACACACACACACACACACACACACACACACACGTGCATCTACACACACACACACACACACACACACACACACACACACACACACACACACACACACACACACACACGGTTTGCGCTCTTCCACTCAGCTCGTATACTCGTAGGTACATGCACACATTCAAAGTCTTTTTTAAAAAATCATATGGTGTCAAAAAAAAACAACCAACAAAAACACACACACACACACACACACACACACACACACACACACACACACACACACACACACACACAACAGCTTATATCAATTACAATGTAACCAAAAAACATTAAGACTTAATAATAATAATAATAATAATAATAATAATAATAATAATAATAATAATAATAATAATAATAGTAATAATAATAATAATAATAATAATGATAATAATAATAATAAAACATTTTTTTTTAAAAATGAATAAATACAACAACAACAACAAAAAATTTTAAAAATAAATAAGTAAAATAATAAAAAATCTATAAGCAATTTATGTCAGATTACAATATCTCTATACTTCAATTCATACTTTATATTTTTAAAAGAAGATAAGGAAAAAACAACAAACACAACGATACCTTATGATAATACCCATCATCACTGAGAGGAAATAACATATACGCTAACAAACATACAATCAAACAAAAGAAAAACAAAACCAAACAAACAAACAAAAAACACATAAAAACACACCAAAAAACAAACAATCAAACCAAAACATCAAAACCAATCCACACGGATTATATATTAGAAGGAAGAAAAGAAAAAACAACTAAAGCAACAGTACCATATGATAATACCCATCACCACTTAGTGGAATAACATAACAAACCAATGGGCATGCACACATTTAAAAAAAAAGAAGAAAATTTTAAATCATATGGTGTCAAACAGCTTATATCAATACAATGTCACCAACCATTATTTAAGACTTAAAAAAAAAAAAAATAATAATAATAATAAAAACACCAAAAAACAAACAAAAAAACCCACCAAAAAACAAACAATCAGACCAAAACATCAAAAAACCAATCCACACGGATTATATATTAGAAGGAAAGAAAAGAAAAAACAACTAAAGCAACAATACCATATGATAATACCCATCACCACTGAGTGGAATAACATAAACATATGGGCATGCACACATTTAAAATTGTTTTTTTTTAAAAAATCATGTGGTGTCAACAGCTTATATCAATACAATGTCACCAACCATTATTTAAGACTTAAAAATAAAAAATAAAGATAAAAATAATAAAAAAATCCATGAAATGTCAATAAGCAACTTATGTCAGATTACATTATCTCCACACTTCAATTCATACTTATGTTATGAGGAAGAAAAGAAAAAACAAAACAAAACAAAACAAACAAACAAAAAAACAAAAATAAAACCCCGAAAAACAAACGCAACAATACATATGATAATACCAATCTCCACTGAGAGGAAATAACATATACACTAACAAACATTCAAACTAACCAAAAAACTAATAAACAAACAAAAGCAACAGAGAACCAAACAAACATAATGAAGGAAAAAAAAAACAAGCAAAACAAAACTAAAGCAAAAAACAAACAAAAAACAAGCAAACAAACAAACACAACCCCCCCAAAAAAAACACACACAAAAAAACCCCACACACTCAAAAAAGAAAAAAATTTGGAGGGGGGTGGGAACGGGTGGGGAGGGGGTATCAAGAGGAAGGGGGAAAACACAAACAGCAACCAGAAAAATTATAATAATGATTTATGATTATATTTCATAAATAAAAAACCCTACACATATGAACAAAAACAAACAAACAAACATTCAAACAAACAAACAAAAAACAAACAAAACACAACAAAAAACATACACAACAACAACCAGAACAAAAAAGTAAGGCCTTTCCACTTATCAAAATAATATAAATATAATAGTGCTAATAGTCTCATTAGTATAATTAATAAAATAAGATAAAAATTAAATATTTATCCTGAAACTATTAAACTGGGTAAGTGAAAAAAAAAAAAAAATCCAATCTAGTCGTCAAATCAGTGGTTTGGTTTTCTCCTTGTGAATTTGCAGAATATACATGTGTTTACATACATCACTTATTCCCTATCCTGTTCAAAATTACATTATATAAAAAAAAAACAAAAAAAAACAACAACAACCCTTTCTCCCCCCTTTTCCCCCTTCCACATACATATATAGCAAGCAAAGTGTAGCTTTTTCAGTCACAGTGAGCCACACGTGAAAGATTTTTCGGGGTTAGCAGAGAGTATCAATATCTTTAGTCTGTTCTAAGTATGGTTGATTGGATTGATGTGTAGTTCTTAAACATTTTTGCATAAGCGCATTAAGTGATTTTTCAACTGATTTTTGAACTGATTTTTATTTTTGATACATTTTAAATGTTTTGGGAGCTTGTTCCATAAATCACTACCTGAATATAGGAAGCTTGTTTTGTAAAGATTGTTTCTGGGTCTGGGAAATGTTAGTAGATGGTTATGCCTGTGCTCATTAATTTTGAATCTATTGGTGATCTTGGGAGGGGCATTTCCATTGACAACTTTTTGTACAAATAGAGCTTTATTGAGATAAAGCCTGTTTTGAAATGTAAGAATATTTGTTAGCTTATAATCATTGATGGTTAGGGAGCTTGATTTTAATAGGACAAGTTTTAGCGCTCTTTTATATAATCGATGGATGAATTTCAAATTAGTTTCACTGCAGTTGTCCCAAAGAGATGAGGCATAGTCAACTATTGGCAAGATGTGTCCACAAAAAAAGAGTTTGCGTGAATGACTATCTAGAAAGTGTTTTATTTTTGATAGCTGACGTACCTTGTTTGTAAGACGTTTTCCTTGTGCCATCACATGGTCAGTCCAAGTAAGATTATTGTCGATAATTACACCCAGAATTTTGTGTGAGTCAACTTCTTCAATGATTTTTTGATCTATCAACAGAGGTTGAAATTTACTTTTCATTTTTTGCCTCTTTTGTCGTGCTAGTACGTACATACTTTTAGTTTTTTGAGCATTTAAGGACATATGGTTTAATTGAGTCCAAGTAATCAATTTGTTGATATTGTTTTGAAGTTTGAGTGTTAGTCTGTGGGGGTCAGTATCACTACAATAGAGGGATGTGTCATCAGCAAACATTTCACAGCTACAATCTAGAAATAAGGGTAAGTCATTTACATATATTGAGAACAAAAGAGGACCCAATATTGATCCTTGTGGTACTCCATATCTAATAGATACTAATTCTGATGTTTGATTATTTGCAGTTACCAACTGCTGTCTATCTAACAAAAAACTTTTTAAAAGATTGATTATTTCAGGTGTTAGTTTGTATAGGTGAAGTTTACGCACTAGCAGGGAGTGATTAATTACATCAAATGCTTTTTCAAAGTCAACAAAAATTAGGCCTGTATAGTTATTTTCATTTATGTTGTGTAAGAGACTGTCTGTTAGTTGAGTTAGAGCTGTGTGACAAGAATAGTTTTTACGAAAGCCTGACTGATCTTCATTTATTAGGTTGTTGTTAACAAAGTAGGAATATAAAGATTTTTGGATATGTTTTTCAATGGGTTTGGATAAGACCGATAGGATTGAAATTGGTCTGTAATTTGAAGGACAAGAAGAATCTCCAGATTTCTGGACTGGTATGACTTTTGCCTTTTTAAATATGAGAGGAATGTTGCTTTTATCTATACACAAGTTATATAGATATGTCAGTGTTTCAGCTATAATAGGACCAGAAAGGTTCAATATTTTTCCATCCAGATTGTCAAGGTCACGTGTTCTGGAATTTTTTTTGAGAGATAGACTTTCCAACACATCTTTAATTGTCATTGGCAATAATTCAACTGGGAATTTAATTTCTTTTGATTCAATATATTGTTCTAAGATTGTTTTGTGTGTGTGTGTGTGTGTGCGCGCGCGCGCACGAGCGTGCATGTGTGTATGTGTGAATACGTGTGCGTATGTGTATTTACATGTCTGCATGTGTGTAGGTATAGGCGTACATTCGTCACTGCGCATGTCCGTTTATGTATCTGTCTGTCTGCCTATCTATCTATTTTCGTGACCCCTCATAAAGCAGATCAAGTCTGCTGACATTTCAACTAATATCTCTGCTTATAGCATCGAGTAAACTCTGAACTAAAATAATATGGGTTTTTTTGTTGACCGCCTAGAAACGCTCAGAACACGTTATCTCTGTATAAAACATTTAATCAGCATTGGTCTAGCCAGTAAAGTATATATTGCAGATGTCCGGAATGTCGGTAAATGTCATGAAAAATGGCTTCATCCTTATTTCTATGTTTATTTCCAATCTACAGTCTTTACCATTCCCTGATTCTGGTAGTGTTTGTGATGTGCTCTGTCATCCTGCCCAAAAGAGAGAGAGATAAAAACCGGCGTCTTCAGTGTTTCATTTCATCAAAGGGCCAAGGCTTACAGTTAAGAGTTGATATGCTTTTATGTGTTATTGTGAGACTGTCTGTATTCAGACAAGCCACTAGCATAATAAACACTATTCGTTTTTTTAATGAAAGAAAGAACAAGACAAAATCCCCTGAAGTCAGTATACGGCTGCCTCTATGGTGAGGTATTTGTTCGTAATCATGCAGGTAATTATGTGTATTCAGTGTATATTCACCATCTCACAGTGGTTCTTATGCATGATGAGTTTGAATGTATAATATGGGTAGCTCCTAGAATGTCTACCGGAAGGACACCTTACAACAATGACAATAGAAACAACAACAACGACAAGATCAGCAGCAGTAACAACAACACCAACAACTCTGTGTTTACATATTACGGGTTGATTAAAGTGTGTTTGTGTGTTTATTAATTGTTAGTTTTTATCCTGATTTCACAGCCATTTTCATGCTTCTGTGGGATAATCTGTTAGTTTCTGTCTTGATTTTACTGTCATTTGCATGCATCGAAGTGTGCACTTATGCAAATTCAGAAAAGCTAAGCGAAAGTTACTTTGATATTGAAAAGGGGACTGCATTGTACACAAGTGGTGGTGGGTTCAGCAACCATCCTTTCTTTTTCGATGGTGTTCAAAACACTCTTCGCTACAAACACTGCTCATTCTTGTGCTGCTTCTGAAGAAGAAGACAGCGACATTCATGACAGTAACGATGGTTTTGTGCTGATGACTGCTAGTATCCAACGTATATCTCCCTCACTCCCAGTATCTTGTCTTGATAACGTAAAGGTCCGTTCGCACAGGCGATATCGTGATTTTTGCTTGCTTGCTATTGTTGGTTTTATCATTGATGATTTTGTGTTTTATTATTTCTCTCGACGTCTTTCTTGTTTCCTTGCAATTCTTTTCCCCTAAGAAAGCAAGAAAAAGAAAAAAGGATGATTGCTTTCCGTCTGGTGACCCTGACTGCAGCGCTAGTGACATTTCTATAGATACTGTAGCAAAACAAACAGAAACACACAGAATAAAAAGGGGCTAGAGCTGTTCAGCTAACAGTAACTATGTATATTGTTCTTCAGACACTATACTACAGCCATCGTGACGGGTAAACGGGATGATAGTGGCGGCAGTAACGTTTACTACTTGCACACGCAGAGCCAGAGAAATGACATAGGATGCTTGATATTCCATTGAAAAAGTTGTTATTGTTGTTGTTGTTGTTGATGCTGCTGCTCCCAATGTTCTTGTTTTTGTTATTGTTGTTATTGCTCTTTTTGTCGTGTGTTACCCAGTTCGTTGCCTGAAAAACCATCCAGAGTATGTGCGTTGTCTTACTTATCTTACTTGGGAGCTGGTGTGAGATTTTAAGTATAAATGAAATGGAAATTGTGTATGTGTGACTGTTTTAAAAGTACCTTGCACAAATTAAACGAGTCCAAAGTTGATTCCTTGTCTGAATCTGAACATGTCTTATGTCATCTGGTCATGGGAGGTAATCTGGCTGCTTTGTTTGGTTTTTAAACAATTCTTTATTTCGAGGAATTGAAATAAGAGCCATTCTTTTTTTTACATCATTCCCTGTGTATATTCAGTTTTGTTAAATTTTTCATCCGTTCCCACCAGCATACAATGGCCTACTCTTCAGAAAAGCAGAACGACTTTTGAAGTGTGTTTGCGTTCGCACACAGACCTCGTTTTCTAGTCTCATCTGAAGACAGTTTTTGTAGAAGAGGTGAAATGAGTGAGAAACACACATTAAGCACACCTAAAATAACTCACCCCAGCAGGATAATTAGTTGTCCATAGCACAAAGAAAAGGCCGCTTTCGGAAACGAATACGTCTACAAACAGGAAATGGAAAAGGATGGCGCACGCTGCACTAATGGTGAGACACCCTCTCGGCCCAAACTTCATGCAGAGAAATAATATACCGTGCACAAAAACTAATACACAGCACAATGCACAGTGCAGTTCAATACATTCCTGTACAGAAGGCTAAAACAACCCAACCACAACAATTACTTCTCTGAATTCATTCATTGTGGAAGTACTGACAACAAGTTTCAGTCATTTTTGGGAGGAAAGACAAAAACGCATTTTTGCCTTATTTCTAGAAGCACAATACACACAAAAACAAACAAAAAAACGAAAACAATCGCTGAAAAATACCATAGCGGAACAGCATAGAAGTGGTAACAGGAGGAAGCGAAACAGTCATTTAGGTATCGTACGGCATAAATAGTATCAGTATGCCGTGCCGGATGAACGTAGATCTATTAATTCTCTGCCAGATAACTGCTCTCCCATCTCTCCTGTGTAGACGGTTTTTGCCCCTTTTCCCTTTGCCTCTATGTTTCTGTACTGTGCCGTGCGGAGCATGAGGCTACTGGCTGTGTTGATACCATCCTCGGTGATAGTGCAATTCTCTGAAGGAAAGGAAAGGACAGGAAGGGGAAGAAGCAGCATATTGCATGGTTACTAAATCATTTTTGCGTTTTCCTTTTCTGCACGGTATGGTCCTGAGTTGCATTCTCTGTTGGTATAGGACTACGCTTCAGAGGTAAATCATCCTCCCAAAAAAGAGTTCTTCATTGCGTAATTCATTAGGATTGATTGAGTCAACTCTCTGTGTGTCTGTCTGTCTGTTTGTCTTTCTCTGTCTGTTTGTCTGTCTGTCTGTCTCTCTTTCTCTCTCTCTCACCCACCCACTCACCCACCCACCCACCCACACACCACACCCCCCCCCCCCCCCACACACACGCACAATATCTCTTTTTCTTTCTTTTTCTTTAGTCATGTATATGGAATTTGAACTTGGCATAGTACCTTTTATTTGATAAGCATCAATCAGCCGACACATTTTTTTTCCAATCGATTGATCGGATGACATACTTTGATAAATGCAAAATTTTGGCATTTGACTGGAGTAGAATTCTATCTTTAGTTCTTGTTGAAAGAAACACATGAGGCGCCCAAAGTGAAAATAGAAGTGTGGGAACTCCCTTAATCACTCTCACAACTGATATGCAACAGTTCATGCAAAATACCAGTGAATATAAAATATAAT
>CM060316.1:50124201-50151701 GCA_030674155.1 Stramonita haemastoma | reverse complement strand
GGAACACAGAGAATGAGGAACAGAGAGAATGAGGAACAGAGAGACTGAGGAACAGAGAGACTGAGGAACACAGAGACTGAGGAACAGAGAGACAGAGGAACAGAGAGACAGAGGAACAGAGAGACAGAGGAACACAGAGACTGAGGAACACAGAGACTGAGGAACACAGAGAATGAGGAACAGAGAGAATGAGGCACAGAGAGACAGAGGAACACAGAGACTGAGGAACACAGAGACTGAGGAACAGAGAGACTGAGGAACAGAGAGACTGAGGAACACAGAGACTGAGGAACACAGAGACTGAGGTACACAAAGACTGAGGTACACAGAGACTGAGGTACACAGAGACTGAGGTACACAGAGAGAGGGTGAACCAGTGTAAACAAAGACGTTGTATGCTGAATGGACGGTAAATAAAAAGCCGGCCCATGGAACGTTTGCCATAATGCTTGGCCTGATGGCAATGATCATAGGGGTATGGCAATATCACTGTCAGTGTTGGCTGCTTTATTGGTTTGTTTTGTTTTTCTTTGAGTTGCTATGTGTGTGTGTGTGTGTGTGTGTGTGTGTGTGTGTGTGTGTGTGTGTGTGTATGTGTGTGTGTGTGTGTGTACGTGTGTGTGTGTGTGCGTGCGTGTGTGTGTGCGTGCGTGCGTGTGTGTATGTGTGTGTGTAAGTGTGTGTGAGTATGCTTATGTGTGTGTGCACGCGCGTGTGTTTGTATGTATGTAAAGTCAAGACAAATCAAGTCTAAATGATCTTTATTGAGGGTAAAAGAGTAAGACTACACGCTTTTTTTTCATTCTGCCCTCACATAAAAACACGTCCAAGCTCATACACACAAAAAGAAAAGCCTCATAAAGCACACGAAACAATTGTTCTGAGTCAAAATATGATATGACTTAGAGCACTAAGACTCATAGTATGACATAGATATTATCTAAATAAAAGGATGAAGCAACACAACTGTCAACATAAATACAAGTCCAGAAGATCATTAAGAGGACGCTTGAATCTTGATATAACATGATATAGCAATTTTTAAAAATATGATATAGAAATAGTTCACGTGGGCATTCTATTTGCGACTGTAAATCTTTTACATAAATGGAAAAAAGAAGTGGTCCTAACACTGATCCTTGAGGTACACCAAAGTTGGATAGATATTATTAAGATCTCTTGAACTAATTTCAATGAGTGCTTGCCATTCGTTTAGAAATGGTGCAATAAACTTTAAAGCTCGATTAGACAGCTTATAATAAACTGATTTTCTACGGATAATTGAATGACTTATAACAGAAAAAGCTTTCGCAAAGTCGACAAACATTATACAAGAAGACTCATTATTATTATATTCAAAAGACATGTTTCGATTAACTGTATAAATGCAATATGGCAGAAATGTTTTTTAAGAGTCCGATCGATTTTCATGAATTAGATTATAATTCTTAAGATGGGAGTACATATGAATTTGGTTATGCTTTTCAAGTGGTTTAGATATAATATGTAGTATCTATATTGTTCTGTCATGAAAGCGATTGCTATGGTCACTTGCGGTGTGCGTGTGTGTGTGTGTGTGTGTGTGTGTGTGTGTGTGTGTGTGTGTGTGTGTGTGTGTGTGTGTGTGTGTGTGTGTGTGTGTGTGTTGTGTACGTGTACGTGTACGTGTACGCGTGTGTGTGCACTCTCCTTTCACAGCAACTCCTCTAACCCCCTCTCTGTCCTTTCTCTATGTGTGTTTGTGTGTGTGTACGTGTGTGTGTGTGTGTGTGTGTGTGTGTGTGTGTGTGTGTGTGCGTGTGTGTGTGTGTGTGTGTGTGTACGCGCGCGGGTGTGTAATTAGCACTGCTCTTAAACATGGGCTTTATATGGCCACAGAGAGTTCCTTCTCACTATTTTTTTTATCAGATGGACAGCTTTCATCTCTGTTGAAGGTAGCTGCACGCTGCCGGTAGGCCTGTAGGTCACCCTAGATCTTCTTGGTCACTGGGGTGGGGTCAGGCCAGGTCTATTGTTCCATGACTTGATGGGTCAACAAACGTGGTTCGGACTATATTGTATTACTTGCTGCTGTGGGATATTAATTTTTCAGGAGGAATACTTACACATTACATGGGTAACCTCTGTTCATTGTTTCATTTGCAATACTAGAGAACTTACAGTAAATAAAGAAAAAAAGAGAGAAGAAAACGGCGTAGTAGTACATGTCTTCGTCTGGGGGAGGGGGAGAGGGAGGGTGGTGGTGACAGCCTCTCAAATTTTATGTCTGCCTGTTTGACTTTTTGTCTGTCTGACTGTTTGCCTGTCTGTCTGTGTGGTCTGTCTCCCCCTCTGTCTGTCTGTCTGCCATTCTCTCTGTTGTCTGTGTGGTCTGCTAGCCTGCGGTTTTCTATTTCGGTCCCTGAATGTCTGATGGCGTCCCTATTCACAATTACGATAATCACATCTGATTCCTTGCTCCTTCCGTCTGCTCTTTTTTCTCCCCGGATGAAATGTGATTTCTGCCCCCTCAGCGGCAAATCAGATAGAATTCCTTGTCTTCCGGGTGCCTAGAAATCCCATGGCTTCTAGCGTAAAGATGGACTGACGTGAAGAAAGCTGGGTTTTTGTTTTCTCGCCAGCGTGTTTCCATGTAAAAAAAAATATAGAGGGTTTGTTGTTTGTTACATTTCTTTCTTTTCTTCATGGTGACTAGATTAAACTAATTGTGGTTGTGTAGTCTGTGCATGTGATTTGATTAAGTTTCTCAAGCGTGGCTGGTAATGTAATGGAAAATTAGACAGCAGCTGTGATCAAGATTTCCCGGGGTTCGAATTACGCTTGAGCGCTTAGGCTTCCGTTGCGCGGAAGGAAAAGGAGAGAGGGGCGCGAATAGCCTAGTGGTTAAAGCATTCAGCTCGGGATAATTATGACGGTAGCTGCGGGCACCGATTCTAGTCTCCTGTGGAATATGCATTGAAAGAAATTTTATCTTCTGCAGCCAACATTGGTTTTGAATTTATTCGCCTATAGATTCGTTGGGCGGGATTATAACAAGAGATCTGAGATGCAAACGCATGCATGAAACCTTGCATAGATGAGAAAAAGAAAAACAGAAACACTCATTCATCGGAAAAAAGTAGTCCAGCAATGGCTGAAAAGACGAATGGCTCGGACATACCCAGCATGTCATGTGAGATCTGGGGAGGACTGGGCTCCGCCGCGTTCATCTTTCTCAAGACATATTTTCTGGACGAAATTTAACGCCACAATCTGGCGTCCTTCGGAAGATAAGGGAGAGAAGTGGAGTCCATTATTGGAGGTCATCAGCTGAGCACAGCACCCTTTTAACCTCCTTTGTCAATTGCCTATTGCCATATTGACCAATTACAGGAAAATACAAAGGACTGAATATTAAACAAAAACTATTAGGTATAAAAAAAATTTGAACAACTTCAATGACTTATAAAGCAGAAACAAAACCAAAAATGTGTTATTCATAAACTCGCTCATTCATTCATTCATTCATTCATTCATTCATTCATTCATTCATTCATTCATTCATTCATTCATTCATTCATTCATTCATTCGTTCATCATTCAGTCAGTCTGTCAGTTAGTCAGTCAGTTATCTATCTGTTCATTCATCTGTTCATTCATTCATTAATTCAATCCTTTTCTTATTTATTTAGTTTTATTCGAGTGGTTATTCACCTGTTGATATGCTGATCTGAAAAAAGTGTGTCAGATGATTCCCAAGTTTCGTAACACTGACGGCAGATATTTCTGGAGCCAGGTGATTACGTGCACTTGACCTTTTCCTCCTTCCATTAGTTCTGCCAACTTGATGATCCTCTTTGGGGCAATGATTCTGCTAATACCGCCATCTCACGATACGATCTCCCCTTCTTCCTGCAGTGTTGACCCCAAATGAATCACTGGCCTGGCACCATCATCACCACTCTCACTACCGCCATCATCTCTACTATTATTATCATCATCTGCAGCAGCAGCAGCAGCAGCAGCAGTAGCACTGGCATCCTTTTTATTTTCTATATTTGATAGTGTTTTCTGTTCGATGAAAAAAAAGTTGCCCGCGCTATGGTACTGTTCTCTCCTTGTTTGCATTACTGTTGTTTTTTTTTACTTTCCTGTGTTGCATTGTGTTGTGTTGTGATGTATTGTAGTATAGTGTAGTGTACTCAATAGCCGTATATTAATTTTTTATTGCGAATTTAGGGCTGCTCTCTCGCCCCCCCCCCCCCCTTTCCAGTGAAAGCGTTATAGCACAGGAGCAGTATCACCCATACACGTTTTCGATTTTTTATTTTCCTGTCTGCGATGTATACAAACAAACAGACAGTCAAAGAAGCAACCAGAGACTCAGACAAAGAATTTAAAGATGCAGAAACTGAAAGAAACTCATTGTATAGTCTACCAGTCGAAAAGAGACAGAAATACTCAGTTGTAAAAAACCGAAATCGATAATAATCTTTTACATGACCAATGGATGCCAAGATTAATTAACACCACTGATTTCCTTCGTAATCACACGCTGGAAGAAAATGGCTATGAGCAGAGCGGTGATATATCACAATTATTCCGTCGTCAATTAGTTGCTTCAGCTTCATTGCAAGATCAAAACAAATGAGAAAAAAACACCCGGTTAATCTTTTTACTCAAGCGCACCCTGATATTACTGATAAACACAATGTTTTTTAAAAAAAATGAAAAAGTCAGCAAATCGCTACAAAGACACTAAAAATAAGCTTAACAAACAAGCCCGTGGTCCCCTGTGATTAAAGAAGCCCAAAAAGAATTGCATACACAAATTAAAGAAAAATACACCTGCAATTAGCAAATGCTCTTAATACCTCCAGAATGTTATCAGCATGCAAACGTACAAAGAACTCCATATCAAAACATAGAACTATCGAAATAGACTCTGACGCAATCCGGAAAAAAACAAGCCGAAGAACAGAAACAAACAAGCAAAATAAGCAAACAAACGCACATACACAGGCAAGAAAAACGGCAGAATAATCCGATCTTGGTAAATGTTATAAGAACAAAAGATAACAGAATGATTATCATTTGTCCTTTGTCATTGCTATGACAGATAGTTCAGCAAAACAGCAGTCATTTCAGAGGCCAGTGACTCTGGACCGAGGAAACTAATTTCTTACTTCTTCGTCATCTTCATCTTCATCGTCAGCGTCACCTTTTGTTGTTGTTGTTGTTGTTGTTGTTGTTGTTGTTGTTGTTGTGTTGTTGTTGTTGTTGTTTTCTTCTCTTCTTCTTCTTCTTCTTCTTCTTCTTCTTCTTCTTCTTCTTCTTCTTCTTCTTCTTCTTCTGCTTCTGTGCAATTCTTTTTCTTTGCAATTATTCTGTGCAGTTCTGCTTCTTCCTCTTCATAATTCTTCTTTGCAATTTGTCTGTGCAATTGTTCTTTGCAATTCTTCTTCCCATACAGTTGTACACCACACGTATAAACCACACCAACACTTTTCTTTTTTTTTTTCTTGCCGGTGCCATCCTACTCTTTATTTTAAAGCAAGCCTTTATCTTGTATCTGTATTTTGTATTTTGTACCACTTTATGTCACAGCAGATTTCTCTGCGTGAAATTCGGTCTGCTCTCCCCGGGAGAGTGCGTCACCACAAGTGCAGCGCCTACCCATTTTTTTCCTGAATGCAACTGTATTTGTTTCCCTATCAGAGTGGCTTTTTTCTACAGAATTTTGCAGGGTCACCCCCTTGTTGCCGTGGGTTCTTTTTTATGCGCTAAATAGTGATGTGTAACACATGGGACTCGGTGTATCGTCTCATCCGAAAGACTAGCACCCAGACCACCACTCAGGGTCTAATGGATAGGGGAAAAATTTTGGGGCCCAAAAGGGGTACAAACTACTGCACACTCCGGCCCAGACTTTTTGCCTTCTAGGCAAGGCGCGTTACCACCTAGACCACCAATCCATTATCTGTCGTTGCACTTACTAGCCCTTAGAAAGTAGACTAGGTCAAAGTTTGGAATGATTGTAACTGGCTTCTTAGCAACCCTCCCAAATTCACTGGGTAAAGAACTATGATCACTCTTCGACATGCAAGGATTTAGGAGACAGGGGGTGGAGGGGGGTGGATGGGAGGGGCAGACAGATCAATCAGCTGTTAGTGAGATTACTTTACAAACTATTTCTTTGCTGCCTGTTGAAAAATGTTGGAACTTTTTTTTCTAGAGTGTTATCTACATTGCCTTGGGGCACCTGCACGTACACACACACACACACACACACACACACACATACACACACGCGCGTGCAGACGCGTACAATCACACACACTTACATATACACACTGCATACATACACATTATACACGTGCGCGCACAGACACGCATACATACTCACACAGTTGCACGCCCAAACGAGAGAGACAACAAGGCAATTCTTTATCAAATAATAAGCACACAGGCTTTTACATACGCCTTCGGTAACATCAAATAAAGATATTAACAATAAAACTATATGCAGTACGAGAGAGAGAGAGAGAGAGAGAGAGAGAGAGAGAGAGAGAGAGAGAGAGAGAGAGAGAGAGAGAGGAGAGAGAGAGAGAGAGAGAGAGAGAGAGAGAGAGAGAGAGATTATATTATTCATTATTCTTTTATGAGATAACAAATAAGCAATCTGTTTTATCGGGCCACGTGTGTAAGCAGTTTGAAATATTGTATCTGTTCCTAGAGAGAGAGAAGACTGTGTGTACAAGAAGCAAAGAAGAGATTGCATTTAACACAAAGAATCAAACAATCTTCCAAGTGGCCAGTTATTGCTGGGATTGATCAACACCGCTGACTCCTTCCTTAATCACTCACTGGCAGTTAAGGGCTACGAGCAAAGTGGTCATGTGTCACAATTATTTTCTCGTCACGAGTCGCTTAATTCTCAACACAAAATCGAACGACACGGGAAGAAAATACATTCTTTACTTAAAGAAGCACTCTAATAAAGAATAAACACGATAACTTTGTGTCATTTTCTATTTCATTTCTTTTTTATTTCTTCTGCTAGAGCTCCGAGGTTTACAAATAATGAAATTTTGCTTACGACACAACTAGTGTGCTTGCTATTTTGTCAATGTTGTCACCTGTTCCCACCAGCACACAATAGCCGAATCTTCCCAAAAGCTGGGATGGGTTTTAACGCGTGCACAAGATGATGTGAGTGTGTCCACAGGACTTTCTAGGGAGTGGAGTCAGTAGTAATAATAATAGTTTCAGGAAAAAAAGATTCTTCACTACCGGTGCCACAGTGGTGGCTCAAACCTAGCTAGACTATCAGATCGTGAGCAAAGCGCTCTAACCACTACGCAATCTCTTACATTGTCGTACTTTAAGGAAGCGCAAGTCAACAATCAAAACTGTAAATAAAAATACGACAGTAAAAAAAAACCAGTGTTGCACCTTTGTTATAGAACTTGGAACATATATTGAAATAACATTTAAATGCACAAAGAACAATAACCGTAAAAATATACCGAACAAATATCCAACCAAACAAAAAGCAAACCGTTGTCAGCACTCAGAAGACACACACACACACACACACAGAGAAACATACAAGAGTGTAAAACAAACTACAGAAAACAAAGGGGCAAAAAAAGAATAAGATAAGCAAAACAATGAACAGTATCAAATCAAACGAGCAAGCAAAGAAAGACACATACAGCGAAAACGATGCAACCCCCCACACCCCCACACCCGTCCTGTCAAGTTCTGTAACTGTGCGATAACAATAACAAGCAAAAGAGAAATGAATGGGTTATCATCCATCACCTGTCATTGTATGTCAGACAGATCAGCAAAACAGTGGTCATTTCTTGACCAGTGACTCTAAGCCTAGGTTATGACGTCTTCCAGGTCTTGTTCTTGTTCTTGTTTTTCTTCCTTTTCTGTTGTTCATGACCGTTTTCTGTTGTTTTTTTTCCTTTTTATTGTTCTGTTCTGTCTTTCTTTTTATTGTTTTTAGTTGATTGTTCATTGTTGCTTTGTTGTTTTGTTCTTTTTTGTTATGTTGTTCTTGTTGTCTTTCTTTTTGTTGTTCTTACTTATTCGTTGATCTTGTTTTTGTTTTTCTTTTTTGTTTTGATTTTGTCGTTGTTTACGTTTTTGCTTTACTTTGTTTTTGGTTTTCGTTTTTGCTGTTTTTGTTGTTCAGTTTCTTTCTTCTTATCTTATTCGTCTGTTTTCGTTTTTGTTTTCTTGATCTTCTTGTTTCAGTAGTTGTCTTGTTGTTGTTGTTGTTGTTGTTGTTGTTGTTTCTTCTTCTTCTTCTTCTTCTTCTTCTTTTTCTTCTTCTTGCTTCTTCTTGCTCTTGTTGTTGTTTTTTCTTCTTTTTCTTCTTCTTCTTCATTCTTCTTCTTCTTCTTCTTCTTCTTCTTTTCTTCTTCTTCTTCTTCTTCTTTCTTCTTCTTCTTCTTCTTCGCAATTCTTTCTTCTTCTTCTTCTTCTTCTTTCTTTTTCGCCGAGCAATTTTCTTTTTCTTTTTTTTCTTCTCTTCTTCTTCTTCTTCTCTTTCTATATGGAGATTATTGTCGTTTTAGTTCTTGTTCTTACTTCCCTTGTTTTTCTCGTTTCTGTTCCTATTCTGCTTGTTCTTGTTATTGTTCTTGGTGTCATTGCCTTTGCTCTTCTTCGGCCTCTTGTTTTTCATTTCCCATCTCCAGAGTTACCTTCTAGACGAAACTATCGTTGTACGATAAACACCAAGATATAACTATAACAGTAATGTTATTTTAGCGTGTGTACGTGCGTGCTTGCGATCATGCTCGCGTGTGTGCGTGTGTTTATGCGTGTGTTTGTGTTTGTACATACAATGTACATAGTGTATATAATACATATATCATTGTAATGATTATATATATTTATATATATACATACATTATACACGAGTCAGTGTGTGTGCATGAGTGTGTGTGTGTATGTGTGTATGTGTGTATTGTTATATGTGTGTGTGTTGTGTGTGTGTACGTGTATGTGTATGTGTGTGTGTTTACGAACTTGGTGCACGATGAACATGTACCAGACCTTTTTATTTGTTTTCTGCTCCTCTCCTCCTCCTCCTCTTCACTTTAAAAGTTTTTTTTTTTATCCGTCCTTGCACTTATCCACCCTCAGAAACCAGACTAGGTCAAGAGTTGGGAATGATTGTAATTAGTTTCTCGTCAGTGCCCCCAAAATCACCGTGAGAAGGACTTAATGATCAGCCTTGAAGGGCCAGGGGGAAAAAGGCGAATGGAGCAGAGCAATCAATCAGCACTGCCTCCTTCACTTATATTATCAAACAGCTCCTTTGCTGGCTGCCTCTTCATAACGTTTGAGAACACTGCCTCTTCTCCCTTCTCTTCCATGTCCACTTTAGGTGCTGAAGTAGACTATCAAAATGAGATTTCAAACTTTTAGGAAAGTTTTTTTTAAAATCTGAATAATGAATATGATTACAGTTTCTAGAGAATCCCCAGATTGTAAGACAACTGTGTATAAATCGAAAAACAACAACAACAAAAATCAAGCAATGAATATTTGATACCCCAAGTGCTTAGAAAAAAACCTTTCTATTTTTTTAAATTTCATATTTTGGGGGATAATGAAATTATATGCTTTTTACATCAACTTTTAATATGCTCATTACTCATATGCTTTTTACATCCAGTCCACGTGTGCATAAAACCTTCAGGATGAAAGCAAGGTAAGAAGCAAGCCAGAAACAAATATTGAAAATGATACCAAAGCAGTTAAGTAAACAAGCAAGTCAGCAGATAAAAACACAACAAAAAGCAAGGAAAGAAACAAACACATAAACACAGGCAATACACGATCCAGAAAAAAACAGACAACACAAACGACACTGTTTTATCACGTCCATCACTGTTTCAAGAACACCAGATAAAATAAATGTTCTTCCTCTGTCATTTAGAATTTCTGCGACAGGAAATAAAGAATTATTTGACAGCTATCGACTATCGACCTAGGAGGAGGTTTCTTACTCTTTATCTTGTTCTCATTTCAACTCCCTTTCTTGGTGTTTTTGTTGTTGTTTTTCTTTGTCTTACAGGGCGATGGCCTTTAGAGTTAGAACAAAAGAGTCATGTTCTGAAAAGCAAAGGTTTTCAGTTAGGGTTGCGTGGTCTTTATTGAGGGAATGTGAGTTAGCTTTAGTTATGAGCCTATACCCATTCGGATCTCTTATCCTAAAGATGCGTGTGTGAACAAATATGTTAATCATATTTTCCAACGTTACCAAAAAATCAGTAGTTTTGGGTTAAAGAGAAGGCCAGCTGTTAATGGTGATTATGGATGATATAGACAAACATGGGACAGTCCTGAGCTCTCTCTGGTACACAGACTAAGCTAGTGGGTGATATATGGGTCAGGGGATTCAACGGTTGATGTGATGGGGTGTCTGTGTGTATGGCGTTTACTGCTATACCTGCTACTTCTTCTTTGAGTTGCTCCTGTTGTACTTGTTGTGTGAACATCTTTGTTGCTGTTGATGTTGTTACTGTAGTATTGATGGTGTTTTAGTTCTTCTTCTTCTTCCTCTTCCTCTTCTATCTCTCTCTTTCATTACCCCGTGGTGGGCCTGAAAGATTTAGCTTTATCAGTACTATAAACAATAATATAAAGCACTACAAATGTTGCGTAAGTATAGCACATTGTGCTCATACAAGCATGTGTGTCTGCATGTCTTCATGTCTACATATCTTTTGTGCCTTTATATTGCATGCAAGCACACTGGGCACACAGACCCCCAACAACACGTATCACTATTTTTGTCTTGGCCCTCTTCACCTCCAAGGGATATTTCTCTGTCCTTGCCGCTTGCACTTATTAGCCCACAACAGCAGACTAGACGAGGTCAAAGTTGGGATGCCTATAATTAGCTTTCTGGTCAAGGCCCCTAACTCCACCGAGACAAGGAATGTAATGATCGCCCTTTAGTTAGCCCTAGACAGGAGGGGGAGGGCGCAGACTGATTGATCGATCTGTCCCTTCCAGGTCTAGTTCTGCAGTCACCCTTAGCTGCCTACTGAAACTTCTTGGAACTTTACCTTGACATCCTCATTATTATGACTTTAGTCGAAGTCGGAATGCGGCTACCTTAAGTGTGGGTTAAAAACGGTCGCATGCGCAAAGTCTCACCCTTGGTGAACTTTGCAAGTCTAGGCGAAAAAAAAAGGGGATATTGACTATAAAGTTTAAGACGGAAAGTATATTTTTTTTTCTTCGCTGAACACTCAGACAGCAACTGTTGTTGTCTGCCATAATTATGTGTGAAAATGTTTCGCGTTGCCGTTAAGCGCCTGACAAGGCAAGCCCAGCGCATTTCACTTCGATGTGAATAAAATTGTTATCTTTCAAGCTTTATCAAGGAACGGCAGAAAAATGGACAAGATGGCAGAAAACAAAAGAGAAGAAGATGACTGGAAAAAAGGCAGAGACAAAGAAAAGGATCGAAAAGATGGATTTTCCAGTCGTACAATTTGCAGAAGGAGGGGATGCTTTTAATACATCAGGACACTGGCATTCAAACAGGGTAAAAAAAAGAAATAAAATCCATGTCGACACTTTGAATTTCCAAACCTTGATTTCTTGATAATGCACAACAATAACAACTACACCTACCTCCTGGCCAATAAAGTTTTCCTTTCGTTAACATCAAAACTATGTCCTAATATATGTAACGTTTTTTTCACATGAAATAACAGAAGAACAGAAACTGTTTAGACCTGTATCCGAGTAACTTTTAGATATGGTAACAGGTAAGTAACTAGGAAATCACAGAGCGCTTGAAGTCACGCCAAGAGACATGTGCTTATATTGTCAAACATGCTAAAGGGTATGTCTGGATCTGTTTACTCTCGCAGACACACAAAGTCAGATACACTGACATTAGATATGGGAGTGTGAATGAGAGAGTAGAGGGAAGAAGAAGAGAGAGAGAGAGAAGAGAGATGAGGAGAGAGAGAGAGAGAGAAGAGAGACAGACAGAAGACGAGACAGACAGACGACAGACAGACAGACAGACAGACCAGACAGACAGACAGACAGACAGACAGACAGACAGGCAGATAGACAGGACAGATAGACAGACAGACAGACAGTACAGACAGACAGACAATAGACAAATAGATAGACAGACACAGACAGACAACAAAGACATAATGAAGAATGCAGAGAGAAAGGGAGAGAGAGATATAGAGACAGACAGAGACAAACAGCAATACCCAGGCAGGATTAATTAACACCAGCTTAATTTCCCGTTTCGGCAAGATATAAAAAAATAAAGAACCATTCCGGAAGAATTTATTACCAGTAAACTGGCAATTTCTTACAATTATTTTCCTAGTCACTTAACAGATTGATTTTAAACTCACATATATCTTTTCTGAAAAGGACTATGACTAAAAGAAAATATAATAGCTAAACGTTTTTTTTTGGTCCTGATTATAATAAAAGACACGCAGACAATGAAATAAATAAATGACAGAATAACAAACTGAGAAAGAAGCAGTGCTTCATTCATACGCCAAAAGAAATAGCAACTGTATAAAAAAAATCCAAGAAACTAAACATGCACAACAATTGAAGAAATGGTCCTTCATGCTTTCCAAAATATCATAAGTAACAACCAGCCCCCCCAAAAAAACACAACAAAACAAACCCAAAATACCAACAAAACCAAACAAACAAAAAACCAAAGCGAACAAAAAAAGACACTGAAACAAAGACAGAAACAAAACAAAGACCGAAAGCAAACAGATAATAAGAAAGCAAGAAAGCAAAACAAAGCGAAACAGAAAGAAAAGCAAGCGGCAAACAAAAGAGACAGCGAAAACGTAACAAGAAACCTGACAAGTTCCTAAGCCTTACAAGAAGAAGAAGAGCAGAGAAAGGAAATTGTTCCCCTGTCATGTGTAGCTGTCATCGCTAGCTACAGCAGACAGTTCAACAAAACAGTCAGAGGTTTGAGGTCAATGACTCTCAACGTAGATCTTCCTTTTGTCGTTTTCTTCTTGCGTTGAGTTCGATACCTAGGAGATGATCTATTTTTGGTTCTTCTTGTTTGCATCGTTCTTGTTTTCTATACTTGTTGTTGTTTTGTGTTGTTGTTGTTGTTGCTTGCTGTGTTGTTGTGTTGTTGTTGTTGTTGTTGTTGTTGTTGTTGTTGTTGTTCTTCTTCTTCTTCTTCTTCTTCTTCTTCTTCTTCTTCTTCTTCTTCTTCTTCTTCTTCTTCTTCTGCTCCTCCTCTCTCCTCCTCCTCCTCCTCCTCCTCCTCCTCCTCCTCCTCCTCCTCCTCCTCCTCCTTTCTCTTCTTCTTCTTCTTCTTCTTCTTCTTCTTCTTCTTCTTCTTCTTCTTCTTCTTCTTCTTCTTCTTCTTCTTCTTCTTCTTCTTCTTCTTCTTCTTCTCTTTTCTTCTTTAAGTTATTAAAATTATTCCTGAGATTCTTTTAAATATTCGTCTTTACATTTTTTCTGCAAATTCTCCTTCTTAAACCATTTTTCTTTAAATTTTCTATATATTTTCTGCTATCATCGTTGATGCCGTCCACACTCATATAGCATCTGTGCATTTAGGTAACAGCATAATTATATGAAAAATACATGTGTGTGTATGTGTTTGTGTGTGTGTGTGTGTGTGTGTGTGTGTGTGTGTGTGTGTGTGTGTGTGTGTGTGTTGATGGGTTGCTGGGTTGGGGGATGGCGGGAGGCTTACATACATGTATGTGTGAGTGTGCACGTAAGCATACCGTGAATGAGCAATATTTATGCGAGCGTACATGCCTGCAAGCAAAGCACACCCATGCAATAATTTGATATATCAATTCATTCATTCATTTCATTCATTTCATTCATTCATTCATTCATTCATTCATTCATTCATTCATTCATTTCATTCATTCATTCATTAACTCCTCCCATGCATCAACTGATTGACTCATTCACCTAGTTACTCTATTTTTTATATTTTGAGCTAGCAAAGCGGGTCAGAAGATTCCAAGCCTTCGGAACATTTCTGGGGAATATTTCAGGAGCCAGGTGATTACGTGTACCTGACATTTTCCTCTCCCCATTAGTTCTGCCAGCTGTATGGTCCTCTTTGGGTAATGCCCTGGTAACATCAGCATCTCACGACAGAGCTAAAGATTCTCTCCTCCTCCTCCTTCCTGAAACTCTTTGACCCCAAGTGAATCATCAGCACCGCCGTCACCACTAGTATCTCCACCATCACCACTAGCATGAACACCATCACCACCACTACCACAGTGACCACTTTTCACTGCCATCACCAACGTCCACCATCATTACTACTATCACCACTACCCTTACCATCCTCACTACTATTACTTCATTACCAGTGTTAGTATCCTCGTCAATTTTTTTCTGGCCTTTCTTAGCTCTTTGTTATGACAAAATCTTTGTCTATCTATCTCGAGCTGTTTTTTTTTTTTAATTGTATTTCTTGTTTCCTTCATGTATGTTTGTTTCTTTGATGGAACGCAGATGCCGGAGGAAAGAGGAAGGAATAAATAGATTTAAAAGAAAGGCATAAATAGACATCATACATACATACATCATCATCATCATGGCTTGGCTTCCCGAACAAAGATTAAGGGCACTGTCCACGTCTGGTGCAGGCTCGCTGGTGGCTGTTCAGTCCAATGCGTGACAAACAAACCCGGTCGCAGCGGCTGCAGGGGAAAGTTGATTCTGGGGTTAATTTAGGGGGGACGCGGTTCTTCCTCCTCATTCGCTTCTCCTCAAGGGTGGCTCTGCGATTGTCCTCAAAGGAGGAGACTGATTGATGCACAGTGTGTCGTCAGGCCTGTCGGTCAGCAACAAGGACTGACCACTGGTTATGGTCTATGAGGCAGGCTGACAGAGATTTCTTCAGAGAGTCTTTAAATCTCTTCTTTGGTGCGCCTCTGTAGCGGTGTCCGGTGGAAAGTTCACCGTAGAGAACTATCTTCGGTAGGCGATGGTCCTCCATTCCTGAGACATGCCCTGCCCAGCGTAGCTGCGTTTTCAGCAACATGGCCTCAATACATACATACATACATACATCCATACATCCATACATCATCCATCCATACATACATACGTACATACATACATACATACATACATACATACATACATACATACATACATACATACTACATACGTACATACGTGCATACGTGCATACGTGCATACGTGCATACATGCATACATGCATGCATACATACATACATACATACATACATACATACATACATACATACATACATACATACATACATACATACATACAACATACATACATACATACATACATACATACATACATACATACATACATACATACATACATACATACTACATACATACATGCATACATACATTCATACATTCATACATTCATACATACATACATACATACATACATTATACATACATACATACATACATACATACATACATACATACATACATACATACATACATACATACATACATACATACATACATACATACATACACACTAACCCTCCCCCCTCCACACACACACACACACATATCAACCAAACACACAGTTTGGCAATCGCTTGTCTTTACACGACAGAGATTAAGGCACTCAGAGGCAATAACTCTGAAAAGATTCATTTATCAAAAAAAAATATGGCCATTAGCTTATATATAAAGGGAGTTGCTGATCTACTTAATTCAGTGATTGTATGACATGAAGATGTTCAATAAATCACAGGAGTGATAAATAAATGCTTAGCAAATGCACCATGGGAAAACAACGACTACACGGAGAGAGAAAGTCTATCAATTTAAGTTAAGTTAAAGTTAAAGTCTGTCCCGAGCCTAAGGCTCATCAGGCCGGTGCTTATCCCGGTTTCTGTGGCGCTAAGCGACTGAGAGTCATAGACTCCCCCCTGGATAGGACGCCAGTCTATCGCAGGGTTAACCCCCCAACACAAGGTTGGTACCCTTTTACACCTGGGTGGGGTGAGAAAATAGCCGTAAAGTGCCTTTTCCAAGGGCACAACGCCATAGCCGACAGCTGGGATCGAACCCGCAACCTTTAGATTACGAGTCCAACGCCCTAACCACTCGACTACCGCGGCGGCCCTATCAATTTAGAGGCTTTGCATAAATTTTAACCTAAATTGCTGAAACTATTATTAGGATTGCTACACGACTGGAAAAAAAAACACACAGTCTAAGTGCATTAGACTTGTTTGTATATTTTACCGAGATCTATTTTTGCTTTAGGTCATGAAATACAGGAAAGCATAAAACAAAACGTATTTCATCTTCTGTTGCTTCATTGCATAACGGGCGTGGTCAATCAGATTCACTATGCATTCTGTATCTAAGTTTATAAAGGATTGTATTTAACACACCCAGCCTGAATTTAGCCCTTTTTCTATCGACAGGCCTATCCATTTCTATTTTGAATTACATGTAATGTAATGAAAGTTTATGAATTATAAAAAGACAGGTAGAAAGAAAGAAACAATGAAAGAGAGAGAGAGAGAGAGAGAGAGAGAGAGAGAGAGAGAGAGAGAGAGAGAGAGAGAGAGAGACAGAGACAGAGACAGAGACAGAGACAGAGAGACAGAGAGACAAAGAGAGACAGAGAGAGACAGAGAGACAGAGAGACAGAGACAGAGAGAGACAGAGAGACAGAGATAGAGAGAGAGAGAAAAAAACAAAACAAAGACAAACAGACAAACAAAAAGACAGATATCTTGTTAAAAAGTCAACATAAGGGAGAGGGAGAGAGAGAGATAGAGACAATAGGATGCCCCACTAATGAAAAGAGAAAGCAGCACTCCATAACAAAGAAAAAGAGGTCAATGATCTTTTTACATGACCAGCTAATACCAAGATTAATTAACAGCAGCTGTTTTCCTTCTTAAGTTAATCACACGCTGAAAGGAAAAATCCACAGGCAGAGTTGTACTATGTCACAGTCATTTCCTTGTCACTTAGCTGCTTACAACGTTCATCAAAACATCAAACGAGCAAGGAAAAAAATTGATCTTTTTATCCAAAATACGCTATGACAACAAAGATAAACACTTGATCCTTTTATCCTAATACGCTATGACAACAAAGATAATTATATGTGTTTGCCAGGTTTGTTGAAAGTAAAGTAAACCATGGAAACATAGTTATAGAGAGTAAAATAACAGAACCAACAGATCAGCGCTTCATCTTTGTTTCACGTAAAGGCAACACATTTCAATAACAACAACAAAAAACCCAAAGCAAAACATGCAGCAATGACTAAGGGCTTTCTAACCCTCTAGAACGTAAACTCAAAAAAAAGATATAGATGACAACTAGAAACAAGTAAACGAGTACAGAAATATTAAAACAAAACAGGACACACAGAATAAAAACTAACTGGGTATTCAAAAACAAGAAAGAAAATAGAGATTTAAACCAGGCAAAACAAACCGAAAAAAACAAAGAAGCAAATCCAACGAATGAATGAAATAAAAGCCGCGACGAAACACAACACTACGACTGACAAGTTTCATAAACGCGACAAAAACAACGGCTGAACGAATGCTTTCTATCTGTCAATTACTACTGCTGTAACTGACAACCTAGCTTAACGACTTTCATTTCCAAAGCCAATGATTGTACGCCTAAGAGATGGCCTCTTCTTGTTTTTTTACTCTTGTTCTTGTTCTTCTTGTTGTTCTTGTTTTTGTTCTTCTTCTTGTTGTTCTTCTAGTTGTTGTTGTTGTTGTTGTTGTTGTTGTTGTTGTTGTTTTTGTTGATCTTCTTCTTCTTCTCTTCTTCTTCTTCTTCTTCTTCTTCTTCTTCTTCTTCTTCTTCTTCTTCTTCTTCTTCTTCTTCTTCTTCTGCTTGATTTTCTGTCCAACGGTTTTGTGTTGGTTTGGTCTTACAATTACCGTCTTCTTATTTTTGATCTCTTTGAGAGAGAGAGAGAGAGAGAGAGAGAGAGAGAGAGAGAGAGAGAGAGAGAGAGAGAGAGAGAGAGAGAGAGAGAGGAGAGAGAGAGAGAGAGAGAGAGAGAGAGAGTCTTACTGAAAGGCAAACACGGAGATTTCTATTTATTCATTCATTTATTTATCCCACATTTATTCAGTATCGTTTTTTTTATCGAGGATAACAGAGTAATGACTCATGTGCTTTGTAGTCTCCCTTTTCACGTTGTTTTGTAAAATATATTATCCGTTTCTACAGGCACACTCACACAATGGCCTACTCTTTCACAAAGCAGAACAGGTTTCAGCATATTTACAAAGTGTTCGGTGATAAAAAGACAGAGATAGATGGAGAAGTACACAGACAGACACATACAAACATACAGAAAGGGAGATGTAATAGAAGTAAGTATACACATTGATGTTGCAATATGTCTATAAGATAATGTTTGTACAGTATCGTCAACAATACAATATCCACACTCCCAAACTTCCTACTAGATGTCGTATAGAAAAGCCGTAACTTTCCACGCATTACATACCAGACGAACAGAAACCATTTCGCCTGGTCTTGAAGAGAAGTGTACATAGTCCATTTTACTATCGTTCTCCACAACAGTTAGTGTATTTTATGAGCAGTCTCCTTAACAGTGAAGCAGTTTTAAACACCTTAACACGGAGAGAAGAAGAAAGAAAGAAAGAAAGAAAAAGAGAGAGAGAGAGAGAGAGAGAGAGAGAGGAGAGAGAGAGAGAGAGAGAGAGAGAGAGAGAGAGAGAGAGAGGGAGAGGAGAGGGAGAGAGAGGAGAGAAAGAGAGACAGACATACAGACACACAGACACACAAACAGACAGCCAACAACACACACACACATGCACGCACGCACCACACACACACACACACAACAACAAACACACACACACACACACACACACACACACACACGCATGCACACACACATACATATAGACAGAGAGAAACAGACAAAGAGAGAAACAGACAGAGATGAAGCAAGAGAAAGAGAGGGATAGAGAATCTATCGCAGCAGTAGTACCATTATTCCCCATGTATATTATTATAGAAGGAGAACAAAGACCATTATTCACATTTTTGATTAAAACAAAGAAAGGTGAGCATAGCACATACTTTTTTGCTATCTATCATTCCCCACAAACCGAGTGTAGAAATTTCACCCCAACAACGCAGTACCTCCATTTGTTCACTTCGTAGCTATCTATAGTCATTTACAATAACAGCAACGGTTTCACCGACTGTTTAGGAAACGACAGAAACTTGGTTTGGCTGGCCTGAAAAAGCTTTATTACGCAACATTAATGTAGGAGTAACCCCTTGAGAAAGCTATGAAGACACTGCACAGTGACAGATGAATGCTAGAGGATATGTCTGTCTGTTTTTTTTCTTCTCTACGAGAAATAGAGGAGCAAATTCAGATGATAAGAGGTAACAAAAAAATGTGAGGAAGAGAGAGAGAGAGAGTGAGAGAGAGAGTGAGAGTGGGGAGAGAGAGAGGAGAGAGAGAGAGAGAGAGAGAGAGAGAGAGAGAGAGAGGAGAGAGAGAGAGAGAGAGAGAGAGAGAGAGAGAGAGAGGAGAGAGAGAGAGAGAGAGAGAGAGAGAGAGAGAGAGAGAGGAGAGAGAGAGAGGAGAGAGAGAGAGAGAGAGAGAGAGAGAGAGAGAGAGAGAGAGAGAGAGAGAGAGAGAGAAGAGAGAGAGAGTGAGAGACATGACAGAAGACAAGAGAAAAGGCGGAAGACGAGACGAGACAGAAGAGAGAGAGAGAGAAGACGAAGACAGGAAGACAGAAGAAGACGAGAAGACAGGAAGAGAGCAGACAGACAGACAGACAGATATTAAGACAGAGATAACATACAGAAAGACACAGAAAGAGAAAGACACTGCAGACAAATACAGAGAGACAGAGGTACTCAGACCACAAAAAGGACAAAGATAGCAAGGGGCAGACATAGAGAGACAGAGACATAAAGAGACAAAAACAAATATTCTTAGAGACAGCAGACTGTTGATTGCTTATCTTAATTTTCACAACTTTTATCTACATTGAGGGGGGGGGGATACTCTGAACAGTCAATCTATGCAGAAGCTTCTTTCAATACCACCGGCAGTTCGAACTGTCTGAATACTTAAAGAGACCAGAAAAAGAAGCAATGTTAGCAGGCATACATCAACTTGACAGGCACACTTTGGGTCATCAAATAGCTGTTACCCAGTACTGGTACTGGACACAATGGCTGTCTGCATGTTCCAGACATGCCACAGGGCATATCCCTCCCAACTGTTATCGTTCCTGATCACATTAGCGAGAGATAGAGAGAGAGAGAGCTATTACAGCGATCATCATAAGTAATAGTAATGGAATACTGGTACTGAAGTTCTCTCCATGGATATTCTATACCCCAGCTGCAATGACGAAAGTCCCATGGAACAAAAGAACTTCGTCTTCAGCTTTAAGATTACACGGATGCGTTTCCTGGTCATGTTATATTTTGTATCCATTTGAAACGTAGACCATAACAGCAAACACTGAAAGAAGGATACAAGTAATGGAGATAAAGTATTTCCCAAATTTACTGGTATCTCATACATAGTTCACATAGCTAACGAGGAAGTGAAAAATAGAAGTGAAAACGCTATCAGGATGTATGAAGATCTGACTGGAGTGACCAAGACTGTCTAAAAGAAACAGTACAAAGAGAGATAATATTATTATGAAGAAGCACAAAAAAAGAAAGAAGGACTTGTGTCTGTAGGAAGGACATGCTACAAAAAGCTGAGAAACGTAGGGAGTGGAGGCAGCTTTTGCAAAACCTGCACTCTGGGGGCCCATCCTTTACTAGACTATTAGATTAGTGAGGTGCAGGTACGTATATATATACCTGGCAATAGTTATGATTTAAGATTCTTAAAAAAAGACATTATGGTTAAAGGCTAAAATTATCAGATGCTAAGAGAGAGATACAGAGAGAGAGAGAGAGAGAGAGAGAGAGAGAAAAGAGAGAGAGAGAGAGAGAGAGAGAGAGAGAGAGAGAGAGAGAGAGAGAGAGAGAGAGAGAGAGAGAGGAGAGAGAGAAGAGACAGAGACAGAGACACAGAGACACAGAGACAGAGACACAGAGAGAAAATTAATCACGCGAAAACCAGGCACAGACAGAAAAAGACAAGCATAACCATAGGGAGACATAACCATGAGCTGAGAGTCCTCCTGAGGAACAAAAGCGACATAAAGAGCGTATCCTTTATCCAGAGCATTTACCTTTAGCCGGAAGAAAGCAGCCTCTACAGTCAGTCCCTTGGGGGATTTTGTTTCACTTTCCTTCACAACCTATCACCCCCCAGCATCCTTAACTAGACCAGAAAAGATGACCTTCAGCGGCTTTGATCAGATTTACTGACACACGACTAGATCAGCTAGTGAAATGGGGGTTCTACAGTAGCCGTACTGAACACACACAAAAACTGTCTGTAGTTCCAGACATGCCCACAGGGCATAATTCTATCTCTCTGACCTATTCTCCTTCCTAATTGCTGAGACCTAACAACCCACTGTGTGCTGGGTAGAATAGATTGGATTTTTTTCGTATATGGTGTGTCATTTAATTGGACAATAAATTGGCTACCCGCTCGGGAAAAGGTCAATGCCATCAGTAATAACTAGATTTTGATGATGATGCTGATGATGATGCTGATGATGATGCTGATGATGCTCCTGATGATGCTCCTGGTGATGCTGACGATGACGTTAATGATGCTGATGGTGATGATCATGTTAATGATGATGCTGCCGCTGATGCGAATGATGCTGATGATGGTGATGGTGACGGTGATGATGATGGTGATGCTGCTGCTGCTGCTGCTGCTGCTGCTGCTGATGATGATGATGATTATGGTTGTCGTTGTTGTTGGGTTTTTTGTTTTGTTAATGCTGTATATTAAGAGAGATAAAATGTACTTTTTTAATCAAAGGAGTTGAAGAACAGTCATACTGACCTTTACTTTATCTTGGTATGTCACCTGATGGCGACCAACTACTTGACAACCAACCAACTTAGCTGTACACTAAGGGTAGAGTCACACAAACACGAACGGAATGGACATCCAACCTTCTATGACTTCCATCGCTGTCATGACAAAAAATGATATTTGCGTAGCAAGTCTTTCATTCTTCTGGACAGGACAGTAGCGTGCATTCACATCAAGAAAAACACAGAACAGCATGGTGCTACATGGAACAACTGCCATGGATAAAACTTTGGGATTTGTTTTAAGCATTCATACTCGACACAAATGGACATTTTTGTCCTTAGTTGTCTGTCATGGAATAAACAAGACGTTTAGGTTTATGACTCGTGATGTGAAGTAATCGGAGAGAGCGCCAGTTCAAGTCATGTCACATCCGAGCTTTCAATTGCTTCTGGAGCTAACAAGGGTTCCAACATTAATACTCTGCAAGCGGTTTTGGGTTTTGGTTTTTGTTGTTGTTGTTGTTTTTTAGAGACCAAAACCCAAGTGCCCACTTTAAACGCAAATGCAGCATCTTTCATACCCTATTTTTTCATAGAAATAATGCCATACTATTTTTTGCCTGTAGTATCGAGGGCTTGGCACACGCTCAGCGTGCAATCTCAAACCAGGAGATTTGATGTCTCTACTAGATTCGACCTCTCCAAGGCACACTGCACAAAAACGCCGTGACAGTCCCTAATGATGTATTTATTGAGCTGGAGGGGGGGGGGGGGGGCCAAGAACGAAATAAAGAGACTGGCCGTCTGTGCGCCGTGTGAAAATATCCTAATACAGACTGATGACATGTAAATTCTGGCCGTCACTGTTCAGGACTGGATGAGGCACATTAGTGGGTGGCCGCCTTTAGCTGGAGGCGACGTCGCTTGACCTTTTACTCTTAGTTACCACAAGTGATGTAAATCAGTAGTTGCGAAATAGGATTTTTCCTTCCATTTCATCGATCGAAAGCACGGACTTGATACTGAAAACCGTTTAGGTCTTTCACCCACCTGTCTCGGCAACGCTTTTTTCAAGTACCTATTTTTTTCTTTTATTTTGTATTATATTCCGTCTCCAAAATGGGGTACACCCTCGCAAATATCCGTACGCACACACTAAGTCACGCATTCGAACCATAAATGTTTTTGTGTACGGATAGTTCACTGCATACAGTCTTAACACTTGCACATACAAACTCTGAGAGTTGTGCATCATTTAAAATCTACGAGAAATGTAAATATGTTATATGCAAGATTTACGTGTGTTTTCTTATGACTGAGATATATTTTGAATATCAGTTTTCTACTTACTGAAATTTTGAATCGTTTGTACAGAATATCCTGAATGTTGTTACACCATACACTGATATCTTTTACAGAAAAAAAAGATTTTTTGAAACCATAGTTTGATAAAAATGTTATCGGGATTATTTCAAACCGAATGTTCTCTTTTCAAACATGAATAACATAAAAGAACAATATATACTAAATGTGTTACATCAATTAATATCCAGCATGTAGCTGCTCTAAAATCAAACCAATAGCACTAGACGGTACTGATAAAAATAATTAGTTTTTTTTCTAGGAAGAAAACCATAGACCAGAGTGAGATCAAATCGTTGAATAATAATACTAAAGATTGTGTTATGGAACTTCTTATTAGATTTCAGGTAAACATTTGTTTTTCAAACGGTCTGTTTTCTAAAACACATGGCAATTCCTATTTTATTGACATTCTTAAATCAATAGAGATGTAGGTAACGTTATTTATCAACGGGCAAGATTAGGACGACTTGAACTATAAAAATTTAGTTTACATACACACTCTAACCAACCGTGCATGATGTGCCTATATTTCCACACTGAAGGATACCTTATACATTAAGTAATGATCCTTCAGACGTGATTATTTGTCTTTTCACCGTCCGCAGCCTGTTTTGATAGCTGGTTTTACAGTATAAAAGAGACTTTATTTATGAACTTTGTTAATGTTGACAATGGAGCTGTTATTGGTGGCCCAGCTTAACATAAACATTACAAACAAGTCCTTTTCCTAACTGAGATTTCCAGCATATATTGACACTCATCTCCTCAACCTTTCGAATTTAAAATAAGAAAAGTACTTGAAATGCTCTGATTCAATATCATGACAAAAACAGAAGACTTTGAATGACATGCATGAAGGTGATATGTTTAATAGTTTTGATATCAGTAGCTGTTAAATTACAAAGTAAGATCCTGTGAAATCCTTCTGAAATTACTGTTAGATTTGAAACGTTTGCTGTTGCAGAGTAGACCTATTGTTAAATGTTCAAAGTAATCAAAAGCAAACCGATAAAAGCAGACCGATGTCTAAATATCAATTATTACAGTGTTTATATCATATTGATTGGCCCTGCTGTTTTTTTCAGATTCCTTCAAGGAGCCGATTTTCACCGTGCCCATTCCTACCACCTTGCAGAATCAACATTCCGCTGTGCTCTGTGTGTGACCTTCTCCAAATGTCCTGAGACAGTACTCGCCCTGACTGATTGCAGAACCGGAATTTGCAGGAACTACTACTGAATCCATGATGACTTCAGCAGCTTCTTCTTAAAAGTTTCCGGTGCCACGTACCGACTTTGCTTCCTAGTCTGTTCAGTTCATCAGATTGGTACGGACTGCAAGTATCGTGGTAACTAAGCTCCCGTGTTAAACCCGACAAGACACTCATGCAATTAAAGACATCAGAGTGCCGCGCACTGATTAGACTTTACATAACGCTGTATCCTTCTCAACAAACAGCCAACCACACCAAAACTTTGTTGCACTGTGACTTAGCTTCGTGTGGAAAGGTATTTGATCCTTTGATAGTAACAATTATAAACATTGCTGCTACTTATTGCAGGTGCACTAGTACCTACCACCTTTGCATGAGCTTTAAATCTCAACCAATGCAACATGCGTGTAACAGTCTGAGCTAGATTGTTCCACTTGGGAAATCCAAAACTATGTGAAGCTTGGTGCAACGATATACAGAATATAGGAAGAGCAAAGCTAATTATTATAAGAAACTATGGATATAATACATAAAGATGGCTTTCATATGAGAACTTTGAGATTATCGAAACATATCGTTTATGTTTTAGAGTAATCAGTTGTTGTTTTTCAATAATCCTGAACAGCTTTATATCCATTTTACAAAGTCATCAACAGCCAGTTACATATTTTTTTTGTACATCCTTTCTGCCACTTTGAACAGTCAACCATCACAATTTAACACATTAAAGCTAAAAGCCTCACGTGAGTCACAACCATCATGAGATATCGTATGCCCAGTGTTCTGTACCCCACACACTTGGTGCACTGTGTCATACATCCTTCAAACGATATTCTGACAGAGTAACAACAGAGACCACCACCATCACAGAATCTCTTCACATCAACAAAGTAACTACTTCCTTCAATGAACCAAAAAGTCTCCAAACCTTAATCCACACAGTCTCCAGCTCTTTGCCCAGGACATCGTACCCAGGAGCTTGTGTCTCCACCGCCTGGTTGCGAGCTGAGATGAGAGAGGCGGCACCATGAGATGCACCAGCTACACCCTGACCTTCGCCTCCTTCGCCATCGCCTCGGCCTCGGTGGCCGTGTTGTCCCTGGCCGTGGCCACTGACTCCTGGCTGCACACGCGGGAGAGGCTGCCGCTGGCCACCCTGGGGGAGGAGGAGGCCCTGCAGATGAACGACACCTGGGTGCGGGTGTGGGCCGGCATGTGGCGGGTCTGCATGGAGGTGGAGGGCTGTGAGTAGCTTTGGGTTCAGTTTTCTAGGGTTTCTTGTTATGCGTCTGATATTTTTTGTTGTTGTTGTTGTTGTTGCTAAGGGTGTTGATGAGGATGGTAATGATGATGGAAATGATGATGTAGGTGGTTAGAGGTGGTAGTGATTGATGGTGGTAGTGGTTGTGGGGATAACAATGAGGGAAACAGTGTTTTGTTGTTGTTGTTGTTGATGTTGATGATGATGGTGATGATGATGGTGATGATGATGATGATGAGGAGGAGGAGGAGGAGGAGGAGGATGAGGATGATGAAGAGGAGGAGGAGGAGGAGGAAGAGGAGGAGCAGCAGCAGCAGCAGGAGCAGGAGGAGGACAACAATGATTTGTTGCATGCTGGAGTACCCGATCACGTGCAAACATGCGCGTTAAAGATCCAGCATATGTAAATGCGCCTCGTCTGTCTAGCAAATATAAAAAGCTGATGTTCTGGAACTAAAATTTAGCTTAAGCACAAAAAAAAAAAATATATATATATGTATAGATATATATGTTGATATTGTTATTGTTATCAATATGTTGATATTGTTGTATTCTCTCATTTACTCAATTAATTTATGCAACCTTGGATGATACATACATTCAAAATTCGTCTCCACAATGTCGCAGTATATGGATATTTGAATACATTAACATAAATAACACCTTTACATCTGCTGTTCCTATGATTATATTTCATATTTATATCACTGGTCAACTTTGACGTAAATATGGATAAAACAACATATGTAAATTTGTTCATTTTGTTCGGATATTGTTTACTTCCAAAAGTAATCAGGAGTGCTGAATATATGTCTTCCAAAGCTATTATACATCTATTCAGTAAATGTGCACTCAAAGAGTTCGTGTCTGTGAAGCCTACATGTTCAATGTTGCCAATATTTCTATAGCATGTCGATGTATCATTTGCAACATTTTCCCTTCATGTATATTTGACGTGTATGTACACAAATTCGCAGTTCCAGGAGTGGCTCCAGACTGTATGGAAATCAACTATGAGGTGGGCGACAGTCGGGGGGAAAATATGACCATCACCTCCATCACCATTGTAGGTAAGCTGGGAGAATGCTGTCAGCCTGTTGGCGGAATAGTCAGAACTATCTTGATTTTGTTTTATTTTTAGTAGTTTATACTATGTACAGTTTTATTTACCTATGTTAATTGTATTAAAAAAGTGTCTATAGTTAGGTCGACTGCCTTTGATAAGAATCACACGTGTAAACCATATCAACGGATTAAAATTGTTAAACTTAAGGCATTTTACCAGCATTTCTGCCGAATTTTTTGAGAGGCAGCAGATTTCTGTGCAGTCAAAGATATTTCGTTATTTTGGAAAAACTGCTTTATAAAATCCATTGTTGAAAGATACTTTTGAAAAAATCTGCGACTATTAATATGAGTAGCTTTTTGTTGTATGCCCATTAGTGAAGTCTTAACAATGTGGCTCATTGAAAACAGCCACCATGGTGCAGAGGATCTCGGGCTGGAAGGTTGTGGACTTAAATAACTTATGAGTCACAGGGATTTTTGGGACTCTAAATGGCAGAAGCACAGAAATGTCACAGAACATGGGACATCAGGAAAACAAGAAAAGGGTATATTGCCGATGGTAACCTTGCAAAAGTGCACATTCTATCTGCCATCGATTGATTAACT